>PVHT021183517.1:3414894-3449578 GCA_004024745.2 Catagonus wagneri
TGCGACCTACACCACAGCTCACGGCAATGCCGGATCCTTAACCCACTGAGCAAGGCCAGGGAGCGAACCCGCAACCACATGGTTCCGAGTCGGATTTCGTTAATCAGTGAGCCAGGACGGGAACTCCTGGAAAGATACATTTCAATGGATCTGTCTGTCAAAGATGCGAAGTCAGGCTCACTTGTAAAACTCCTGCTCCTGAGAAGGAGGAAATACCTGTTCCTTGACACGTTCCCATAGCTGCACGTGGAAAATGAAGCTCTAGGAATGAAAGCAGTAAGAACAAGGTATTATAAGCTATGGAAAATGGCTACTTTTCACCTGAACTCATTTGGGGTGGCAGGATTCTCCCTAAGAAGCGTAATTTTAGGGAGCCATAGAACAAAGGAGAGGGATGAAATTATATTTCTGTCCTCACAGACAGGCTAAAAGCCAGTTTTTCAAAACTGTGCAGACTTCCTAATGTTTCTTTAATATCAGGACCAAAAGTTGCTTTTACTTGTATTTTCTTATAACCTGTTAAAGTTAAAAATTAGCCAAAGCAACTGTTATGAGTTGAATCATGTTCTCCCCGAAATCCGTTTGTTAAAGTACCAATAACCCCGTGGCCGCAGTGGGAACTCCCTCTTCCCCGCTCTTACCCAGTCTTACTTTACAGCCTGTCTTAACCATTGTTACCTGTTGCCTGTTACACTTTTACTCTTCCCCCCTTTGCTGGCAAAGCTTTTCTTTGCTGATGCGTCGCAGCTCTGCTCTTTTGGTAATTCCTAACAGCTCGGGTCCCCCCTCCCCCGTGCTCCTGGGGGAATAAAGCCTTTCTGCCGATGAGCCTCTCTTCTAAGCTGTCTCCTTCCCGCTCCCAAAACGGTGACGGAATGTCCGCGTGCTGTGCATCTCAGAGCAAGAACTCTACTGGGAATAAAGAAATTACATCAGAAAAGAGTTCGCAAAAATTATCCCCGTTACATTTTGCTCCGACTTCACGAGGAAGGTTGAAGGGGGTGGGCTCAGGCTTGTCAAAGCCACCTCAGCCCTGGAAATGCGGCCACACTCGGTGCAACTGGGGACATGAATGACTAGACCTACTTGGGGTTACTTGTTCGGATTAGGGTCTCATTTCAAAGTGATGAGCCCAAGGTAAGCTGTTCTCTCCACAGCGTCCGGGTCTCCCTGAGAGGGACACGGAGTTGCACAGCCCATGAGAGGCCCTATATGGCAAACACAGTTTCAAAAAGTGTTTTTTTTTAATAGGAGGGTGTTGTAAATTTTCTTTCAGATTATGCTAAGCATAGAAATCCCAGAAAATTACTATAGGTAACAAAAAGCCAAACATCAGTTTCCTTTCCTTAGTTTTATATATCTTGAAGTTGCTTTCACTCATTTTTATTCCTTATTTATACATGACCAGATTTTATGATACCTGATTTTAACAGAGGCAGCTTATATTAAAAGAATGGCTATGATTAAAACTCCTAAAGGCAATACACTAAGGGAGAAGGAGAAAGAGAGTGAGAGCAAAAAATAAGGGGTGAAGCAAAGATGACAAAGACAGAAACAGTGTCGGGTTTCCTGTCAGCGGTGCCAAATAATACAACCCCATGAATTACGTAACATTCACTGTTTAAGAAAAAATACGCCCCACTTCACAGGAGAGAAAGAAATCATCTCCAGTCTCAACATCCTGGGATAAACAGGTCATGCATAATCTTTGCGTTTGTGGCATTTAGGATGTGACAGAAGCAATCTTCATTAATCACTCTTGAATGGTACAGATAAACTCCACGGGTCTGTTCCTTTACTGGCCACCAGCAAAAGCCCTGGACAGCGGGCGGGACATACTGGTCCTGGAAAGAAAGGGTTGGGGCTGGAGACACTGCCTGTTGAGATGAGGTAGAGAAGTGGCTAAAGACCTCTGTCTAGAGCGTCATCGTTTTCCTCATTAGACTTAAGGTAAGAAGAAAGCCTGGAGAATCTTGAAAAGTGAAGAATCGACATGATTCTTAGATTATGTCTTTGGGGGACCAGTTGTCTCAGATGGGCTCGTGACAAGAATAGCATGCCAGACTCCTAAATGGCTGTCACTTGGGAGAACCAGAAGGGCAGGCATTTTGTGTTATTGACTGAAAGAAGATCAATATGCTCTACCAAGCTGAGGGAAAACAACTCGTTCTTTTTGTGGAACATGGAAGATTCCGAGGCAGAGTCTTGCTGGATGGAAGTTTTTGCAGATCTGTGGGGACGGATGGGGTGTTGGCAGTGGGGCCAGACTTCCAAGGAGCAGATATCGGGACCCTGCCCACTACAGCAGGGCACCTGCATTCAAGAGGGGTGCAGACAGGACACTGCCAACCTGTGACACGCAAGAAGGTGAAAACAGACCAAAAGCCCACGCCAATAAAAGTACAAGCAGACACGGTTTACCTTTGCTTTTGATTCTTAATAAAAAATCTAATTTAAAAGGAGAAAAGTAAGCCTGGAGCAAGAGTATTTGTCAAAGCCAATAGCCAATATGATATTAGATGCAGAAGTGTTAAGAGAAGTCCCACCAAAATAAAAACAAGGAAATACAAGAAGACCAATTTTTCAAGGTTACGTACTACAAATTGCATAATATTGAATGCAACAATAAATATCTAAATCCCATTTGAAGTAAACTATATTTTATTGAAAAATATAAAGACTTAAGAATGATAATTCTTACTCCTAATTAAAATGCCAGTTCTCCAAAACAAATAATTCAATCTAATAAATTTTCAATCATAATCTTAACAAGGGTGTATTTGGGAGCTAGACAAATTGAATATAAAATTTAGATGGAAGAATAAATGTGTGAGGGTTGCCAAGAACAATATGAAATCAATGCATAATTAAGGTTGATTTGTCCTACTAGACATTAACATATTCTAAGAAGCTACTATTACCACAAAATATAGCTATTCCAGAAGAACAGAAGATTGAGAAAGAGATCTAAGAACGCATGGACGGTAATCCAGAGTGCATTAGATATTGCAAAGAAGTGAGAAAAAAAGAGGCTTTTCTATAAATGATATTGAGAAAATAGATTAAATATGAAATGTTAGGAAAAATAAGTTTTTTCCTTATTTTATACCACTCATAAATAAACTACAAAAATTAAGATATTCGAACTAATGCAAGTATTCAAGGTAACATATGAGATTATTTTAAACCATTTGTGGGAGATGTCTTCCTAAACACAATACAAAAAAAAATAAGCTGTTGAACAAAAAATGGCCGATTTAATATTTAAACATTGAAAATTCTGTAAGACAAAGCATAACAAAAACACAGCCAAAGTATATGCCATAGAGAAAATATTAGCAAAATAGAGGACAAAGAATTGATGTTCCTGATATATGTAAATTCTGCAAATTAATTAATTTTTTTCTTGGTCTGGGGCCGGGGATCGAACTTGCACCACAGGAGGCACTGACAGATTCTTAACCTGCTGAGCCACCGGAGAACTCCTCTAAGTTAATTTAAAACACACAAGTATAGTTGGAAAAATACTGAGACAATATGAAAGGCATTTGATAAGAAAAGAAATGAAGGTTGGCAGGCAGCCAAGGATGCTCAGTAGGATGAGAAGACAGAGAAACACAAATGAAACGATCCGCTGCAGCGCCACTGTCTGCCCCTTGGAGTGGTGTGCACATGGCTGGTACCTCCAATGCGTGTATGAGGATCAGCATTTTCACACACTGTGGTCTCGTTCCCTCCTTACTCAGGGTCTTTGAGACCAGGACTCCCCTGACACATCTTCAACTGCCCTAAGCCTTCTACTGAACTGCATTTCCCTTCTGAAAACCTAACCCAAATCCCATTAAGGCCAAATATCTGCCTTCTCCTTGGCTGCCCCTGAGCAGCTGGATTCCGAAGGGTGAAAAATGCACACACAGACGCACGGACAGTCAGAAACGCAGACACACACACACACACAGAAGTCCACAAACACACATATGCAGAGACGCATGTACGTTTCGATGAATTCTGTTCTCGTTCTTGCTCCCTCGTCCTTCCATCCTGGCACACCTCCCGTCTCAAGTAAATGGCCTCATCAGCTTTTCACCATTTGTCCCACCCCCGTAGCCTCACTCCCTTCCTTAGAGTCTAATGCCCATCATTATCATTACTCCACTGACACACTTCCAAGGGTCTCAAGAGGCCCCCTCCTCATGCTCATGGTTTAGCAGTCAGATTTACATTACATTTTTCTAGGTAGTTTACCATAGTATTCTTCAAAATGAGTGTTAACTCTTAACACTCAATCCTCCCAAACACATGTGCGTGCGCACATACACACACACACACACACACACACTCACACTCACTCAGCAGTTACGGCTCTACACAGAGAACCTGAAGACAACAAAGCAAGAATCATCTTATTTCACACACCATGTCTGAAAAGTATCTATACTTAAACCTATTTTATTAAGGGTTTTCCAGGAAAAAGGACCATCAGAGAGAGAGAGTGTGTATGCATATATATATATATATATATAGTGTAGATATAATATATATGAGAGTATATATTATGTGCTGTATATGTATTATATATAATATATATGAAAGAGGAAGGGAGGGAGAACTTCAGTATAATGAGCTGGCAAGTTGACTCAGGAAATTGTGGAGGCTGAGAAGTCGCATGACCTGCGATCTGCAAACTGGATACCTATAGGAAAGCTGATGATGTAATTCAGCCTGAATCCAACCATAGGGAAATACAGAGAGATTTATGAAATCCTCCCATCTCATTTCTGTAACATCCATGCTTACTTTAGTTTATTATCTATTACTTTCCATTTCATTCAGACTAAAAGCCTACAAAATTTTATACGATCTTCCCAGCTCATTACCTCTTTGATTTACTTTACGCCTACTTTCTCCCTTCCTCTTCTTCCAGATACCTGTATGACTTGAATTTCTTCCTTATCTCCTTCACATCTTTCCCCAAAACATCATCTTATCCAGGAGACTTATATGACTATTTTCAAAATTGCAAGGTAACTCTACCCCAAATAACCTATTCTTTCCTATATTATGTGTCTCTATAGCATTTACCAGTAGTCAGTGTATATTATAATTTATGCTTTTTTTTTTCTGTCTAGTGCATTCCTTCTCTCACTAGAATATAAGCTCTGTGATGATAAAAATGTGCATTTGTTTAGTGGACTACTATAGCCCCAGTGCCTGGAGAAGAGCCTTATGTAAGAACACAGTTGTTGTTTTTTTGTAACTACCCCTGTGACATATGTAAGTTCCCAGGCTCGGCTTCAAATCAGAGCTGCAGCTGCTGGCCTGTGCTACAGACATGGCAATGCTGGATCTGAGCTGGATCTGTGAACTATGCTGCACCTTGCTGCCACACGAGAACCTTAAACCACTGAGTGAGGCCAAGGATTGAACCTGCATCCTCACGGACACTAGGTCAATTTTTTAACTCACTGAGCCACAACAGGAACTCCAAGAAGACCGTTTAGAAAAGTTTCTTAATCAGTGCTGTGTAGAAGTAGGATTGAATGAAAACACTTTTACGTATGCGGTCAGAGTTACCCAGGGCTAACTGGTATGTGTATCAACACTAGTTACAAAGCTAAGGACAACTAATTGGAATCTCTTATTTACTCTGAGCCCCTAGTTAAATATTCACTTGATTGTGCATTGTATATTATCTTCACAAACAGAATTCAACACAAAATGGATTATAGACTGAAGGTGAAACTTTAAAAAACAAACAAACAAACAAACAAACAAAAAAGCTCCTAAAAGATAACCTAGGAGAGAATCTAGATGACCTTGGCATGCCAGTGACACCAAAGGCGTGATCCATGAAAGGATGAATTAATAAGGGGGACTTTATTAAAAATAAAAAAATTCTGTTCTGTGAAAGCCATTGTTGAGAGAATGAAAATATGAGCCACAGACAGGGAGAACTTATTTGCAAAAGACAGATCTGATAAAAAACTCTTATCCAAAACACACGAAGTACTCTGCAAATGCAACAATAAAAGAACAAACAACGCAGTCAAAAAAATGGACAGAAGACCTGAAGAGACACCTCACCAAAGAAGATACACAGACAGCAAATGGACATATGAAATGTGCTCCACATCACACATCATCAGGCAATGCCAATTAAAACAACGAGATACCTCCATATGGCTATTAGAATGGCCAAAAGTGGCTAGATGCCTATTACAATGGCCAAAAAACTGACAAGATCAAGTTGGTGAAAATATCTGGTGAGAGGAGCCCTCATTCATTGCTGGTGGGAATACAAAATGGTATAGCCCCTTTGAAGGCTGTTTGGCACTTTCTGACCAAGCTACACATACTCTTACCATATGACCCAGCAGTTTGGCTCCTTGGTACTTATCCAATTGAGTTGAAACTTTAGGTCCACCCAAAAAAATCTGCATGTGAATATTTACAGCAGCTTTATTCATAATTCCAGAAAGGTGGCAGAAACCGATATGTCCTTTAGGAAGTGAATGGATAAAAAAAAAAACTGTGGTATATCCAGACAATGGACTATTTTTTAGCACGAAAAAAATGATCTAACAAGTTGCGGGGTGGGTGGATGCACTGTGGGTTTAGGATGGAAATACTATAAAATTGAGTTGTGATGATTTTTGTACTCCTATAATTGTAATAAAATTCATTAAGTAATGGGAAAATAAATAAATAAATACATACATACATGCATACATACAAAAATAAGTATGTATGGTATGCAGGTGAAAAAAAATACATGGAGGAAACTTAAATGCAGATTACTAAGTGAAATAAGAAAATCTGAAAAGGCAGTATACTGTGTAATTCCAAATCTGTGGCCTTCTGGAAAACGAAAAGCTATGGAGACAGTAAAAGGATCAGGGGTTGTGAGGGCTGGGGGAGGGAAGGATGAATGAGGAGAGCGCAGGATATATTTCAGGGCAGTAAAAACACTCTATGCAGCATTGTAATGGTGGATACACGTTAGACCTATGTCCAAAGCCACAGAATGCAGCACGTGAAGAGTGAATGCCAATTTAATTTACGGACCTCGGGTGATTACGTAAACGTAGTTTCATTGATCATTACGCAGGTACCACTCTGGGTCAAATGCTGACAGCATGCTAGGCTGCGCATATGTGGCAGCAGGGACTACACGGAAACTTCACTTTCTGTCAGTTATGCTCTGACCCTAAAACTGCTCTCAAAAGTAAAATGTAACTTACTCGACCTTGACATATAAAATCAAATATACACTGGTTCTGTCCACTGGTGTGGCGTAACAATCACCCCCTCCCAAATTTAGAAGCTTCCAGTGATTAGACAGTTTTTCCAGATTCCGTGAGGCGTCCAGACAAGGGATGATGAGCTCACACCGCTCCACAGCATCTGAGCTTCGCAAAATTCAGATACGGGTGGTGACTGGGTGGCGGGAGGAACGGAATCATCTCAAGGCTTTTTCAGTCACGAGAATAGCTCCTGAGCTAGAACGATCCAAAGATGCAATGCCTACATGTGGCCTCACGATGACTCTTTAAAAATTCTCACAGCATGGCGGCCTGAAGGTAGTTGGACTTTTTACACCATGTCTCAGGGCGCCCAATAGAAGTGCCAAATCTCAAATTGAAATAAACATGAAGTTGTTTTCTAAGAGCCAGAATTATATAGCATATCAAATTTTCATAATTATACCAAAAATTAGGTACTCAGGGTGCAGCTAATACAGCTCTTTGAGTAAAATATATAGCATTAAAATGCGCACATAACATAGAAGATGTATCTGGAATATATTGTGTATCTCCCACCTTGGAAGCCAGAAAAACAAGAGAAAATTAAGCCCCAGTTAAACAAAAGAGAGATTATGATAAAGACAGGACTGGAAATCAATGAGATGGAAAAGCGCAAAGGGCACAGAAAAGTCAATGACACCAAAATCTGCTTATTTTAAAATATTAATAAATTTTTAAACCTCTTATAAACTGATAAAGAAAAATAGAAGATAAAATTTACTAGTATCAATAATTAAAGAATTGGAGTTCCCATTGTGACGCAGTGTAAATGAGTCTGACCAGTGTCCATGAATATGTGGGTTCAATTCCTGGCCTCACTCAGTGGGGTCGGCGATCCAGCTTTGCCATGAGCTATGGTACAGGTCACAGATGAGGCTCCGATACCGCATTGCTGTGGCTGTAGGCAGGCAGGCAGCTGTAGCTCTGATTTGACCCCTAGCCTAGGAACTTCTATGTGCCCTAAAAAGCAAAAAAAAAAAAAAAAAAAAAAAAAAAAAAAAAAAAAAAAAAAAAAAAAAAAAAAAAAAAAAAAAAAAAAGAATGGACAGAACTATAGATCTTACAGATGCTAAAGATAAGGAGAAAACTTTGATAACAAGTTTAATAGACAAATTCCTTGAAAGCCACAAACTATCAAAGCCCACTCTCAAGTAATTAGGAAATTAAAAAAAAATCTTACATCTAACAAGAATTTGAACTAGTAAGATTATAAAATCGTCCTACAAAGAAATCTCTAGAAGCGGATGGCTTCCCTGAAAGAGTCTACTTACTATTTAAAGAAAAAGTAATATCAATTCTACACAAACTCTTTCAGAATTTCTAAGAGAAGGGAACAGATTCTTTTTTTTTTTTTTTTTTTTTTTTGCCTTTTGTCATTTTATGGCCGCGGGTTTATGGTCGCACCCGCGGCATGTGGAGGTTCCCAGGCTAGGGGTCTAATCGGAGCTGTGGCCACTGGCCTGCGCCGCAGCCACAGCAACGCAGGATCCGAGCCGCGTCTGCAACCTACACCACAGCTCACGGCAACGCCGGATCGTTAACCTGCTGAACCCGCTGAGCAAGGGCAGGGATCGAACCCGCAACCTCATGGTTCCTAGTCGGATTCGTTAGCCACTGCGCCACGATGGGAACTCCATGGGAACAGATTCTTAAAGAAAAATATGTGGCTGTGATTTTTCTAATACCAAAAGCAGAAAAAGACTAAATTGTTCAGGATTTGCCTTTGACAGGGTTTCATATGAATGGAGTCGTTCTGAATACAGCTGTAATTGTCCAGCACCTTTCTCTTAGCATTTTTTTTTGTTATTCATACATGTAGTTGTGTGCAAATGCTTTTGTTCCACTGCATTGATAAATAGTATTCCATTTTACATATAATACAAAATTTGTTTATCCATTCACCAGTTGAAGGAATTTTAAGTTCCAGGGTTGATACAAATTGCCATTCTAAATATATTTATTTCTCACTGAGGTATAGAACAAATATAAAAGAATGCTGATATACAATACAGCCTGCCCATAATCTATAATATATCAAGAAAGACAGTTTGATAGCTTTTGTTATGGAAAGCAGAAGATAACTAAAGAAAACTTTCAAATACTTTCAGTGAGATTGACGTTGCCTTAAGTAACAAATCATTTTTGACTTTAAATCTTCAGGGTCCTGCTATTTAGTCATTTTCAAAGCTCAGGAGATGTTTCCTCTGCTGACCCTTTTCCCAAATCACACACAAGTCATTGAAGAATCTACTGAAATTTCTCAAAAATGTGCTCCATGTTTTTAAATAGGTGTTTCTACCATTCCACCTCTAAACTAAAATCCTTAAAAATCCCCTTAAACCTTAATAAGCAATGAGCTCCTGCCATATGGCACAAGAAGTTGTGTCTGATACTTGTGATGGAATATGATGGAAGATAATGTGAGAAGAAGAATATATGTATGTATAACTTGGTCACTTTGCTGTACAGCAGAAATTGAAAGAACATTGTAAATCAACAATAGTAAAAAAATTAAAATAAATAAATGAAATTAAAGCTCTCTTGCAACTAGACTATAAATTCCGTTTCTAGACTCAAGTTTCATATTATCCTTATTTTCTGAGTGGTCTATCTTAGATAAATAATTTTTCTCAGTGTATTTTTAAAAATCAAAAAAAAAAAAATCCGTACAGTTGGTCTTCATCTTGAAAGACTCATCTTCCCCCTATTCTGCATGGCTGGAGGTTATTTACTCTCAATTTCAATGCAATTCCCAATTTCCAAATAAGCTGTTATCTAATTTTTCCTACCCGTAAATTATCTCTACTCTCTTCTTGTATTCTTCGTAACAACGTATTTAAATAATAGAATTAAACTCTATAATATGACAGGAAGTGATGGACACTGGTGAACACAGGCATTTTTTTTTTGCCTGTTGAATTGTTTCTTTAATTCTTTTTCAGTTAAAAATTCCCTACCATATCAATCTCTTTGGGAGGTGGAGTTTACCTCTTTCTAGTAGAAAATGAGAGTGTCACTTACTCAGTCTCCCAGACTTCCTTGTTGCAGTGGTAGAAGCATGTGATCAGGTTTAGGCAATCAAGCACAGCCCCCCAGGAATCTGAACTGGGGCACAGCAAGGCAAGAAAACAAGCCGAGGGAAGGTTTCAGTCCAGCAGCCATGATCCCAGCAGTGCCAACGGCAACATTTGGAGGCAAGGATTTCAGCAATAGTAGTTATTGGTCCTCCACTGGCAGCTCTGTCCAGGCGAGCCTCATTTATCTCGTCTTATAAAGTGATTTTTGTATGATTCAGCCTGCCTGGCCGCCATCCAACACTACATTTTTTTCTCATCATGTTTCTTCAGACATTGGTTATTTTTCTAAGTACTCATCCACTGTCTTGTTTAAATAAACCCCCTTTTCTGTTTCAATTAGTCTGCTCACAGCAAAGAAGCCCTATCAGAGCCACAATTTCACCGACAACAGTGAGCCTTTGCAACAATGCTATAAGGCGATGTTAATATTCTCACCTGTATTTGAGGACAAGGAAGCTCAGAGAGGGCAAATGATTTTTCTAAGTCACTCCTTTGGTACGTATTATTTATTAGCATGCTGATTAAGTATAAAGGTTATTCTCCAGTAGGAAGGTAATATTTAGACAAAGTCATAAAATAGCAAGTTGCCTGGGATTTGAAAAGTGAATCGTTAAATAACAATTTCCAAAAAAGAAATGACCCTTAAAATTAAGTTTAAGGTCAATATCTTCGATGGCGTGTGTGACTTTATGCATGTTTCCTAACACAGACTTTATTTCAGGCAGACAAACGTGCTAGTTTCTCTCCCGCAGAGCGTAACACAGTAGGAAGCAGGGGAGAGGAGAGACGAGCAAAATTGTACTGAAATTGTGGTTATCTGAGAGGCGAACACAAAATATTGCCTCAGTAGCTAGTGAACACAGTCTGTAGAGCCCCAGGGTTTCTTGAGGCCCTACGTCTTTTAAATTCTGTAGCGTATTAAGACCGTAACATTTTGTGTTGCCTATCAGAAAAAAATTCGCAAGCTTTATGAACCAAAATTTAGAAAATAATTTTTAATTTTTTTAAGTAAAAAAAAAATTTTGGCCACACCCCCAGCATGCAGAACTGCCCAGGCCAGGTCTTACACCTGAGCTGCAGCAGCCACCAGAGCCAAAGCAGTGACGATGCTTGGTCAGTCACCCACTGAGCCGTCAGGGAGCTCCAAAAATCACTTTTTTAAAATTAGCAACTTTGAAAAGTAATATCCCTTTCTTAAAGAGTAGAGGGTATCAGGATCAGATAGATATTTGGGAACCATGTGCTTCTTTCATTTTATTGAAAGTCTCAGGCCCATGTCCAGTTTGGTTTGTACGCCAGAATGCAAATGTTTTCTTGGCACTTTCTAAGAAATCTGGAAAGATCCAAATGAACATAAGCACTGGTGGGTGATAAGTGTGTCACAACCAGAATTATAGATTTTAGAGCTGGGAGGAAACAGAGTTGCCTATTTTTAAAATATAAATTCCAACTGTTCAGAACCCTGTAGTTTCCAGGATTTAATTAATGCTCTCTTTGAGGGCCCGTTAATGAGGTATAGAGACTTCTGGTTAGCCTTTATTGGCACTCTAATAACATATAGAGCATATTTAAAGACTATTTTGGAACGTGTCATTCCTCCTAACTTCTGCAGAAGTGTGACTTCAACGAGCAGTGAGGTCCTGCTGTACAGCTCAGGGGAATGTATCCAACCTTTAGTGACAGAAGGTGAGAGAAGAGGATATGAGAAAAAGCGAGAACATATATGTGTATGACTAGGTCACTTTGCTGTACAGCAGAAATTGACAAAACGTAAATCAACTATAATTTTTTTTTTTAAAGTACACCTTCATAAAGGAGATTATCATCGAGCCTGGCTGATTCTGTGAAGGGCTCTTTCTAACAACAGTCCCCCATGGAAGCTAGGTCTTACAGGTGAGGTGTGCCTCTGTGTCCCCAAACCAGCTTGCTAGAGCTGCTGTAACAGGGGCCGTGAACTGGTTGGCTTCAGTAAGAGAAATTTACCTTCTCACGGCTCTGGAGACCAGAAATCAGAGATGGAGGGGGTCCTTCTGAGGCTGTGAGGGGGAGAGCCTGTTCCATTCCTCTCCTGGCTTCGATGGTTTACTGACCATCTCTGGTTTCCTTGGCTTGTAGAAGCACCCCCTGTCTCCAGCTTCATCTTTCCGTGGTGTTCACCGCGGGGGCTTGTCCACGTCATATAGGATGAATAGGCGCCCCTATTCCGGGTGTGACCTCACCTTAAGTGATTTCATCCGCAACAACCCTGTCCCTAAATAAGATCCATAGCAGAATAGGAATTTTGAAGGAACATAATTCAACCCATCACAGTTTCAATACAGACAAGCCAGCCTCTTCTGGTTCCTGACCCTTTGCCAGCTCAGCGTCTCCAACCGAAATGTCTTTTCTAGTTGTCACTCCTCATTTTCTCCCTGCTCTCTGTCAAAAACAAAACAAACAAACAAAAAAACGAAACAAAAAAAACTCTCCTGAAGTGGATTTCCTCATACTCTTCTGAAGCCTTTCCGGGAAGCTGCAGATCAATATTTATCTCTCCTTTTTCCATCCATTCATTTCAGGAACGAATTTAACAACTCTTTATTATTAGTCATCTTTAATTCTTTACCTCAAAAAGTTGCTTGTCTCTTAAGAGCGGAAAACATTATGTCCTTAAATGGGTATGTCCTCTATTGTACTCCATCGTGGATTTGTGGCACTGGAACTCAGGAAAACATAGCTTTTCTACAGACAGCTAAGGACAGAGAGCAGGCACTTGCTGTTTTTGATGAAGAGAAAAAAACAAGACACACGAAAAGAAGGGAAAAGAAAAGAATAGAAAAAAGGAAAACACAAACTGTTTCTTAAGCTAAAGCTAAAGAAGGTACTGGACATATGTTCTTTTGGAACATTTTACATTTCAATGGGGAAGGTGGCTGCATTGCAAATGAACGTCACATCGGTATTTTTAGCGCAAAGAATATACTCTGATATAAGAAGCCTTTCGTGACAACTGCAGCTACTAGACACTGAGCCAGTTTAGAGGGCAGAGGTGTTTGCTCATTCAGCTTTGCTAAAGGCATTTGGTAGCTAACTGACTTTCTGGTTCTTGTTGTATGCGTGGCTCTAGATTTCCCAAAGGGAGTTGGACGTAGTGGTGAGGTTCCAGGTAGCATGGTTGTAGGGAGAGGTTGGTTGTGGGGAACAAATCTGACAGCCTGGAAGCTGGAGGAGCAGTGAGTGCCCAGAGGGTGCTAGCGGGTTTCTCCGGGGTGCAGGAGGGCCCTTTACATTTCCTGCCCTTCTCCCTAGAAACTCACTCTCATTTTTTCCCCCAATTCTTAGGCGCAGTCTCTGGCAGTTATCACAGTTTTTTTCTGATCCTTTTTTGTCAATTAAAAGTAATTTTCAGGAGTTCCCATTGTGGCACAGAGAAGTGAATATGACTAGTAACCATGAGGTTGTGGGTTCGATCCCCGGCCTCATGTACTCACTGGGTTAAGAATCCAGTGTTGCCATGAGATGTGGTGTAGGTTGCAGACTTGGCTTGTATCCTGTGTTGCTGTAGCTGTGGTGTAGGCCAGCAGCTGGAGCTCTGGCCTAGGACTCCTAGCCTGGGAACCTCCATATGCCACGGGTGCAGCCCAAAGAGCCAAAAAAAAAAAAAGTCATTTTCAGATTTTTAAAAAACACACTTCTTCGGTAAAAAGGGGTGCTTTTTAATATTATTCCCATCAGAGCTAATGTAATAGTTAATGGCAGTCTTTAACATTCTTTTTCAATGGTTTCTTGCTTCAGTGTGAGTAGTCTTGATTCCTTTTATTCTTGGCCTTGAGGGGGCTCAGTGGAGTCTTATTTTAACATCCTTTTATGCTATAATTATTGTGCGTGTCTTCCCTCCAGACTGCAGGCTCTTTGAAGGCAGGGTAGATTTTCTTTTTCCTTTTCATCCTCACAGGTCAGCATATCCTTGGCATGCATTAAATATTTGTGAACGAGTGAATAAATACAAATGTCTCAACAGAGTTAGATAGTATTTTTTCTCAAAGCCAGTACACACAGCAATATCACAGAGCATAGCAGTTTGCTAGGAAAAGTAATTTGAGAAGGTCTGTGTTCAAAGATTAGGAGCAAAACGATATTAAATAGTTTTCCTTGGTGAGTCTCTGAAAGCAGTAGGTGAGTCTTTTGCAGGTTAAATTGTACTAGCACAAAACATTGCAGCGTTAGACTGTAGCCTGTAATCAATCCCAGCTGGAAGCCCACATTAACATTTCTGTGTTTCTTGCCAGTTCCCTGTTAATCCTTTAAAAGGGTAGGTAAAAACAAGGCCAACATCTTGTATTACATAAGATGATTTATGGATCCCCGTTATTCAAAGATTTCATTCCATATACTGTGCGCGCCAAAAAAAAGGAAAAATCATTTCTGAAATGTTTAATTGACTGATTGTGCCTCGCAGCATAGATGGCTAAAAAGTACGACGGACATCTTGGTCTGAACTTTCTGTACCATCTTTCATTTTTATAATAACTTACCCTTCTCACTCATGGGTCACAGCAGCAGAGGCTTCTAGCGGTAGGAGAATAAACCCCATAAGCCTACGGCCTCCCTAATATTTTCCAGTTGTGACACTCAAATGAAATAAATGTGAGCTTTTAGAAAGGACTTGCAGCTTTCCCTACTGAGGACAGATTTTACGACGAGTGTTGAACTCTTCCTCCAAGGTCAGCTGGTGGCATTATTCGATTTTCCAAGTGGTTGTGTGACCATGTCAGGCTCATAGCAACAAAAAACATACTGGATCATTACTGAAACTCTTAGAACAATAATAAAAATCTGCAAAACCTCTAGCACCAAGTTAGCACCAAATAAAACAATGTATTGTCTCTTGATCATTGAAAATAAAACTCTAGACCCTTAAAATGGAATTTCAAAAGTGGTATGCATGAGTTAATGAGAGGATTGGGAGAGTGAAAGAATAATTTTTGTTTTCATGATTGATAAAAAGAGTAGTGGTACATTATTACCTTCATTTTCAGTTGGTAAACTAATTTTAATGCACTGAGAATTAATTTCATGACCTTTCTGTACCAGAATGGTAGGAAATGCTTTCTTCATGAAAGTACAGTCTTTTAGAGAAGGAAGGAAAAAGCACAAAGAAAAGATGCCAATGGTTGCAATTTGAATATTCTTTCTTTCGAAACATGATGTTTCTTAAAGAAAATTTACAACAATACATATCAATATAAAGAAGGAAATTAACCACTTTTTCTACTGGAAATAGTTGTTATTCACGTGTTCATATGTTGGTTGTATATGTGTGCATATCTGCGTGTATGTTTGTACAGAATAAAATGCACTCCTACTTTTTAACTTAAACTTATTCTGTGGGTGTATTACGTTATTAGATTTTCATAAATATTTATTCACGGTTGCTTAATCATCTAGTTTGCAGATATGTGAGAGTTCATTTAAGTGGAGTCTTGAGTTTGAATATAAGTTAGAATTTAGACACGTTTTCCGTGTAGCATTCTGTTGGACGGGGCCTGCCAACTGCTAACATGTGTTATATTTTGCGTCGAAAGAAATGCACTGTCCCTCACTGGGCAGTGGTGTCTACCTGTGATCTTTCATAGGGATTGCTGTCGATGCCTGGTATAGGACACAAGGTCTTAAACGCTCCCCGGACACCAAAGTCCTGGTGCCTCAGTGACGGTGCTTGACAGGAGACTGCCCATCTCACAGACACAGGGTGAGCGGTTTTAGCCCTGGTAGAGCAACTTCTCTGTCACAGCAGAATTTCCCAGGGCGTTGTCAGGATTCCCCAGCAGGATGAAAAAACAATACGCTATAGAGATACCAAGAAAACGTAAAAATTCACATACTTTGAGTTGACAAAATACCAAGTGCATATGCATTATGTACAAGAAAGATGGACTAGGAAAGGAGTATGTCACTGCTTGGTTCATTGCTGTTCAACTCCAAATCAGACATTTTTTGCCCGTTTGGTGAAAATGAATCTGGGCCCTGTAATTTTTTTTTCCCCCTTTGCTGGCTGGCACCATGTTAAGCTTGATCAACAGAGGGTACGGAGGAGACATTGCAGGAGGGCTGGATTTTGCTTTTTGGCTCTGGCGTGTGCTTGGCAGGCCCCTTGCAGGGTGCCTAGCTCTCTCATCACCTGGCTTCTGCAGTGGCCCCGGCAGCAGCCCTCCCCTCCTCCTACCCAGGCCTGTTTTAGCAGTGTGCCTCTGCTGAGCAGCTCATCACAGAGAACTTTCTACTGCAGCCCACTGGGTGCACATGCTGTAAGACCCTGAGGGCAGATGTCCAGCAAGTTCTCGGCTGGACCCAAACTGTGTCTTCCATCAGAGTCTGGGTCTCAGCCTGGGAAAAGGAGGCACACTTTTCCCTGGAAACTCTGTCTCAGCCGTAGGACTAGAGGTGGTTCCTTGTATCTTCAATTTCTATATTCTTTTGTGTTCTTGTCACTGCTGACTAGCTATTGGATCAGTGCCCCAGTCCCTTGTTGTATAAACTTTCTCTGTTCAAATTACCGCGTGGCTTTTCTCATCTTACGGGGTCTTCACTGATATAATGAGTTACCAGGGATTCAGGGAAAGATGTAAAAAGACTGCAAAAAAAAAATAAGAAAACTATACACAGAAATGGAAACGAATGGAAAATACAAATCTTCCTGTGAGATGGTAAAAAACATCAAAGCACAACATAAAATCAAGTTGGTAAAATCGGCCACATACAAGGGAACCAACAGTCCCCTGGCTTAGAGAAAGCCGAGGTGAGTAAGATCTGCTTGGTGGTTGAATGAAGCAATAAAAACCTTTAATGAGTGAAATATTTATTTTCAAAAAAATAGTGTTTTATTGTTTAATGAAGTACAGTGGCTGTACAATATTACATGCTACAGGTGTACAGCACAGTGACTCATGGTTTTTAAAACTTACAGTCCTTTTGTAGTTATTATAAAATATCGTTTATATTCCTCATTGTTGTGCAGTATATAATTGTAGCTCATTTTATACCTGATAGCTTGTACCTCTTACTTCCCTTCCCGTGAATGCCCCTCCCCTCAACTCCCCCAGTGGGTAATCATAGTACATTCTCTGTATCTGTAAATATGTTTCTTTTTCTTCTGTATTCTCTGATTTGTTTTATTTTTTAGATTCCACATATAAGTGATATGATACAATATTTGTCTTTCTCTGATTTATGTCACTTAGCATAGTGAATAAATTATTTTCAACCAGTGTATCAGAAGTTATCTTATTCATAGTAAAAATAAAACTAGAGTATTCGTTTAATAGAAATCCATAATAAGTGACATATTTAAGGAATTGTTACAGCCTGATTTTGAAAAGTGGGTCTTTCCAAAAAAAAAAAAAAACAGATGATAGTGAGTTGAGATGTTTTATTTTTTTCTCTGTTTTCCGAGAGCAGGGATTGGTGAACTATGGGCTAAGAGATAAATCTGACTTCTGTCTGCTTTGTAAATTAAGTTTTATTGGCGTACAGTCTCACCTGTTTGCTTGTTTACCGTCTGTGGGTGCTTTCACGCTATAGCTGCAGAGATGAGTCCATGCAGCCTAAACTGTATGACTTGCAAAGCCTGAAATGTGTACTTACCCTCTGACTCTTGACAGAAAGTTTCCCAGCTCGTGATCTAGAAGCAGACGTGTGGCACTGTGCCAAGCGACCTCCATGCTTCATCTCAGTCCTTCTTGACCTTGACCTTCAGAGGTGGGTGCTCTCACTGCACCGGGTTTGTAAAGGCAGCTGAAGCTTGGAGGCTGCCGCAGCTGGTGGTCAAATAGGAAGCCCCGGGAGCCACACTCCATAGGGTTCAAGCTCTGCTTCCTCTGTTGCGTTTGTTCTGTTGAGCTGCATGATCTCTCCAAGCTTCTGTCTACAGGGAGAATACGAAGGAAAAATAATTGCCCCAGAGAGCTGCTATAAATCATGATTTAGATAATTTAAGTGAAGAGCTTAGCTTAGTACCTATGACATCATGGTTTGTCACAGAGCTGGCATTCCCAGAACTGGCATTGCAGTAGAGCAGGTCTGGGTCCAGAGCCCAAACACATAACCACTAGGGGAGCTACTATGCCCTTAAGAGCATCTGAAGTACACTCTTTCCTCCCCTTTGAATTCTCTTATTTTCCCCCTTTAGGAACAATAGGTCTGGGAACAGAGCCACACTGCCGATCTACAACCAGCTAACCCAGTAATACCAGAATTTCTTAGTTTTATCTTTGTCCGCTATACGGCCTACTTTGGAGACATTGTGTGTTCAGACCCAACCACTGCAATAAGGTGAATATCACAGTAAAGGAGGTACAGGAGTTTTCTGTTCGTTTGTTTCCCAGTGCACATACAAGGCATGTTTACATTACTCTGTACTGAAATAGAAGTATGTGTCGAAATCAACGTGCCTACCTTAATTTAAGGAAATGCCTTATTGCTAAAAAAATGCTGTCATCTGAGCCTTCAGCAAGATGTAGTAGTAACTTCAAAGATCACTGACCACAAATCACCGTAACAAGTATAATGATCATGAAGAAGTTTGAAATATGGTGAGAATTACCAAAATGTGCCACAGAAACAATAAAGGAGCCAAGGCTGCTGGAAAAAGGATGCCCACGATTTGCTTGACACAGGATTGCCATAAACTCTCCATTTGTCAAAAACACAATTTCTGTGAAGCCCAATAAAGTGAGGTGCAATGAAATGAGGCATGCAGGTATTCTGTGGGGTTGTTGTCACTCAGGAAAGACTGTTTTTTTCTGGAGGTTCTCCCCGGTTATGGGTTAAGGAAGGAGTGGTAGTCGAAGTCTCGGATGGCCCCCAGACCACATCTCTGGTGTACTAGTCTCATTTACTCACCTCCCTGTGAGCGCGGGTGGGGCTTGGGAATATGATGGGATTTCACTCCCACGCTTAGGTTAAGAGACTTGCTTAGGTTAGTTAGACACTAAGGTCGCCATCGGGTGACTTTGAGTTAATCACAGGATATTATCCATAGTATGCCTGACCCAAGTAAACAAGTCCTTTATAAGAGAGATCTGAAGCAGAGACAGCTTGCTCTTGGCCTTGAAGAAGCGAGCTTCCATACTGTGATAGAGCCTTTGTGAAAGTTTGTGAGGTGGGGAAATGGGGGTCATGGGGGTGGAAACTACTAGCAGCCTCTGGTAACTGAGTATAACCACTTGCTGTTAAGTCAGCAAAGGAAAGGAACCTCGGTCCCAAAGTTGCATGGGCATCTTATGAGAACTCAGCCCCAGTCAACACGCTGATTGCGAATCTCGAAGTAAAGAATCTTACCGGGCCGTGCTTAGACTCCTAACCCAGAGAAATTATGACATCATAAATGTGGGTTGTCTTAAGCTGCTGAGATTTTAGTGATATGCTATGTGGAAACAGAGAACTATAGAAAGTTATGGTAAAATCTTGGAATAATATTTTTCAATAGCTGTTTGGACGAAAGGGAAAAAGGAAAATGTCTTCTGAAATCAGACTCACTGTGGTTTTCAGCACAAGGCTGCCTGGTCCACTGCCACCTGTGCTTGCCCAGGAAGCAAGCAGAGTCCGACAGGGTGCTGTTGAGCCACGAGGCCCCAGTCACACTGCTATTGTGACTCTATTACTACTGCCGCATGTTGACTTTCACCGAGTGCTCATATGCCAGTACTATTTTTATAGTAAAAAATAAATTACTGAAAAAGAAATTGTTACAGCAAGTAGATAGCCAGGCGGGCAGAGAAAGGGGGCCAGACGGCATGAAAGCATGCAGCATGCTCACAGCAGAGTCCACGGGCAAAGAAAGGCAGAAACCTCCAGACTGACAGGAAACCACACACTTTGGGGTGATAGGTGCCCGAGAGGCAGACAAAGAAAAGTGGAAAAGGGCAAGAATTTCCAGGGTCCAAATGCAACCTGTTGCTCATTATGCCTTCATTATAATTACAATAAAATTACAATAACATTAGCTATTCAGATAAGAATTACCCATCATGCACTGAGGCCGTGACACTTCTGATTAAAGCTAAGTTAGGGCAGAAATCCCCCCTCCCTTCAGAAGGTGGAGCTGGAATGAAAATTACGGAACAGAATGTCCAAAGCCCTCCTTCTCAGTGAATATTCCACCCATGCAATTGGACGCCCCTTATAACTGACACCAAAGAAATGCCTCTCTCCCCCGCCTTTCTTGGGCTGTATTTCTCACTTAAATAAACTCTCACTTTTCTTTCTCAGTTTCCACCTCATTTCTAAATTCCTTCTGCAGTGAGATGAGAACCTTCCCTTCGGGGGAAAAGAATTGACTAAATTTGGTTTATTTTTATTGATTATGTATGGGAAATGCTATGAATTAATTAATTAAATTCCATGGATGACTTTCATAGAATCTTTCAAACCAGGTGCGTTGAGTTTGACTCAGGAGCAGAATTTTGTGATAAAATAATTTGTTGAAAGCAAGGAAGGAGGAACCGTGGCCTCTTGTGAGCTGACCACTTGAGAGTTGAATTTTGTGATTAAAATATATGATTACCCAGCCGTGGCAGATGCAGCTCTGTGGTAATGAAATGGACTAACTTTGGGAAAGGGAGGAGGAAGAAAAAAAGTCCAGCAGGCTGACCAAGGCTGGGCTACTAATAAGCTCCATACTCCCCTTTGCTGCTGGAACAAATTACCACAAACGTAGTGGCTTAAGAAATCTAAGTGGGCTTTTGCACAGTCTTGTTGAGGAGTCTGGATTGGCCGCTCACAGGACCCTGCTCCTGGCTTCTTCAGGCTGGACTTGAGGTGTCAGCTGGCTGGGATCCTGGCAGGAGGCTCTAGGAAGAATCTGCTTCCAAAGCCTATTCACATCATTGGCAGAATCCATTTTCTATTTTTTTTAAAGAAAAATGTTCAGCTTTCTTGAGGTATAATTGACAAATGAAATCATAATATATCTCAAGTGTAAAACATGATCATTTGATATGTGTACATCGTAAAACTTTTTCCACCATTACAACCAGCAACTCACATAAAGTTTTTGTAGGTTTTGGGTTTTTTTTTTGGGTGAGAACATTTAAGTTCCACTCTCTTAGCAAATTTCAATGACACAACAGTGTTCGTAATCAACTATGGTCACTGTGTTATACGTTAGCTCCTCGGGCGTTATTCATCTTATAACTGAAATTTTGTGCCCTTTCAGCTTCCTCTCCCTGTTTTCCCCACACTGCCCAACCCCTAGAAATCACCTTTCTACTTTCTGTTTCTCAATTCAACTTTTTAACAAGACTCCATATATGTGATACCATGCACGTGTGCCTCTCAAGTTTGTCCATGTTGTTTTGATCGAGGACTCGGGTCCCTCATCTGGAGGACATCCTTAGCTCCTGGAACTCCTCTCATTGGTCCTTGTACATGGGTTCCTCTATCGCAGAGCCAGCGATGCTGCATGCAAGCCTTGAACCTTGTAAAATTTGGTCTCTCTGTGACGGCTCCTGCCACATCTTTGTGACTACAGCCAGAGAAGCCCTTCTACTTTGAAGGGCCGATGTCCTTGGAGTGGCCCACTCAGATAACTAAGACGGTTTCCAATCCTAAAGTAAATATCTTAATTACGCCTGCAAAGTCTCTTTTTCCCATGCAATATAGCATATTCTTAGATTGGGACACAGGCATCTTTGGGGCCATCATTCTGCTCACCGTGGATGCACTCTTGGGAAGAAGTGGTCAAGCCTAGTACAATGTTCCCAAATATATTCAGCATGATTTAGAACCAGAGGCGAGTGTGGTGGCCTGTGCCATTTCACATGAGACACAAAGGCTTAGCACAAGCCATGCAGTTTTTTATGTGGTTAAAGCCCAGGCTAGGTTCAGCTTCTTCTGTGGCTACGTACTGGCCATGTGTCAATGTGGGTATGGGCCCAACCTTGAATGCGTGGATCTTGGCAAAATGAATCTCATCTTCTTTTTGATAAAATGGAAATAAGAAAATTCAATGAAGTTTTAAAAATGATAATCCATGTAAAGAGCCTTGCACACAGGGGTTGCTAAAAAAATCTTAGTTCTCTTGCATCCTCTTCTATTCTCACAAGAATCTAATAGTTATTTTCTTCCATGAAATGAAAATTTGAAAAAGAAATAGGAAAAATAATAGAGATGCCTACTTCACTTGAAAGATGTCTACAACTCAAATTCTACCTGGTGATTCTCAAAGATTTTGAACCTACCCATAGACCCTAATAAAGATACAGACCTGAAATATCCAGTAGCTAAGCCTATGGACAAATAAAATGCTGTAATTTGTACATGTGAAATACTGTGTTGAAACTAATCTATGAAGTGTAAGGAAGTCAGGTAGAAAGATCTTTGATGACTTTTTTTCCTACGTGTGGGGTGGTTAAAAGTGGTTTATTCTGAATCTACAGATGTGTAAAAAGTTCATAAATAATTCACACAATAGGACAATTGAGAGTAATTTGAAGTCTACTACATCAGGTGCTGTTGTTTGTTATAAATCTCTTCAGGACACTGAAACTCCAGTTTCTTCTGAGACCAAGTGTTAGAATTATTACTTGGCAATTAAACCAGTGCCTTGATGATATTTGTTCAGGCCATACATGTTAGGAAGGATTTCATGAAAAGAGATCTTCTCAAAGGCATCTGGAGAGTTTTGGGAACGTAAAATGTGGTGCTTTAGGGAAGATCATGAGAAGTTAAATTTTTAGTCTCTTTTTGATACCCCTCTTCTATATGAAGCTGGTTCTTGGTCTTCTCTTCCCAAAGGCCCGGGCTCAGGTCGTTCGCTCTTTTTTTGTTTTTTGGTGTTCTCATCATACATTGAAAATTGCTGTTGAAACTCTCCTCATATTTTGGGTGTTTACGGTGTGTTTGTTTCTGTTTCCCCCACTGGACTCAGAGCTCCTGAAGTGTAAAAACCACGTACGTCACTTCTATTTGTAGGTCTTGTTTGGTTTTCTAGGTTAGGGTTGGCCTACATTAAAGCACTGCAGTTATAGGCACTGAAGAATTTCAGTCGCAAGTGTAGAGTAAAAGAATAATTTCAGACAATGAGGGTTGATAGAGGCTAACGTGGTATAAGAGGAAAAGGAAATTTGGAGGCAGAATAGGAGAAATGTATCTTTAATTTCAAATATCTTACCCTGGACTTTGCATATATTCAGACTCAATTAGTTTATTGAAATAAGAATACATGCCACTATAATTTTTCAGAAATATTTTCCATTAACAATTCAAAATCAGAAATAATCCCAATAATTTATAAAATAAGGAAAGAAAAAATAAAATGCAAAGAAAGAAAGAAAAGACACTCATCCCTCATCCTAATCATCTGCTGGTCTAAAGATGTGATCAGAATATTGAAACTGAGCGCTCAGTTCCGACAGGGTATAAGCTTGCCTTGTACATCATTTTCTTAAAAGAAAATCTCGCTGTTTTTCCCCAGAATAATTGTTTAATGAGGCTGAGGACACATAAGTACATGCTGGCCCCTGGCTTTGAAAGTGTGAAAACCTAAATCTTAGAATTAGAAGCATTTCAGGTTCACCATTCCGTTCAGATGTGGGAATGGATGATCTGGGCCATATTAACAGTTGGTTCAAACACAGTGAGCTAATTATACATAGACAGCGAGGAAGATACGAAATTAAGGTTTTTTAGGACAAGTGCCATGATAGTCACCCTTAATAAAAACCTATGAGATTATTCCTGCTTCTCTAGGTTTCTGCAATTACCAACAGAGGATGCTTGATAATAATCAGAAACCACTGTTTCAATTATACTATATTCCATATTACACTCAGTCTGTTGAACTGGACTAGTAAATGCAGGGCTATCTATCTCTCTATCTATCTATCTATCTATCTACCTATCATCTCCCTAAAATATATCTCCCCATATATATTTATTTCCGTAGGTATATGTATATACATACACATATTTCCCTAATTTATTACCTCACCACCTTTCTGGTGTCTCTCACTGCATACAGTTTAAAATGTAATCTTTTACCTGTTTGCTTTGCACTTGCTCATTATCTTCTTGAAATTTAGGAGACAAAAACGTACTAAACTGTAGTAAAAGAAAAGCATCAGACTCCTTATTGTAATTCCGAGTTAAAAATATCTTCCATAAGCAAATGTGTGCAAATGTTATTTAGTAGTCATAAAATATTAATATGGTCAAGATTAGTCACTTGATGAGACTATCCAGAGGTTGAATAAGCTTATTTCTATTAAATATTTGAAGAGCTCTTGCTCCGTAACAGCTAAATTCTTAATAAAGGCATTTGCATAAGAGTGGAGTGTTCCTTCCAAGTCAGACAGGACTTTAGACCTTACACGCGGTGACTCATGGCAAGAGTGTAGGTTAGTCATGCAAAATTTACTTTTTATTATACAACGAGAATGGTCAGTTGATTTTCCAAAGCAAATTCTGGCCTCAATTTTAGAAAGACTCAAATTTATATGCGCTGTAAAGCACAGTCTCCTCTGTGAAGACACAAACTATGATTGTGATTTCTGTCAGTGCACAGGAATGTGAAACTTCACTGGAGCCAGTGCCTCGGAACACGTCTCAAACGACCTCATGACGAGATGGAATTATCCATTACACGCGGTACTCCCTGTCGCTATGCGCCAGATACTGCTAAATGACAAAACACCCAGCAAAATGAAAAAAAAAAAAGAAAAAGAAAAAACAAAAGCATGTCTCCTGCCTGAAGCATCTCCCTTTTGACTAAGATGAAAATAAATAATCACATTGCATGTGGTGCATAGCCTAGCAGACACACGTAGAAAGTCCTCTGGGAACCTGGGGCAGGGATGAGCCAGAGAGCAAGGTGTTTTCAGAACTGGCATTTCTTGGACAGTTCAGGAAGAGGTACGGCAGTTACGGTGCGTGCTGCAGACTCCGTCTGCCTCTGATTCTCCATGTGACTCTAAGTAAGTAATGCAGATGCTTGGATTGCCATACAATTGGGTGTACATTTGCCTTCTCGTCTGTAAAACAGAATTACAAAAGCAGAGTCCCAGATGCCAGCTCAACACATCGGGCTGCTGCAGTTATCGCAGAAAATAATGCTTGAGAAAATGCTTTACAAACCCTATGACAATATACTTGCAGAAGATTATACTACAAAGTAAGTTCAGGACAGGCCTGGGGGCCCCTTAATACCGCCTCAGAAGTCTGTGCCTCGTCTTGTAGCTGGTCATTATTTCGTCCGTCGTTTCAGGGATGGACAACGAACGTGGCGGGATTTTGTAAAAGCAAGGATAGAAGATGAGAATAAAGGCCCGGGAACCCTTTGGAGATTATTGTAAAAGGACAGGTTAGAGGTAATAATTGTCTAGGCCTGGGTAATAGCACAAGGGAAGGAAAGGAGAGCGAATCAGAGCTAAGTTGAGGGAGAAGAAGCAATGACTTCACTGGTCTAATGTGGGTGCCAGATAGGAGACGGACAGATGACCATAGTCTTGGAAGGATGCTGTGACTGTTGCCCAAAGGAAGGGGAAGTTGAGTAACATGCTCAGACGGACGTGGTCTTCTCTGTGACAGGCTCAGGGACAGGCTGGAGAGGTAGATGGGGGTTGAAGAGATAGTCTGGACATTCACCAATGTAGATATAATATAGATATTGACATTTTTTAAATTGGACTAAATAAAAACGATAGGGCTCAAACCCCAGTCTTCTGGTCATAATCAGGGGGCTCCACCACATATCACAGGAACTTTCCGAGTACTACATCACGTTTAGGAAAATGGTTTCTGTTTTAACTCTGCTTGGAATCACCAAGTTGAAATCTTTGCCCCGCAAAGTGATCCTTCTTGGAGAAGGTGAATTTCATCATTCCCGAACATGGCCGAGGGACTTTACCTTTTTAAAAGCCTCTGCGAACAGGAAGACTCTGGAAGAAATCACAGTGAGCCACACTTGAGGATTGGGGACACAGTCAGTGTCAGGAGCATAGTGGCAGGTGGACAAGCCAGTAGCAAGTGCGTTTGGGAGATGAAGCAACCCAGCGGTCGTCCAGCCTCAGAGCAGATGGGAGATGGTATCAAAGGCTCTAACACTGCATTTTGGATTCGAGGACATTTGTCTTGATTTTGAGACAAGTTTTGCACAATTGAAGCAGGATGTCAGCCCTGGAAAGGCCTGGATGCTATTAGTTGACGTGCAATCCTTAGATGCAAGGAATAAACTCTGGGCATGAGGAGGAGAATGGATTTCAGGATCAAGCAGAAAGAGATCCATTTATCACATTTAGAAGCCAGACAGCTGGGGCCAAGTCACAGAAGGTTCAGTCTTAGGACTTGGCCTGCAGCTCGGAGTGTAGTTCGTGATTAGGCACCTTCTGCATCCCCGAAGTCTCGGTAGAGATGGAAAAGGGAGGAAGACCAGATGCTCCGGGTGGGTCCTTCCCGTTCGAATCTTGCTGTATGAGGACTGGGTTGGAGTTTTCTCCGGGGCACCAGGAGAAACAAGGATAGGTGGGTAGGTTGGATCCACCTGTCTTCAGCCAGGCAAATAAAGAAGGAAAACTGGAGCTGTTGAAAGCCAGGGAAGGAGGCAGAGGGCGCATTTGCTGATGAGCCCAATAAAGCCTGAGAGACACAGGGAGGGGAGAGGCCAAGGCCCGAGCGTCCTGAGCCAAGGTCAGCGGGAAATAGTTGCATCGCCGACACCAGGATGCGTGTTTCGAGGGAGAGCTTTGTTTAGGGGAAGATTATAAACTTGGCAGAACATTATTTTAAAAATTTCAAAACAGGGGAGTTCCCGTTGTGGCTCAGTGGTTAACGAATCCGACTAAGAACCATGAGGTCGTGGGTTCGATCCCTGGCCTTGCTTAGTGGGTTAAGGATCCAGTGTTGCCGTGAGCTGTGGCGTAGGTTGCAGACGCGGCTTGGATCCCGCGTTGCTGTGGCTGTGACGAAGGCTGGCGGCTACAGCTGCTGTTAGACCCCTAGCCTGAGAACCTCCATATGCCTCGGGTGCGGCTCTAGATAAAGGCAAAAAGACAAAAAAAAAATTTCGAAACAGAATTGCCAATCAACACCTTTATTTGCAGTGATGCATTTTAATCTACTAACCTAAATGTTTGGGGTAATTTTTTCATAAACGGCTGATTTTTTTCAAATTCCTCCTTAGAGGCCCCAAATGAAATATTAAACATTATAATATATATATTACATTATACATTATAATATGTATACAATAGAACATTTTATATTACATAGTGCTTAAAATTTTGGTTCCTTAGAAATAGGAAGAACCCTGAAAATATTATTTTCTTTCTTTCTTTTTTTTTTTGCTTAAAATAAGTGGGAATTAAATATCATCCCTGGAAGACAGAATCTTTTTCTTTTTTTCTTCCTTATTCTTCTCTGTCATTTCATTAGAGCAGAGCACAGACTTCAAATATAAGAGGCATTGCGCTAAATACGGCAGGGCCGGAGGGAAGGCCTTAAAAAGAAAACCTTTCTGTGGAAAACAGTTTGGATGAATTAGGCCTGTCCCCCATTCCAAGCCTCGATGCCGCATCACATCCCAGCATTTTTCAGCAACCCCCTTAAAAGATTTCTAATCAGATTTCCTAGGCCCTTGCAAAACCGCCTCTTCTACTCTCTAGATTCTTGAACACAGGCACGTATTTCCCTTTGTGCGGTTTGAGGGCCTGGGTCTTAGTTTTGAGCTACCTGGAGAGCGTCTCATTACTTAATTTGGTAGCAAAGCGCATTAAAGCAGAAACGTCAGTGCAAAAGGCGGCCTGAACTTTTCAAGTCCAGGGCCGGGCTCTGCAAGGCTCCCGCTATTGTCAGACTATGCAGAACAATGAGCCTTGTACATGCGTAAAGGTAGCAAGAAGGCCACTGCGGCTGCCACTTACGGGGACTGTAGAAGACTAGTGATTAGGCCACAATAGCAGCCGTAGCTTAGTGATTTGCTTGATTTTTTTTTTTTTTAAGCAGCACTCAGAACCAGCACCTGGACAATGCATTTTCCACCTAATCATCATCAAAGAAAGGATGTTCAGTCTGACAGGTCAGCGGTACATCTACGGAGAATACTGGGTTTTATCTTAAGGATGCACATAACGCTTGCTAATTTGCTGCAGGGGGATTTGTTGCTGAGTTTCACTTCACAGAGCTGGGTCTGGGGCACTCATCTTCTCCCTCGGGGTCCATTCTGTCCAGGAAGCACCGACTGTCTGTCTGTGAAGACGGACCCTGAGGGTGGGCAGGGCACAGCGGCACGCCTGCTCACGCAGGTCGGGGGTGTCTCCGCTCTGATCACCTAAGGGGTGCCTCTCGTCTTGCGGTTGCTTTTATTTCCTCTGAAACTTTAAAAACATGCTCTTGCTTAAACAGGCTTATGCCAGAGTGTTTATTAAACAAACACAAAACAACAAATCAAACCCACCTAACAGTAAAAGTTAATTAAATCATTACAGAAGAAACACCTAGTAGTTCCATGAATAGGATGAAAAAAAAAATTCTACAAAAAAAAAAAATTTGAAAGCAGTTTGAAAAGAAGTCCCTCGTGCCCCTCATCTTACGAGGAAGACGTTCAAGGCTTAGATATTTGGAGGGCTTTTCTCAGATAAAAATGTCAGTAAGTGACAATTTGGCATCACCACCATCGAGTAGCATGCTGTGCACAGCTCTGGGGTGCCAAGAGGAAAGTCCCCCAAAGCCTACACGGAGCTCACGGCCCAGGGGAGGGAACAGAACCCTGGGCATACCGACCTGGTATCCCTGAGAAGCAGAGGGATGGGGGCTGGGCCTCTTCCCACCGCACCATGTGGCCTCTGTCACCCACTGCTCTGCCACAGAATCTCATCAAATCTGTTACCACATATTTATTTTCGTTAATAAATATGCATTAACAGCTACTAAGAACAAGAAGCTGAGTTTCAGGATAGAGAGAGAACCCAAACCTGGAATCCATGGCTGGGGGATGACGCTGGTGAAGGACAGATACGATGCAGAATAGAAGCAGCAGAAGGTTCCAGAAGGCACACGCCAAGCTCCCTAGGGCTTTATTTTGGTATTTAGTTATTTTTAATTTATTTATTTTTATTTTAATATAGTTGATTTATAATATTTCAAGTATACATCAAAGTGATTCAGTTATATGTATAACTGAAGTGTATATATATATTTATTTCATATTCTTTTCTACTTTAACTTTCATTTCTTACAGAAGTACAGTTGATTTGCAATGTTCTGTTCCTTTCAGGGGTATGACAAGGTGATTCAGTTGTACATATACATATATCCGTTCTTCTCTAGATTCTTTTCCTATATGGGTTATTACAGAATATTGAGTTCCCTGTGCTATACAGTAAATCCTTGTTGTTTCCCAGTTTTATATGCGGTATTTTGTATCTGTTAATCCCAAACTCCCAGTTTACCCCTTCCCCTTCCCCTTTTAGTAACCATAAGTTTGTTTTCTGTGTCTGTGAGTCTATTTCCGTTTTCTAAAATAAGTTCATTTGTGTCATTTTTTTTTTTTTAGATTCCACCTATAAGTAGTGTCATATGATATGTGTGTTTGTCTGGTTTTAAAAGGAGAGAAAACATGCTTTTGGTAGAAGAATCAGGCGTGTCTTTAGGGATGAGTGGTACTTGAAATGGATCGTGTAGGATGGGACAGCCCCTGGATTAGGGCAGCAGGCAGGAGCTGTCCTGGGGGCGAAGTGTGTAACTGGAGCCCCTGCAGAGCCACAGGGCAGGAGAACTCAAGGAAGTTCAGGGGACCCCAAGCGACTTTGGCTAGAGGACATGGAAAACATGGACATGGAAATTAGAAGCTGAAAGCTCAATTTATGTTCTGCTGTGGCAGGAGGTAAAGGCAGAACTGTGAGCTCATTTTTGGAGATTCATATAATTTTTTGACATTTGTAAGCAGGAAAATTGATATTTTTAGTTTTTCAGTTTAGGAAATCTGAACAGACCCCAGCCACACTGGATAGGGTTAAATATGTAAATCTTGGTTACAGCCTCTGGGTCTCAGTGCCTAACCGTCTTGGCGCATAAATAATAGGATTCTACTCTCATTGCTCCTTCAAGTGACCAATTCCATGTATTCCAAGGGTTCTAGTCTTATAGTTGTTGATGTACAAGTACTTCAAATAGAATTTAAGCCATACCACTCACATCAACAGCGAGAAAATTAAGTTAAAGATCAGCGGGGTAGATTTACGTGGGATTTCCTCCCATACCTATGAAGTAAAGGTTTTTACGGTCCACACTGCACTCCATCTAGATAATGTGGTCTGTGTTCTGCCAGCAACTTTTCTGCTCTGTTCTCAGTGTGGCCATAAGAAGGATGCTGATTCCTTTTCTCAGGAAAATTAATTTATTGATGCCACTCTGGCAGAAATATGAATCTATTACACATCCTGTGTGGGTGTTAAAAAATAGACTCAATTGCTAATCGCTATTTATCCCTTGGGGTTCTCTGATGTATGCAATATTTCATAGTTTACCTAAACTCATAGAGGATCAAATAGGTAAGCTAAATGCATATGGTCAATAGATTGACTTCAAGATTTCATTGACCCTTTGTTTTAGTGTATTGCCTAGGATATAGGCTGCTTTCATACTTCTTCCTTATGTTGCCATGTTATGAAGAAAACTGGTGCAGTTCTGTGTCTTTGACTAAAGAAGTGTCCTCTAAAAGCCAAGGAAGGGATGGTACAGCCATAAGTATGTGTGTATTATATATGTAATTCTCTGTATTGAAAAAAAATATATATGTGTGTATGTGTGTGTGTGTGTATTTGCCAGCCATCTGCCTGCACCTCTCCCTGCTTACCTGAAAACAACCTACGTAAACCTCTGGAGCTGAAGGGCGGGATCACTTTTGGGCAAGAAACAAACACTATAGGACAACACATGTGAAGAAACTCACCATTAATGTTTAGAAGGTGAAACGTGAATCAGGTCCCGGCTTCAAGTTTAACCAGATTGATGCGAGAAGCAAAGATAAAGGAATCTACCGTCGGCATTTCAGATTGTGCTCTTGGATCCTGGCACTCGCTCTTTCCAAATCCTGTTGTTTTAAAAAATATTTTTACTTGTCTTTCTCCAAGTGTCTGTCCCAGGAAGGTCAGCAAGCAGTGAGGCCAGCTCTCAGTAAAAGCAGGGGTTCTACTTACTTGAAGGTCATTAGAGACGGGATACTAGATGCTTCACTCTCTTAGCCTACACCGAGAACTTGCTCACCTGGACCTTGGACCAACGTGTTTGGTGCTGAAAAACATATACTTTCCAATTTGACCTGACAGTGAAGTGTATCTCTATTGCCATCATCCTTTCTTTAATGCATCTCCTACAAAATTTCAAGGCCCATGCGGCCCCTGAAGTGAACACGGGAATTCAACCTCTTTCAGGTTTGGAAAGAAAGAGTGAAATATGCAGGAGGCAATGTAATCCCAAAGGCCCACCAGCCAGCTTCTTACTGCCTAGGCGATTTATCTGGAGTCCTGCAGTCTGGCTTATCTTCACTCTCAGATAGTAGGCAGGCGTGGTATTAAGAATAAATTATTTTAAATCCTTTCACTGAAGAAAATAAAAAGGAAAAAGAAGAATATTGTGCAAAAGCAACATCTTGTTGCCAGGACTGTTCTGAGAAATGAAGAGTGGGCACCTGCTGTAGATTTTTAACTCTGTATAGTAGTTATTAAAAAGCAGTCAACTGGATTTGCCTCCAGAGATTGGCGAAGAAGTAACAGCAAATGTCAAGAAAAGACTTCAGTTCAATTCAGTTCTTGGTACTACTCCGTGTCCTGATGGGATGGGACTGGGCAGAGGGTCCTAGACAAAAAATTTTTGGTGGAACTACTGCTAAAATTAATGATGAATGAGGCACATGGGGAATGCTTGGTGGATATTTTAATTCAAGCTGTATTCCTTTGGATGCTGTCCATAGCGTTTTATTTTATTTCACCAATTTTTAATTTATTATAGTGACAATACGAATTGTCATGCTTTGGCTTTTAGTTATTGCAAACAAAGAGATTTACATAGATTCAGCTATCTCCAGAATCAGGGTTCAGTAGTCTGAGTCCTCATTTTAGTGGGCTTCCTTCTTCTTTAGATTTCCTTGACAATAGAAAAGTTCAAATGTACAAAACAGAAACAAACAGACATGAAGAACAGATTGTGGTTGCCAAGGGGGAGGGGGAAGGGAGGAAGATGGACAGGGAAATGGGGTTAGTAGAAACAAAATATTACATTTGGAATGGATAAACAACAAGCTCCCAGTGTGTAGCACAGGGAAGTATACACAGTCTCTTGGGATAGACAATAATGCAACATAATATAAAAAATGTATATACATATATATACATTGTATGGCATATATATATATATATATATATATATATATATATATATATATATATGTAACCAGTCACTTTGCTGTACAGCAGAAATTGGCACAACACTGTGAATAAACAATTCTTTAATAAATATTTTTAATTTAAAGAAAGTCAATACTTTAATAAATATTTTTAATTTAAAGAAAGTCAATTGCGATTTTTCATGAAGTGTCGAAATTGCCTTTTTAAAACCAACAGTGTATGAAAAACATACATATGTTTGGGGAAAAATGGGAGCAGGTCAGATATGTTTAAGCTGGGTTGATTCTACTGTCATCCACTCATTAAGCCAGCAGGAGCCTGCAGAGTCATCTTCAGCTCTGTCCACAGTGTCTTGAGAAAGGACGCTCTGTCCTAAACCACCTCCCAGTCCTTCCTTTCCTCCCTTCCTCTCTGCATTCACTCTCATTGGCTGGGCATCTTCTATTACTTATCTAGCTCTCATTGAGTCTTCTACCTGGAACTCCTTTATCACCCCATCCTTCTCCCTGATGGCCAAAGTAACTGTATGAAGTAAAGATTCAATTATTTTTGGAGTTCCCATCATGGTTCAGCAGAAACGAATATGACTAGCATCCATGAGAATGCAGGTTCAATCCCTGGTTTCTCTCAGTGGGTTAAGGATCTGGCATTGCTGTGGGCTGTGGTGTAGGTCGCAGATGCTGCTTGCATCTGGCATTGCTGTGGCTGTGGCATAGACTGGCAGCTATAGCTCTGATTCAAGCCCTAGCCTGGGAACCTCCATATGCCATGGGTACTGCCCTGAAAAAGAAAAAAGATTCAATTATTCGTACTCCTTATCTTCACTTGGTTCCCATGGGATTAAGCTCTAACCCTTTGACACAGTTCATAAGCCTCTTCTAAACTCACTTGGAACTTTACTTCACCAGCTTTCTCTGTATACATTCTACTCTAAATATCACTTCACTGTTTGCCAAAGCCAGCACATAATTCACAACTTTATGCTTTTGTTTTTCCTATGTGTTCTGCTTGCTCTTTTCTCTCTTCCTAAATTTGGGTGCTTGTCCCTTATCTATGTGGTGAATAATTATTTCACTAATCTTCAAGATACAGATGTGCCATCTAACCTTCTGTGACAGCCACGTTCAGTTAGTTCTGTCAGCTGTCTTTCTGTGGGGTTTTGAGAGTGGCAGTGTGTGCCGCACTACAGGCTACCAGATTTGAGCTTATGTCCCCATGGGGTCACTGTACTGGCCAGATGATCTTAGCAATTTATTTATCCTTTCCTGGTTTCAGGTTCCACATCTACAAAGTAGAGATAATAATAATGGTTGTTTCTGCTTTGGTAAAGATGCTACCAGGTAGCATTTATTTGAAATTAACCAGGCAATAGACGATGTAAGCACTAAGTTCTGGGTTAGTAAATTTACATTAAAAACCCTGGTTTCCTGCTATCTTGTTATATCACATAGGAGCTCACAAGTTGATGATATCAAATGGGTCTCTTAAAGTAAATGTTATCATTCATAAATATAAATAACCATGGGTTCTAAGGAGATAATGGCAAAAAAACACTTAAACTTTTCCTTCGATTTATCTTTTTTATCTTTCTAATATTAGGGACCAGACAAATTAAATATTCAGCAAAGACATGCAAGGATGGTTATAGGATCCAGACAGACTGGTTTTGAAATCCTCGCTTTCAAGTAGGAGTGGCATTTCTTAGTCTGTTGCTTTAGCTGAAAAAGTTGCTACTGACGTCCATTCATAGCATTATTGCATGGAACGGATATAAATCATATAACTTAACTGTGTTCTGGTTGCAGGTTGTTAAATAATGACAACCGATGTTATTCTAAGCACTATCAGTAAAGGTATTTTAATAGAGGTAAAGTCTGCGTACATTCTAATTGGTCACTTCAGTGCTTCCCAGAACATGACAACTCTG
>PVHT021183517.1:3449678-3492110 GCA_004024745.2 Catagonus wagneri
GTCTAATCGGAGCTGTGGCCACTGGCCTGCGCCGCAGCCACAGCAACGCAGGATCCGAGCCGCGTCTGCAACCTACACCACAGCTCACGGCAACGCCGGATCGTTAACCCACTGAGCAAGGGCAGGGATCGAACCCGCAACCTCATGGTTCCTAGTCGGATTCGTTAACCACTGCGCCACGACGGGAACTCCAACTCTGGTTTTTAATGCAAATCCATGAACCGTCCCAGAATTTTCCACCAGAAGTTTAACCAAGGCTTTGAAAGACAAAGTGACTTGCTGGAAGCCACAGATCAGTGGCTCATCTGACTTCAGATCCAAAGTTCTTCTCTTTAATGCCTAGCTAAACCTGGAATCCCGTTGGCCTAACTCTCTCTCCTCTTCAGTCGGGGTGGAATCACCGTCTGTGTAGTCATAAACTTTCTTACAAGTTTTAAAATGTACTTTGGAAAACCAGAACATAGAATCTTTTTAAAAAAATCTTTATTTTTCTCTTCAAGCATCTTCCTGAAACAGCTAGCTAGAAGAGACACATCCCCCTACACAAAACCCACACAAGAATATCAAAATCTGTTTGATAATGAATTTAAATTTAAAAAAAAATCCATACGCTAAAATCACTTTTATTTTTAATGTTTCCCTCTTTTTTCAAATTCATGGACATAATGTTTCTTATTGCAACTCAGAAACATCCCAAAATAGCTGCCAAAATCTTACAAATAAACATAAAACCAAGGCTTTTGCAGTACAAAAATAGTCCTCACTTCTGCTCTAAAGGTTGGTTGCCCTTCTAAATGTTAGTCAGGGCCGGGCTTTCATTGGCAGCTTAAGCATGCAGCCACATTTAAATAAGACCAACTTTTCTATCTGGAAAAAATGCATACGTATGGGAGCTTGTGCCTCCAATATCAAATGTGCATGTGCATTAAAAAATTCTAAAAAGAAAAGCAGATTGCAACTAGAAGATTGAAAAATAGAGCTACAAGAATTACAAGGTAGTTCATGCAGGGCTGTGTTACATGGTGCGGTATTATCCCCAAAGTGGACCGTGATTACTAATAGTTTTTTAAAGTGCCAACAGAAATTAATACTCTTTTACTTAAATTGCCCTCATAATTAAGGCGTTTTTGTCATCACAATATTTATGATCACTGTTATCAGGTATAGAGCCTCTTCCCCACTCTCTTTCCTTGAGATTTTTTTTTAATGATGTTTATTTTTTTCCATTATAGTTTGTTTACAGTGTTTTGTCCATTTCTACTGTACATCAAAGTGGCTCAGTCACACACACACACACACACACACACATATATATATACATTCTTTTTCTCATATTATCCTCCATCATGTTCCGTCACAAGTGACTAGATATAGTTCCCTGTGCTGTACAGCAAGAACTCGGTGCCTATCCACTCCAAACGCAACAGTTTGCATCTATTAACCCCAGACTCCCAGTCCATCCCACTCCGTCCCCCTCCCCCTTGGCAACCACAAGTCTGTTCTCCAATCCATGACTTTCTGCAGAACATGAATTGAACTAGACACTCTCATACTAAGTAAGTCAGGAATAGGTTGTGAAATTTCATGTCTATAACTGATTAATCTGAAATGAAAAGAGAGGTCATTTTATCAGCATGTCATTGAATTCAAGCCCTGGAATATCCCCTCCCTCACCCTTTTTTTAAGGGCCGCACCTGCAGCATATGGAGGTTCCCAGGCTAGGGTTTGAATCAGAGCTGTAGCCACTGCCTGCACTACAGCCACAGCAAGGTAGCATCAAAGATGGGTCTGCAAGCTACACTGCAGCTCACAGCAATGCCAGATCCCAGACCCACTGAGCAATGCCAGGGATTGAACTTGCATCTTCATGGATACCAGTCGGATCTGTTTCTGCTGTGCCACAATGGGAACTCCCTGGCATGTCCACTTTGATTGCAACTTTTTCACTAGTTTTTCTCCTGCATAGTAGAAGAACATCTCACTTTGGGCTTAAGTAGGATAGGTGAAAATTAAATTTGGCCACAGTTAAACTGTTTGAAATTTATATGAGAGATTAAATATTTTTCAGTTTTTACACCTTACACACAAAAGGAAAGGCAGAAAATTAAATTTCTGTTTTACCTTATGACTCACTACAGGGCCATAGAAGATACTCCGTGATGTGTTCCCTGACTTTTCTTACCACTTGTCCTTTTGTTCCAGAAAGACTGGCTTATTTCTATTCTTGCAACATGCCCATTCCCCCCCCCCCAACTTTTAGCCTTCAGGTGTTTGTACTTCCTGTACCTTTTGACATAAGGTTTCATGAGAGACAATTCTCCAAGAGTCTCTTGTGTTTCTGTGTATTTTATGAGGGAGACACTGACTGCTCTGTGCCAAGCTAACATTTCAAGAATATTTGTGTAGCAAATGATCCTGGAATGTAGAGATAGTGTCTCTCTTTGGGAAAAAAGCAGGCTCGCTTACTTCCCATCATAAAACATGTGGGTTCTCTAAGCTCAGAACCACTCTTCAGCAATTCAAGACCCTGCATTTGCAGGTGCCTCCCACCCTTCTTTGCTCATCTTACGGGAATTTGGGCTTGGACACCTGGCAGTCTAACATGTTAATCTGAAAATAAAATTCCAAATCCTTCATGAGCTTTCACAATGTCAGTTATGATAAAGAATGCTGAGAGAGACCTGTCTTTCCGTAAGAGGAAGGATAGTCACCAAGCATCTTTGCTTGTCAAATGGAAATGGCGTATTGAAGAACACGCTGACCTGGCTGCAACAGCAAACACGAAAGTGGGCAGCTCTCCATTTGTGAGAAACGTCATTCTCACTCATCATGTAGATGTTTAGAATAAGGACTTGTTCTATACCGATGCCGACTGGGATGGTTTAGCTACTGGAACAGGACATGCAGATTTTGTACGGCTCAGTGAGAACACCCCAGTGCCCTGGTGGGGGGGACATCCCAACCCCCCATTAAGTGTAGAGGAGAGAAGGGTGTCAGCAACCTGTGTCTTCATAACTGTCCTTAGAACTTCCTCGCAGGGCAGATGACTCGAGACAGCTCTCCCAAACTCTTGCACATGTCTCAGATTTACATGATTGTTGAGGCAGCCACTTTCCACTTGGCAACTCTGACGACGGCTGGACGGCCATTCTCCTTAAACTTACGGGGAAAGCTATGAGAAACAAACAAAAAAAGCTGGCCCAGACCCAACACCTCCCAAGCATAACATCTTCCAACACTGCTCTTTAAATGTCTTCCCTGCCCCACTTCCTTAGCCATTGCTCAGTCACCAGCTAAGCAATGTACCCACTGGAGAGGTATGCAAACAGGACAGGCTAGACATTCTAGGCTTCCCCTACTCAACTGCTCCCCAGACCAGCATCCTATCCAATTATTTAAGCCTTTGAGCTGGTGAGGAGGCCAATCTGGACTCGTCTTAGTCTTCAGACATATGGAAGTGTTGGGATTCCTAACAATTTTAAAAGACACTTTCTTTCCAAGGAGATTACATGCATCCCAGGCTATGCTTGCATAGGACCCAGGCATTAGCTTGCCTTCCCCCACAGAAGCATGATGACTTAAGGTGGGCACAAGAGACTGTCAAGTGTTTAAGAAAATCGGCATGGACTGGTATGACTCAGATGATTGCAGGTGGAGAACTGACTCGTTACCTATGTGCATCTTGCCCACATCCTAGGAGTGGAGTCATCCAGCTAGAAGGAGTGGCCCCCAAATTGTCCCTTACTTTGACCGAAGTAGGCAATGACATCACTTCCACCCCGCAAGGCTTTAAGTCATCCTCAACTCGCTGACCAAGGTTGTTACTAATGATGTATTTCTAGTGCCTTCTCCCTTGCAGAATATGGCAGAGTTGGTGCAATGACTAAGATGATCTGCTGTACCTACACTAGTGCCTCAGTCAAGTAGAAAGCTCAGTGAAGAAACTTAAGGAGAGTTTTCTAAGGATTCTTTTCAGGAATCTAGTTTTCTAAGGTAGCCTTTGTCAGTTTATAGAATTTGTTCTACTGGTTGTATTTGTGATACTGTGAAGCATGTTTGAGCTCAGTACTGCAAGTTGACTTTATTCTTCTATTTGGAATCCTATTGCTGGTAGTCTTAAATGAATGATATAAGAAATAGATTGAGTGGATTTAGTCCCAGCCTCTGTCAGTAAGATTAATCAATGTGGTTGATAAAATGGCATACTCTTAGAAAAAAATGGCCAGAATTAAAGAAGTGAGGGTCATATACTGTCAGGAATCAGTTTTCCATGAGTCGCTCACATTGTCACACGTCTTGTGAGCAAGGAACTAATTGTACGTTGTTCCAGAAGGTCTTTTCAAAGAAGTTTGCCTAGGGAGTTTTTGAAAGGTAGAGATAATAAGGTCAGATATCATACTGCCTATTATAAAAATTGGGGTTGCCTGAGCTCAGACTTTCTGTCCCATAATGTAACCCACTGCTTATTCAGGTGCCATCTGGATTTCTTTGTCCCTCCCTGTGAAAATTTTGCTTAAAGAAGTAGCTTCAGAAACGTTGATTCCTTGATATAGGTAACTTCGTGAATCACAAATTGTCCTCCATCTTTGACCTTGGAGAGATGTGCCTCCTTCCAGCATCCATGAAATTTGGGAAGCTAGCACATTAGTTTGTGAGTAAGATTAATTCCGGATTTTCTACAACAGCCCCTCATCATCCGGATATCTATTCAATGCTGTCTCTTACTAATAGTAACTCACTCTCAGTTATCCTCTTTCCCATGAATGTTCTTTCTTCTCATTGTAGCTCTTATTTAAATATATATATATAGATAGCAGATAGATGATGATAGATAGATAGATAGGTAGATAGATAGATAGATGATAGATAGATAGTTTTGTGTGTGTAGATATGACCCTTGAATAGCAGGGTTTGAACCATGTGAGTCCTCCTACACACAGATTTTTTATATAAAAAATAGCTTTATGATAGCTTTATGGGCCCTTTGGATCCACATATTTGGAACTAAGGATATAGAGAGATGACTCTAAGGGACTTGAGTGTCCACAGATTTTGGTGTCCATGATGGGGGTTCTAGAACAATCCCCAATGGATACTGAGGAATGACTGTGTATTGTTTATCCCCCTCCTATTAAATGCCTGCTGTGTGAAGGCAGTATCTATAAACTCTACATCCATTCAGTTTCCAGTGCTCATAGTAGAGCCAGGTATTAAGTAGGCACTCAATAAATATCGATTGAATTCATTTGGCTTCCTTTAGAGAATCCTTAGAGATTTTTGAAGACAAAGATTTCATATGGCCTCCCTTTTCTGTCTGGCTGAATCATACAAGAAATATATCATATAGATGAGTATCTTTCGCTGTAGGTATTTGTGTTCAGTAACATTTAACTTACTACAGAAGGAGATGGTTTTACTGAAGAAGGTTTAGCCAAAATATATAACATGTCTTATACCATAAAATGTTTAAACAATTTCAAGCAATCAGTTCACAAGGAAACTATTATTCTGTAACTTTATTTTCAATCCTCAAATCTACATGGATACCAAAGAACAACATAATTTTTCCATTATAATGGTTTTTACTGGAAAAACACATACATTTGCCTTGAAGTAAAAACCCCTTATTGACCAAATAACTTGTTGGGCTACAATTACATGTTGTAATCAGAAACAGAGACTTGGATCATTTCAGTGGAAAGAGCAGAGAGAATCAGGGATCAAGTCACCACATCAAAACCAAAACAAAACAACAGATTTGATCAAAATCAGTTTTATAGTAGGACATATTGCTATATGAGTCAATGGCATGATTAAATTCAAGAAACAAACATGTAGATAGTTTGGAAGAAGACCACTTTTTTAAAAATTTAGAAAAAAATTTGGATGAAGAACATTTTTATTTAACTGACTCTGCACTTAATTTTTATATTTATCTATATCTATATATTATCTATCTATCTATCTATCTATCATCTATCTATCTATCTATCTATCATCTGTTTACTTTTTAGGGAAGGGCCTGTGGAATATGGAAGTTCCTAGGCTAGTGGTCGAATCGGAGCTGCTGGCCAACACCACAAGCAATGCTGGATCCCTTACCCACTGAGCGAGGCCAGGGATCAAAACTGCATCCTCATGGATACTAGTTGGGTTCATAACCTGCTGAGTCACACTGGGTCACACTTGGAGCACCTGCATGTCCTCACCATATCTCTCTTATTACTAACATCTCATATGGGTATAGCACATTCGTCACACTTGAATAACACGTTAGGGTTGCTTCTTTGTGTTTTACAGCGTTCATCAAATTGCATATTCTCATTTACCCATCATTTAGGGTATCATATGAAATAGTTGCACTGTACTAAAAATATTCTGTGCTTCACTTATTCCTCTCTTTTCCTTCTCATCACCAGCCTCCCAAATCCTGACAATCACCGATCTTTTTAGTGTCTCTATTTTTGCCTTTTCCAGAATGCCATATAGTTGGAATCATACGATATGTAGCCTTTTCTGACTGGCTATTTTCACTTAACACCGTGTCTTTAAGGTTTCTCCATGACTCTCTGCGACCTGATAGCCACGGTATTCCTTTCCTATTTCAAACAATATGTCCTCTGATGCACAAAATTTTTTGCATTCAGTGAAGTTCCAGTTGCCTTGTTTTCCTTCTGTTGTTTGCACTTTTGTCATCAAATCTGAGAATCTATTTTCAGATTCAAGTTATGAAGTTTAATTCCTAAGCATTTTATGGCTTTAGCTCTCATATTTAGGTCAGTGGTCCACTATAAGTTATTTTTTGGGGGTATATGGTATGAGGTAAGGAGTCTAATTTCATTCTTTACATATGAATCTCCACTTGTTCCAGCACCATTTTCTGAAAAGCCTATTTTTTCCCCATTGAATGGACACAGTGCCCTTGTTGAAAATCAATGGGCCATACATGCATGAGTGTATTTTTGGACTCTCAAATATACCCCACCAGTCTATATGCCAACCTTTATGCCAGTGCCACAGTGTTTGGGTTACTGTGTCTCTGTGGTAAGTCTTAAAATCAGGAAGTGGAAATCTCCCAATGTGTGGGCTATTACAAATCAAATTACTCTGTGTATCCATGTGCAAGTCTTTGTGGACAGAGGCTTTCACTTGTCTTTCCCTTTCCTTTGAAGCTCTCTTTAATCCACATGGTGTATGGTTGGGCCACCTTTGTATATTATTTCGGCTTGGCCAAGACATTGTCCAACTGATTTTGAATATAAGAGGTGTGGGACAAGGACAGGAATATATCAGTGTTTAATTTTGCATTAGTATTTCAGGCATTTCAGATCCTTAACTTGATGACTGTATTTGCTAATTATTAGAATGAAAATGCAAACAAAATCAAATTGCCTAGCTTGTACCTGCATAGGCCTGGGAGCGATTTGTGGCACCACAGCTCTCAGGTTCTTCCTTTGGATGTACCCTGTGGTTTGACACAGTCACCAGCTCAGCTAGGCTCCAACAGGTGGCCAGCCTGTGCATCAGACCGAGGGCCTCTGGGGGCAACCCTGCAAACTAGAGCCCTCACCCCCCGCTGAAATTGATGGATTCTTTCTTGGTTATAATCATTCAAATATGACTATGATTTTCTTAAGATTGTAAATCCTTATCTATTTCAGATCCCATGCTTCCTTTCAACAGGAACCACAAAATCCTACAGAAATGTGTTCCTACTTTGTGTCACCTTGGTTTGATTTACGCCATTCAAAGTGGAGGTGCAGAGTCCCCTGTGTTTGCACCTCTTTGGGCTATCCAAAGACTTGGTAGGATGTGAGTAGCTTGAATCATTATTGTCATAATATCCTTTTGTCCTTTTCTCCCTATTAAAATGGCTAGTGCATATTATTTAAGTGTATTTTTAATGTACAATATATATTAACTGAGTGTCGACTTTAGGCCAGGCATTGTTTGAGGAAGAGAAAATACAGTGGTATTTAAAATGAAAAGTGTTTTACTGTCCTAAAGTTTTCATTCCAGTCAGGAAGATAAGGCAGAATCTTTCATTAAGTAAATGCTTTCTGACATTGGTAATTGTTAGGAAGAGAAAAAAGCAAGGGGGAGGGCCAGTATTTTAGGTAGAAATGAGACATTTGAGTAAGCAAATGAGACATATGAATAAGCAAAGGTTTTGGAGAAACGCACCCAGCCTGAAAGCATAGCAGGTGTAAAGATCCTGAGCAGGACAGGAACGAGTCCTGAAGATGACAAGCAAGACCAGGATGGCTTGAGCGTGGTAGAAAGGAGAACACGAAGGCTTGGCACTGAGCTTGGGTATGTGAACAAAGGGCAGGGCACACAGGGCCTTTGTTCTAATTCCTGTTATTAGAAGGCCATTTGCTACTGGTGAGGATGTGGGAAATTGGAGGGAATGTAAAACCATATAGCCACAATGGAAAAGAATACGATGTTTTCCTTCGCAAAATTAAAATTAGAATCACCATATGATTCAGCGATTCCACTCCTGGTTATTTACACAAAAGACCCGAAAGCAGAGTGTCAGAGAGATATTTGTGTGTCCATGTTCGTAGCAGCACTATTCACCATAGCTGGAAGGCAGGAACAACCCAAGTGTCCATCGACAGAAAAATAAACGAAATGTGCTCTCTACATATAGTGGCCTATTATTCAACCTTAGAAAGAAAGGAAATTCTCACACACACTGCAACAGTCGAAACTTGAGGACATCATGCTAAATGAAATAAGCCAGTCACAAAAAGACCAAATGCTATGTTTCTACTTATATAAGGTACATAGAGCAGTCATATTTATAGAGACAGAGAGTGAACAGGGGTTGCTGGGAGGAGTGAATGAAGACATGTTTAAAGGGTACAGAGTTTGTGTGGCACAGTGAAAAGTTTCTGCAGATAGATTCTGGTGATAGTTGCACAACAGTATGAATATGCAGTTAACACTAATGCAGCACACCATTAAAAGTGGGTAAGATGGTAAACTTTATGATGTGTGTTTTACCACAATTAGAATATATATATATATATTTACCACAATTAGAATATAAATATATATATATATATATATATATATATTTTGTCTTTGCCTTATCTAGAGCGGCACCCGCGGCATGTGGAGATTCCCAGGCTAGGGGTCTAATCAGAGCAGCAACTGCCAGCCTACACCACAGCCACAGCAACGCAGGATCCGAGCCGTGTCTGCAAACTACACCACAGCTCATGGCAATGCTGGATCCTTAACCCACTGAGTGAGGCCAGGGATCGAACCCGCACCGCATGGTTCCTAGTCGGATTTGTTAACCACTGAGCCACGACGGAAACTCCATAACTAGAACTTTTTAAAAACTGAAAAGGTAAAAGATGATTTTCTGTTTTATGTGTGTTTGTTTTAGCACAGATTACCAGAAGGCAAACATAAAGGCATGGAGTCCGGGTAGGGAGGAATGCATATTTCATTTCCGAGCTTGGGCGGTGTGATAGTAGCTTGGGCTAGGGTGTCACTAGCAGCCTTGACAGGAGAGCAAATGCAGGCAGAGGTGACAGACAGCCCCTCCTCGGAGGTTCGTGGTGCGGCAAGCAGAGAATTTTAGCAGCATTTTAGCTACAGCATATATAGGGTGAAGAGGTGTGTGTGTGTGAGAGTGTGTGTATATGTGTGTGTGTGAGAGAGAGAGGGAGGGAGAGGGATGGGGAAAAGAGGGAGAGAGCGAGAGGGAGTGGGAAAGAGGGATGGGAGGTGTCACAGCTCTACACTGTCAATGTCGATGGAAACACCCATCAGAGCAAGAAATATCGGTGATTTAGAAGAAAAGGGGTGCGTGACGAAGCAAAGTTTTTCACTAGGCATTTGGGAATCAGATCGAGTGAACTTTTGGAGGAGTTGCCCTTAAAGAGCAGGGAAAAATGTTCTTTTATGCTAAAATCCAGGGTGAAAAGTAGAGAAGGCAGGGTATAGGGGCTAATGCCTCGGTTGGCAGTCTGGATTTCAGGAAGACGGCAACATCCTTGTGAATGGTTTCTGCTTCATTGATGAAATAAGAAGTAAGGTTTTTATTTGGAGGGAAGAAGGGGCCAATTTCTGGTTGAAGGTTAAAGAGTAAAAGTATGAAATTGCTGCCTTGGTGAGCGAGGAAGAAAATTAAGGAGCCAGGCGCAGTAGGCTGATACAGCGGGGTTTAGACTCCATTTGGGACGTAGGAGAAGTGGACATAATCTCTTTTATTCATCGTAACATTCCTACAGGATAGCCATTATTTTACTCAAAGGTACAGGTGCAAAGCCTGAGGCCAAGAGGGCAGCGTAAGCAGTAAATCTCAGGTTTTTTTCCACGTTCTTTCCATTTTGTCAAGGTTGGACCTCAGTGCATTACTCAGGGTCTACCATATGCCAAGCATCTGAGTTTCCTCGTTTAACTTTACCATAAAAATACCTTTTTGCCTCAGATAAAAGAGAGTTTCAAAGAAAAATCTAGGCATCTTCCTGGGGTCACAAGAGGCAGAAGTAAGTTTGGAATGATTCTGGCTCCAGAGTCCACACCCCTCCTTCTGAACCCATGCCCTCTACACAGAGTGCCACTCTTCAGGAGAGGCAGAGACCTGTAGAGGGATAACAAAGGCCAATTTCCTTCGTACTCTGAGGTCACAAAAAAGTTGTTATTGCACTGGGTGTATTTAAGATTATTTAAAGCCTATACCTGGGAAGTTTAACAATTAAGATTCTAGGGATTGAAGTTCCCGTTACGGCGCGGTGGAAATGAATCCGACTAGTAACCATGAGGTTGCGGGTTTGATTCCTGGCCTCGCTCAGTGGGTTAAGGATCCAGCATTGCCATGAGATGTGGTGTAGGTCACAGACGTGGCTCAGATCCTGCGTTGCTGTAGCTATGGCTGTGGCTGGCAGCTGTCGCTCAGATTCGACCGGAGCCTGGGAACCTCCATATGCCACAGGTGCGGCTCTAAAAAGCAAAAAAAAAAAAAAAAAAAAAAATCCTAGGGAAGGTTAGGTTTTAACTCTTTGCTGAGAAATTAAATAATCTGAGCCCCAAAGTCAAGCAAAATGAAAGCTATTGCCAGGTTTCCAAAGTTCTCATTCCATACTATTTCTTGGAGTTACTGCAGAAAGCATTTCATTTAAATAAACTTCATCCTTTGGAAATGACAATTTCAACATTTAGACATAAGTCTAATGTTTTATCTTGGTGTTTTCTCAGACAAAAGGCAATGTGACCCAATATATTTAAGTGTCAGTAGAATTCTGGAGTAGGATTTTGTATTAGAAGCCAGAGGTTTCACTCCTGTTGGGTCTGGTGTTTGAGTGTGACCTTGAACACACCTTGCTGCTTGGCATGACTTCCATCACCATCACGCAGTTCCCTGAGCGCCTTCTAGTCATCATACCTTGTCATAGTCTGACATGTGTAAATTGCTAAAGATTTCATCTCAAAAAGAAATATTTCACAATTCTTCCCGCGTGAAGCTTTTCACATCATTGGATTTAAAATTAAATTGACTTACCATTTGTAAGCATAATACCAAATGCAGAGTGATAGATCGGATTATATTTTTAAAGCCATCTATGTCAAAACCACCATCATCAAAGCTAAATAGCAACATGTGAAAAAAATTACAAAGTACACATAAAAAATCCATTTTATTTATGAACAGAGAAATACAATTATATAAATATAGACAAAGCTTATAAAAAACAACTCACAATGAGAAATATAAAGGTGTGCCAGATTCTACAAGGAATCATTTTTTAGGCTTTTTGTTTGAAATGGATTTTGAGGACCAAATAGTAATATATCAGGCCAAGAAGGCAGAGAAGCTTCTGCATGCCTGTGACATAAATTTGCACTTGAAAGGACATAGCCATTTTTGGAACCAAAGGAAAGATACGAGGGTTAGGAGAATTGTGGGAAGAGCTTCAGGTGATAAAAGTGAAAATATGTCAGTGGAAGTTTTGGAAAAACTTCATAAAAGACAGTAATTTATTTGTGTTTGAGCCTATGCACATGATTTCAAGAAAGTAGCCTGATGAAACCTGTAAGACCAGCATGCTGACAAGATAAGGATGGACTAACTCACACTTTATTTGATACATAGTTTGGGGAGGAACATCTTTCATAGGCTAAGAGTGTGCCTGTCCCTTTTAGCGCAGGTGTAACGCACTCCCAAAAGCACGGAGAGAAATGCTGCCAATGCTTATTCCCTTTGTGATCCTGTCTTTCCTCAGGAATCCAAAAGTTTAGTGGTAGTCTGGTTCCTTAATTGTTTCTTCAACAGGCATCACCCTACGCTAAGTTGAGCCCAGAAGTCAGGGGCACAGGGACGACAAAGGCGAGGTTCCTTCTTTCAAAAACGTTTGAAAGGTGAATGGACAGAAACATTTTTACCACCTAGGGTGTGATAAATGATGCCATAGATATTTGTACAGCAGAGAGAAAAAGGAGAAGGCAATTAACTATTCTTGGAAGGAAGTTTTCCCTTGTTAAGGAAACACTGTGACTTTTAAAGGATAAACTTGAACTCTGCAAGGAAATTAAAGGGGAGAAACGCCCTGCAATCTAATCCTTTGTCGCGACACTGCTTTGCCTTTCTTGATGCTTTGCCTTCACCTGGCACCAAGGAAGTATTACTCTCTTCTCTGGTTCCCATTGCAATACTTACTGTGGCTGCCATAATTTCTCTTAGGTGTGTTGACTTATGCCTGAATTTCATGGATGCAGTCTTATTGTATTATTAGACTAGCTCTTTGAAATAAGCAAACTACTCTTGATTTTGTAAACAGGAAATACAAATTCCAAGAAATGTAAGTTCATAGTTATCACAACGGTAATTAGTAAGGCAGAAACATGATCTTGTTCATTCTGTTATCCAAACATTCGCTGTCCACATTACTAGTATTCCATTTATGTCTCGAAGTCAGCAATATCTCAATTAATTATAATCACGTGACTCCATTTGACGTAGGGGCTCTGACTATTTTATGTTCTGTCCCAAGTATAGGGAAGAGTGCTTGAACCCAGTAGCCCTCCCAAAATATTTGAGGAATGAACATGCAAATTAATGCATAAACCCCTGAAAATATTCTTTGTGACTTACCTACTTCTACCAGATATGGAGATATTTTGTCCCATATGCTTTGCCTTCTAAAATAAATAATTTGCCTCTTGAGGGCAGAGCTTCTGTCTTAACATTCTATAAACCCCAGAACACCTAACACAGAGCCTCGTTTAATGTAGGAGACCCTGATAGTGTTCTTTAAAGTGAATTACCCATTTCCGACACATGTGGAGTGGACTTCGGTCCTTTCACTTAGTTTTGTAAAATAATATCTCATTATCCCATTAGGTAGGTTGATGCTCTCCTGATCTCCTGAATGGAATTGAATTCATTGTCCCATTTTCTTCCTTAGGATCCTTTCAGCTCTTAAGATGCCTCTCAAGTTTTATAGATAATCAACTTTTTTCCCTAGGGAAATCAATAGAGAACTCAGCCTTCACTTGTGTAAATACGTAGATGCCTATTCTTTTCTTTCTTAGACGTTAGCAAATTATAATAGAGGAAAGATTAGGAGGCCAAAAAAGAGGGAATAGAACTGCCTTGACAAACCCTCGACTGCAATTCTAATTTATGCTATGGTATTACTATGTTTTATCCAAATTTAACATATGTTGGAAGTAAAATTAGAAAATCTGTTTCTGCACTATTTAAAACTCTAAATTCCTGCCCATTGTTTTGACTTTGCAATATTAATATCTTTGGTGAGATTGAAACATCATTCTCTAAGGAGACATTGGGCATTTTTTATCATTTTTTATTTTTTATTGAAGTATGGTTTATTTACAATGTTGTGCCAGTTTCTTCTGTGCAGTGCATGACTCATACATACATAAAATTTATTTTTTATATTATTTTCCATCATGGCCTACCCCAGGAGACTGAGTACAGTTCCATCCATTCTAAATGTAATAGTCTGCAACACTAGCCTCAAACCCGCAGTCCATCCCAGTCCTTCTCGGCAACCACAAGGCTGTTCCATATATCTGCGAGTCTGTTCATATTTTGTAGATAAGTTCATTTGTGCTATGCTTGAGATTCCACATATAAGTGATATCAAACGATATTTGTTTTTCTCTTTTTGACCTACTCCACCCAGTATGAGAATCTCTAATCGCATCCATGTTGTAGCAAATGGCATTATTTTGTTCTTTTTTATGACTGAGAAGTATTGCGTATATGTACAACATCTTAAACTATTTGTCTGTTCAAGGATATTTAGGTAGTTTCCACGTCTTAGATAATTAGTGCTGCTAGAACATAGCGGTGCATGTATCTTTTTGAATTATGGTTTTGTCTATAGATATATACCCAAGAGTGGGATTGCTGGATCATACCGTAGTTCTATTTTTAGTTTTCTAAGGAAACTCTATACTGTTTTCCATAGCTGTTGTACAAGTTTACATTCCTACCAATAGTATAGGAGGGTTCCCTTTTCTCCACACCCTCTCCAGCATTTGTTCTTTGTAGACTTATTAATGATGGCCATTCTGGCTGGTGTGAGGTGGTACCTCATTGCAGTTTTGATTTGAGTTTCTCTAAGGATTAGCAGTGTTGAGCATATTTTCATGGGCCTGTTGGCCATCTGTATGTCTTCTTTGGCTAAATATCTATGTAGGTCTTCTGTCATTTTTCAGTTAAGTTGTTTGTTTTTTGTTTTTGTAGCTGTTAAATTGTATAAATTGTATGTATATTTTGTAGATTAAGCCCCTGGCTGCATCGTTCATAGCTCTTTTCTCCCATTCCATAGGTTGGCTTTCTGTTTTGTTTATGATTTCCTTTCTATGCAAAATATTGTGAGTTTGATTAGGTCCCGTTTGTTTATTCTTGCTTTTATTTCTACTGCCTTGGAGGCCTGACCTAATAAAATATGTGTATGGTTTATATCAGATGAAGTTTTGCCTAGTTTCTAGGAGTCTTATGGTGTTATGTCTTATATTTTACTTTTTAAGCCATTTTGAGTTTATTTTTGTGTGTGGTGTGAGCTGTCCAATTTTCCCAACACCATTTGCCGAAGACACTATCTTTTTCCCATTTTATATTCTTATCTCCTTTGTTGAAGATTAATTAACCACAGTGGTCTAGATTTATTTCTGGGCTCTCTATTCTGTTCCATTGATTTGTATATCAGTTTTTGTACCAATACCACATCGTTTTGTTTTGTTTATTTGTTTGTTTGTCTTCTTTTTGTTGTTGTTGTTTTAGGGCCGCACCCATGGCATGTGAAGGTTCCCAGGCTAGGGGTCTAATTGGAGTTACAGCTGCTGGCATATGCTATAGCCACAGCAACGTGGGATCTGAGCCGCGTCTGCAACCCACACCAAGCTCATGGCAACGCCGGATCCTTAACCCACTGAGCAAGGCCAGGGATCGAACCCGCAACCTCATGGTTCCTAGTCAGATTCGTTAACCACTGTGCCACGACGGGAACTCCTCAAGGTATTTGTAAATTTCCTTTTTGATTTCCTTGGTGACCCTTTGATTTCTTAGTAACACGTTGTTTAGTCTCCACATGACAGATTTTTTTCTCATTTCTTTTCCTGTGGTTGACTTCTAGTTTCATGGCATTGTTGCCAAAGATGCTTGAAATAATTTCTGTACTCTTAAATTGGTTGACGTTAATTTTGTGCCTCGGAATGGAGTCAATTTATATATGCCACATGAAAATAATGTTCCATGTGAACTTGAAAATAATGTATATTCTAATGTATATTCTAATGTTTAATAATAATTCTAATAATGTATATTCTAATGTTTTTTGGAGGCAAAGTCTTGGCAGTATTGATTAAATCTAACCGTTCTTTTGCGTCATTGAGAATCTCTGTTGTCTTATTTATTTTCAGTCTAGAAGATCTGTTCATTGATGTGAATCGGGTGTTAAGGTTTCTTACATTACTGAATTCCCATCGATTTCTCCTTCTATGTCTCTTAGTATTGCTGTATGTATGTGGATGCTCCTGTATTAGGTGCATATATGTTGACCAGGCAGTACCCTCTCGTTGGATGGATCCTTTTATCATTAAAGAGAGTTTTTCTTTTTTTGATGGCTTTTGTTCTAAAGTCCCTTTTGTCTGATATTAGTAGGACAACTTCCAATTTTTGTAATTTCCATTTGAAGAAAATATCTTTTTCCCTCCTCTCATTTTCAGTCTATATGTCCTTTGCTCTTAGAGTCTCATGTAGGCAACATATTGCAGCCTCTTTTTTTTCAATTTTTTAATCTAGTCTGCCACTCTATGTCTTTTGATTGGAATATTCAGTCCATTGACATTTAAGGTAATTATTGATAGATATGTATTTGTTGCCATTTTAAACCTTGTATTCCAGTTGATTCTATGTTTCTCCTTTGTTAATTTCTTTTTTTTTGTGGTTAGAAGATTTTTTTTTTTTAATTTATGATTGTGTACTCTTCTTTTTGGTTTTTGTGAAAACGACTTGTTTTTGATTTCTGTTTGTCTTGTTTTTCAAGTATGTTAACCCCTTCCTATATCCGCTTGCTTTAGACTGATAAAGGCTCAAACACATTTTTTAAAAGTAGAGTCTAGGGAGTTCCTGTCATGGCTCAGTGGTTAACAAATCTGACTAAGAACGATGAGGTTGCGGGTTCAATCCCTGGCCTTGCTCAGTGGGTTAAGGATCCGGCATTGCCGTGAGCTGTGGTGTAGGTTGCAGACGTGGCTCAGATCCCACGTTGCTGTGGCTGTGGTGAAAGCTGGCAGCTACAGCTCTGATTAGACCCCTAGCCTGGGAGCCTTCATATGCCGGGAGTGCGGCCCTAAAAAGCAAAAAAAAAAAAAAAAAAATAGAGTCTAGGTTTTCTTACTCTCCTTAACCACATTTTATTATGTTGATATCTTTCTTACATCTTCATATTTATCCCATTGCGGCTCCCTGTGCTTACTGTTGCTTTCCCAAATAAGCTTTTGTTTTGTTTTTTATCCGTATACTGGCTTATTTAGGTGAATACTTTCCATTGTGATTTCTTCCATCCTATACCTTCTTACTTCTTTCCTATTTAGAGGAGATTTTCAATCTTTCTTTTAGGATAAGTTTAGTATCATTGCATTCTTTTAGTGCTTATCTGAGAAAATCTTTATTTATTCTTCTATTTTAAATTATAATTTAGAAGTGTGGGGTATTCTAGACTGCAAATTTTCCCCTTTAGAACATGGACTATATATTGGCACACCCTCTGGCCTTTAGCATTTCTGCAGAGAAATCAGCTGATAGCCTTAGGGGTGTCCCCTTGTAGTTAACTCTTTGTTTTTCTCCTGTTGCCTTTAGAATCCCCTCTTTAATCTTTAAAACTTTGCCATTTTTTTTTAATACTGTGTCTTGGTGTAGGCCTGTTTCAGTTCATCTTGTTGAGGACCCTCTGTGCTTCCTGTATCTGAATATCTGCTTTCTTCTTTAGTTTTGAAAAATTTCAGCCATACTTTCCTCAAATATAAATATCTTTTCTTTTCTTCCTCCTCTTCTTCTTCTTCTTCTTCTTCTTCTTCTTCTTCTTCTTCTTCTTCTTCTTCTTCTTCTTCTTTTTTTCTTTTTAGGGCCACACTTGAGGCGTATGGAAGTTCCTAGGACAGGGTCAAATTGGAGCTACAGCTGCCTCTCCACAACTTATTCCTGGCAACTCTGTCTTGCCTCTTAACTGGGCATTGGGAAATGCAAAGTGGACGGGAGCAGAGAAAGCCATACGTTGTAGAACCTAATGGTACACTGTTTCTACCGGCTGAGAGAAGACTTCTAACTTCAGCCATAAGATTTAATTTCACTCCAAATTTTCACTCACCGCCTCTGTCAAAGGAGAATGCGTATCCTCTGCTCTTTGACTCAAAGTGACCTCTCCTTTGCTGCCCATGGGAGCTTTTCTCACTGCCCCTTTCGCATGGGCTCAGACACGTGACTTGTGTTGATAATGAAACATGCACAGATATGGCAGGTACCTGTCCCAGCAGAAGCTTGAGAACCAGGCATGCTGTGGCCATAGGCATTTCCCCTCTGCTAGGAGACTGCCGTGTTATAGATCGAAACTGCTCCTTCAAGCTGGGCCCAGACAAGAGCAGCAGCTGACCTCAGTCAGTATGTAACATGAGCAAAAAATAAAACTTTGTGGGTTCAACCACCGGGATCTGAGGGTTATTTCTTACTCCAGTAGTATAATACAAAACTTCATTAATACAACGAACTTTTCATTTTGTTGGTTATTTAATTCCTCATAAAAAAGTGATTTTGTTGAAGCCGATAGTCCATCAGGCTAAATCGCTGTTGAATTTATAAAATAGATCTCTTCTATAGTACCTCTGATGAATATTGATTAAATGAGATAATATATGGGTAATATATGGAAGGCAAAGTGATGAATATGGAGTAGATGATTTACAAATGCTGGTGTCCCTGCCTATGTCTGCTCTTTATTAATTTAAAATGACTCAGCTGTGTGGTTTTAATGCCTTAGCTCATTCCAAAAAATGATGTTTTCCAAAAGTCTTTTCCATTAAAAATAACTTTTTAAAAAGCAGAAATGTTTATGCTTCTGGGACTTTTCTACCCTGTTGACTTGAGAACATCAACACGCCATGCTCTCTGGTGGCTCAATTAACTATTAACCCTCACAGAAAGGGCAGCCAACCTGCATCTGTAATTCTGGTTTTAAAAAGGCTCTTTCAGCAGCACTTGTTAAAGCTCTATTAAGCGTTAGGCTCAGGAAGAATAAAAGTGTATCGCTCAGAGACTGGTCTGGGCAAGTGCAACGTCACAGGAGGCGAAACGGCATTCGGGACCAGCAGAGAAATGGGACAACTACATGACCTCTCCAGGTTAGGGACTGAGTGGAAGATAGCTCATGGCCTGGACGTCAGGCAGGGTCCAGGGCAAGGAGGAATCTGACTCCTTCCACAAACAAGCCCAGTTTAGAACTTACCACAAAGGCAAAAGGGAAGAAACAGCCCCAGGAGTGGCCAACGAAGGGGACGTTGCTAGCATTACAGAGGAGAGGGACGAAAGGGTGTAGGAACAAGGAGAAAAAGGACTTTCACGGAGTACCTCCTGCATGATGCTGGGATTTGCAGTCTTTCCGTATGTAATCTTGGAGGCAGGTCTTAAGAACGCTCACTCTGAAGATAAAGGAGTGGAGGCCCATAACTTGCTTGGTTTCTCACAACAAGTATGTGCAAGGGCTATGGGTCCCTATTCCACCTCCTCCACTTAACCAGTGGTCTTGGCAAGCCATGTAAGTTTTCTGACATTTGGCTTCTTAATCCACACTGTATTAATATCCCTTATCAGTCCAGCTGGCTGTGATAAGGCTGAAAGGGGAAATGGGTTTTATAACCTTGTAGCTATAGAATCCCACTTTCGTTGTGCCCCCATGACCTTGCATTTACGATGCCTCTGCTGAAAATGTTCTTTAACCCTCTTGCCACCCAACCTGCCCCTATGTGCTGTCCCCACTGTAATCAAGCTAGGGTCCTGTGGGGTTCCTAGGCACACACGCGTTTCTCTTCCTTCATTGCTGATTTGTAGGGAATAAGCTTTAACCTCTGTGACCTCCCCTTAGTTCCAAAGGGCAATTGCTAATTAGGGAGGGGAGGGGGTGCACAGACCAGGGAGAAGCAGTCACCACCTAACGCTGCATCCTTGGGGCAGGGGCCAGGTTCCACCTCAAGGAATATCCATAACAATGCCTTTGAGCCTTTCTGCAGAACTAAAACACACAGCAAATGGATGAACAACTTGATGCCATCCAGGAAGAAGGAGGACCACCAGAACCAGTCCTGGGACCACTGAACACCAATGGTGAGAAACAACGCAAGCTTGCCTCTACCCTGATCTTTATCTATGGATCTATTTGCCACCTCTAAACTATAAAACCACCTCCCAGTCTCTCCCAAGGTGGGCACAGTCTCTACGGCATTAGCCAGCTGTGGCCCCCTTTGCTTGGCAAAGCAATCAAGCTATCTCTTTCTCCTTCACCCCAAACTCTGTGTCCACGTTTGTATTTAGCACTGGCAGACAGAGGCCAGGTTTCGGCAACATCGCTTCCCCTGACTCCTGAGCCTCTCCAAGCCTGGCTTCTCTACCAGGTAAAAACCAGCAACGTACTTTCTGCCAGCTGCCCCCCCAAGGAGTCTCCATGCCCTATCCATTCATCTATTCAAATTGTTGTTTTGAAATATATCTCCCTTTTTCCCCATCCACACCCCAAAGCCCACATGTTCTGGCCCAAGGAGCTTCTTCGTGGAGGTATTTTACATTGCTCATTGAACAAACACCCACTGGGAGCCTTCCCTGTGCCTGGTGAGCATACCTAGTGTTGAGGATACACGGATAAGTAAGACTGAAAACGTCTCTGTTCTCACCACGCTTACCCTCCACCCCAGGATATTACAGAGGAGAGTCTGGGCAGCCCTGACAAGGGTAATTGCAAAAGGGAGACACCGGGGCTCTCTGAGGACCACAGTGTGGCACCTGCTCTAGATAGAGTCATTGGGAAAACCACTCACCAGGATATGACATCCAAACGGATGTCACAGAGGGGAGATGGGAGCAATAAGTAAAGAGAAAGGGACCAAATGCCCCGTCCCAGCCCCAGGACACACTGTAATGACAGCATTTGGACCAAAGGGAAAGACTCTTTGAAAGCTCTTTGCCACCTTAGATAGCACGTTCCTGTCCTGGCCGATACTAGAGAATGGGTTAAAACATATCAGCATTTGTAAGTCAGCAGTGCATGCTTTCCTATACTCTGAGTGAGAATTCAGCATATCTTTTAAAAAGAGCCCTATGTAAGTTCTGATTTATTATCTGCCCTTGCCTGTTTATCTTATTGCACTTTCTGAAATCTCCTTTCAAGCTGGAAAGTACAGCTGATGGCAGAAGGTGTGTTTACACCTCGGTGGCAGAGAAAGGAAAGTGAGGCAGGCACCTTGAGTCAGATAGTTGGGGGTTTTATTGTGTTCTCGGAGCCACTTTTAATAAACTTTCCTGATACTCAGTAAAAGGATGTGGTCTCCATCAAAAGCCTTTTTCGGTAACCAAATCAACAAGAGGAGAAAAACACACCTACACAGCCCCAGGTGCAGTGGAGTGCGGGGCACCCCGCGAGTGCAGGCTGGCGGCTCCTCCCAGCCTCCGAGGGGCTCGCATGGGCCAGCAGCGCAAGCGTCTCCTTATAGAGTGAGAGGGTGACAGACCGAGCCTCTTTCGGCTGAAAGCTCAGGGACCCCCCAAGTGCGCTTCTTCCTGCTCTCTCATCTCAGAATTGCAGCATTCTCCCAACCTAGAACTTTCCAACGCCCTACCCCCACCCCAAAGCACTGGCCAAAGTGCTAAGGATGCTGAGTGGCCCAGACTTCATTTGCCCAATGCACACGCCCCACCCCCGGGGCTTGGCCAGCCAGGCATTCAAATGTGCAGGGCTGTGGAGAGGAAACTGGCCTGGGGAGAGAGGATTATATATGTCAACTCTGGATGCTGGGGCAAAAGCCTGTGAACCTTTGTCCCAATATGGGCAAGACTCCTATTGCCTGGTGCTTGTCCCAGAATTTTCTTATTTGGGTTTAGAGGAGAACACTTAGCTTCCTGGCTTTCGAGTCTCATGTCCAATAAAACAAACAAACAAACAAACAAAATGGATGGAAAGGACAGTGTGTGTGCCTCATAGCAGGTTTGGGGAAACCCTTAATAGCTTCTCTTTATAAAACTCCAACACATTTTCTTATCTGTCTCTCAATTCTCCCTACATATTTTGACATCTGTTTTATTTTGTGCCTATTACATTCAAGGTACTCTGATAGCTTTCTAACGTGGCATGGTTGTGCCTTGTTTAATGTTTGGAGATTTCTGTCTCCTTATCATAGGAGAGGTAAGATAATGTGGATGTTTAAATGTACTTTTAGGATGAAGTAGAAGAAGGGTAAATTAAAACATTGTCTTCAGACCACTGGGTCCGAGTTGTGGGGAGGAATGGCGTCTCACAGCCTTGCCCAGCTTCGCCTCCGAAGTCCACTCTGGGAGTCACTGGGCTCCTCACACGGCCACGAAGCAGGACATCCGGGGGCGACACAAAGAGCAGGGACTTCTGAAGCTTCTGAAGGCTCCAGACAAACTCTCCCAAATCAGATCTGTGCAAATGACAATGTAGTTCTGCCTGTCCAATAATACCAACACTTCTGCATCACCACACACATTATGTAACCGCTGCTCTTCTTAGTACTTTAACTCATTCAAATGTATATAGTTAAAAAAAAAATTGTCGGTGATGTATAAAATTGTAAATCTGCAGGATTATGACCTTTTGACTGGTCATCAAAACATGGTCAATAGCTCGTGTAAACACTACTGTCCTCAGAATTTTATAATCACCTGTTATTATATGGTCTGCCTGTGACCAAATGGATAAATAAGGTCTCTGTTGATGAGGACCTGGCAGTCCAGAAAGTAGAAGAGCAGAGGGATGAGTAAATAGACAACTAGTGCTCTAAGTACCGCGCGTGTGTTTGTACAAGGCGGTTGCACGCAGATGTGAAAACGCACTTTCGTTTGTCTCTTCCGAAGGTCTAAGGCACAACAAGGCCCTTCCATTGAACAGGTGGGTCGGGGCACAGAAAAATAGAAGAGGTGGAATTCCAGACGAAGGCACAGAAGTGTCAAAGAGAGCTTGTCGTTCCAGTGACCAATCCCATGAGAACGAGCAGGTAAGAGATGTTGACAGTTGAGAGGCGTGATGTCCAAAGAGGACGATTGAGCTACATCACAAAGAATCTTGGCTCTCATGCTAAAAGATAGCTTTGAGTCCAACAGAAATGCTTACCCAGTTTCCCCTGATGGATAATATGCTCTCTAGAGGCAAGGGGCAGCCCCTGTGTCAGTTCAGCAGGATATGCAATGCACAGAGCCATGTGTTAAAATCACGGTGCGGCTGACAGCAAAGAGCTTGGACTAGAAGATAATTTTTCAATACTTCTTTTAGCAGCTAAAATAAAACCTCATTTTTCATTTCTTAAAATGATGCATATTTACTTTACCATATTTTGTAGAATATTATTAAAATATTGACAAAAACAGAGAATAAAATAATGAACACCTATGTACCAAGCCTAACTTTTACAAATGGGCACTCTGTGCCATATTTGCTACAGATGATCTTTTGAGTGTGTGGATTCATAAACATTATACAGCTGCCGAGGCACCTGTTTACTGTGGTTGGATTCCGGTCCCCTGGTTCTCCCACAGAGATGATGGCTGTCATGCATTTGGTATTTATACTCCCAGGCAAGTGTTTAAAGGGTTACTACTTATCATGAAAGTTTTAAAGATATTTTTGTACGTTTGAAAACTTTTTATGGATAATATTACATTGCATATGCATTTTCTTCCAGTTTATGTATATATTTTTTTTTGGCTAAAGGAACATGATTTAGAGATTTTTGCTACTGAATATAAGAATTCTTTGTTAATTTTAACTGTTGAATAGTATTTGATCATATTTTTCAAATTCATCTGTCGAGGTTCATTTTTTTGAGGGGACGTGGCAAGGAAAAATGCCTTGAATTTATTGTCAAAATTCAGAACCAGAAGACAAAAACTATATACAAGGGTGTTCATGAAACCAAGTCATTAGCTGACTTTAGCATCAATTTTCATGGGTCATCTGTTCCATTCTTTGATCTACTGCTCAAATCCTCTCTACCAAGGTGTACCCAGTGGGTCCCTTGAATACCCACAGAGACCAGGAAAACACACTTCTTCAGTGTTTTCAGTGAAGAATTTTTTAATGTTTCTATTTGACGGGACTCTGAATTCAGCTGGGGTGTTCAGTGTATATGGTGGAAATTCCACTCTTTGGGTGACAACTCATGACAATTTCTGGGGCTCTATCACAGTTCCTCTCACAGATGTTTCTGTCTAAATTATCTTTAACATTATCGTCAAAGAGAGTAGTCCTTTCTGCATCGGATGGCTAATTGAGGGGGGAAAATGTTTATTGTATGAGCATGCGATCCACCTTTTCAGCTTCCCCACCATCTCTGCCCTGGTTTACTTGAGGTCATTTCAGAAGACTGGAACCTAAGTTGTTAATTGCTTTACTTTTAATTGTTAGGGACATATTTATCTGATGAGGTAGAACTTATGAGCAATAGCGGGAAAGCACCATTCTTTGGGAACTGCTGTGCCTCCGGCCCTAGGTAACAGACCTTTACCGCTCTTATTTTCACCTCTCTCCCAGTTCCCTCCAAAGTCTTGAGGGAGACGAATTATTCCCCATTTTGGATGAAAGAAGTGAGGAGAAAGAGCATTAAAATAATTTGTCCAGTGTCACACAGAGAGAGCAGTGGAACATATGCACAGTTTTATTTCGAGTCTAAAATGTTATTTTTAGCTCATAAGTAGGATAAATGTCTTTTAGTTAAATACAAATAAATTTATTTTCTTTGAATATTTTCCCAGTGTGTTCTGAGGTCTGTAACCACCCTGGCAAACCGCACAACACGAGGGCATGTGAGGACGCGGCGTGCCTTTGAACAAGCTTATCCAAACACTCTCTTGAACTCGACAGGCAGATTCTATGCAATAAAGCATTCCGTTCTTTCAAATTATTATTAAAAAAAAAAAAAAAAGCAAACCTCACTAATGGTTTGGTATAGCTTGCAGCTTGTATCATTAGAACAATTACCCAGCAACAGCCAAAATGCATTACAGACATAGGAACCAGCGGATTAACATCCTTCTTTGCACATTTCCCTAACATCATAGACAGATCCAGATCTAAGCAACCCTGCATTTGAGTGGAAAGTCCCGGGGAGCAGTGGTGTTTGCAGTTAGCTGCCTCTGAAAAGCAGTGTGATGGTTAGCAAACCAGATGTCTTGACACATATGAGGCTTCCGGGGCAGATACTCACCCACAGATTCTCAATTAGGGAAATCTACAATTAACATGACAGCGAGGAGAAGAGTCTGGTGTGCAATTAAAATATTTTGGCTAGTGCTTGTTTTGCTGAGATATCAGTTAATAGTCTTCAAAAATTCATATGAAATCCAGTTATGTGCTAAGATGTGAAATCTTTTCTAAGGGAAGAGGCAGCAATTTTGATAAACTTGTGCCGGATTTATTTTTAAAAACCTGCTTCATTGCTACACAACATAGATTCTATGATGTGGTTTAGATAACACAGAGCATAATCCTCATGGGATTTGAGAAAACTCAAGAAGTGAGCTGAAGGTGAAAAAGTCCAGTAACAATGAGTAAAGATTCTTCTAACAGCTTCAGCAATTCTAATGCATCTTGAGCCCCAGAAGATTTTGGAATTTGCAGCTGCAGATGACAATTCCTTTTCTTTCTTTCTTTCTTTCCCTTTTTTTTTTTTTTCTTCTCAAACTGAATTTCAACAATGAGGCAAGTGATTGCAGCGTGGCAACAGACAAAAGCTGTTTTCAGAGGATTGCCTGCTTGCAGAGGCCTGGGAAACCCATGCTTCCAAGTCCCAAACAATAGGTCTTTTAACCTAACACATTGCCCCAAACTGGGTGGCAACCACGGTTCCCAAAATTTTCGTGGTCCAACATATCAGAAAACCTGCAATAAGAAAAGCTTAGCACAGTTTTCTGTGTTCCAGTCACAAAGCTGAACCTTATAGAAGAGACTTCTTCGCAAGCTGGACAGTAACCCCCTGCGATCTGGAACTGGGGATGCTTCTCATTTTCACTTACGTCCCCAGGGCAAGAAAATTATCACAACACACACAAAAATACAGTATTTAAAGTTTGGGAAGATAGTTGGGATCTCTGTGGACTAGAGAATATGTAGAAACTCACTCTGATTATTGTCTCTCTGCTTATCCCTCCCTCCATGAAGCTGTACTTGAAAGAAAAAAAAAAAAAAGATTGTTTTTCTTCTGATGTGAAAATCCCCTATGTTTTAACGCTACTGAATATATGTAAAGCGATGGCAATGATCCTTGGTAGATATGCAGTGGAATTCGATGGTCATTCATTCGCTCCTTCAACCAACTGATTGATAACAGAAAACCACGGCATTGCTGTCACAGTTCCTGGAGACACAGAAGTAAGTTCAGTGGGGACCTTCCCTCGCTGTTTATCAGGGAAGGTGTATATTTTAATCAATAGTACTGTGGTGAATTAGGTGATTTGGCACTAAAGATAAAACACTTTTAATGGCGATAAGGTGGCCAAGACTGAGTGATTAATATCTGACTCAGAAAAAGGAGTTGCATAGAAATAAAAAAGTGGGAGTTCACCAGACAGAAAAGGATAGAAAGTCCACTCTAACCCAAAGGAATTGCATAGAAGCACAAAGGCAAGAAATAATAGCAATAGCTAGTATTTATTCAGCACTAGTTACACAGCAGGTGCCAGGCTAAGCACTCCACAGGCACTATTTCAAATATTAATCGCAAAAAACTTTTGAGGCAAATACTGGTATCATCCCAGTGCTTTATATGACAAAGCTGAAGTTTGAGAATTCAATATCTTGTTGAAGTCAAACAGCTACTAAGTAATGGAGGCGGGATTCAAACTCAGGTTTCTTTTTCATCCCAGCAATGAACTCCTAATGCCATCTTGCCAGGACACGGTGTGTGACCCGGAGCCGTGGAGTCAGGACACGAAAGTTCAGTACCGGTCAGGGCCATTCATCTGCAATGTGCAGACAAGTGGGAGTGTCTGTAGCACTTTATACAAGGGAGTGACTTCGTCATGTGAATATTTTCAAAAGATACCTTTCATAGCTATTGCACAGGTAGGACTTGCAGGAGGGGTGTGGAGGAGTTGGAGGCTGAGAGGAAGTGGATGTTTGCACCCCTGGTGAGAGGTGAGGAGATGAGGGGTGAACAGAGGCAACTGCATGGAGATGGCTTGTGGAGGGTGGATCTGCAAGATATTTGAGAATTAAACCTCTGCATGACTGGGGCAATGAAGAGAGGTTGCAGAGAAATGCCCAAGGGTCCGGGTGGGGAGCCTTGGGGAAGCATATCAAACATCACCAAGATTCTGTGAACAGAAGGGTTAACAACTCCTTAACATCTGCTGTCTGTCGTCATCAGTAAGCTGTTTCCAAGTACTGATTTTGTACAGGGAGGCGAGCATACACAGAACAGCAGGGCCAACTTCCTGTGTTGCTGGAGCCTCCAGAGAGGTTAGGAGAGAGTAAACCAACACAATAATGTAACCAGCTCTGACTCATGTCTGCAATAGGCTTGGAGAGTGGGCGCAGGCACGATACCACAAGAGATCAGAGGAGACAGGAACCAACCGGGCTGGGTTTGTGGGTCGGATAGTGCTGGAGAAGGACCTTGAACTTAGAAGGTGGGAAGATTTATGACCATGAATACACTGCAGAGTGGGTTCATGCAATAACTAACTTCTGGGGCCCGGCTTACGTGTAGAATCTTTATATAACTTACAAGTCAGAGGAGAGATTCAACTCAGACTGCAGAAATCTTTGAAGGGGATCATTAACTGATTTGTTGTTGGGTGTTTTCTGTACGTCTTTAAGTGTTTAAATTGCTTCCCTAGACATCAGTGTGCATTAAAATCACATGGGATGCGTGTTAAATTTAAATTCCCAGGATGATGCGTTAGGATTTATCAGACGAGTCATGAGGACCTGGTCCTTTAACGGTAGCAACCAAGTGCTTCTGACGCAAGTGTCTGGAGGCCACACTTTGAGAAATACTGCTCTGGGATGTGTGAGACAGTGAGAATTTTATCAGGATAACGACACCTAGGCAATTATATATGAGAAAATGTCAACAGTCAGTCCTTACTTTCTATTACAATGGTAAATACATGGCATAATATGAAATAAGTTTTTTTATGAAATAAAACAAAAATCCCAACGGATGTAACAGAGTCTGCAGATTCCTTAAATGCCACCTATACTACTTTAGTAATATTTTCTCTTATTTCTCTCTCAAAGTCTCATATTTTTATCTCTCCAGATTTTCCTTGCCACTTGCTCAACTCTGATTTTTTTTTTACCTTCTCTATATCCTTTTCCTTGTCCCTGAACCATCCCATTTTGTTGTCTAATTTCTGTCTTTCCTTTTATCATTGCAGCATCCATCTTATAGAACTAATTTCACTGATTTGTTTGTAGCTTTCCATTGGTATTGAATTGTGTCAAATATTTTTTTGCATCTATGCTTTTTCTCTTTATTCTGCTAATGTGGTGCATTGTTCTGATTAGTTTTTGGTTGTCAAACCAACTTTGCATTTCTTTGATAAATCCCAGTAACCATGACATCCTGTGTATGTTCCATTTGACACTACTTTAAGTGTGTCGTATCTGTATATAATGGATTTTTCGGTACATGTAATGTCTTATTCTAGTTTTTATATTCAGTGAGTCTAACTTCATAAAGTTAGTTGGGAAATGTCTCCTCCATCTTATTTTTTGACAGAATTTTTGTAGTACAGAAATTATTACTTCCCTAAAATTTGGATAGAATTCACCAGTGATTCCATCTGGGTCAGCATTTTTCTTTCACAGGAAGTTATTATTATGAATACAACTTATTTAACTGATAGATGTCTACTCATTTTTTTTCTATGTATACTTAAGTTACTTTTAAAAATTAGCATTCTTTAAGGAATTATTCCATTTCATCTGATCTGTTAAATTTACTGGCACAAATTGCTCATAATAATTCTTTCCCATCCTTTTATTTGGTAATGTCCTCTTGTTTTCACCCAGATATTAATTTATTTTTATAATTATTTTCCTAATTAGGTAGCTGGGGGCATTTTTTTAGGTATTATGAATGTGAGTTGTATAAATTCTGGTTTCTCTTCCCCCAAGTGAAAAATGGTTATTTTGTTTTGTAAGACAGTTATCTTGGTTGAAATCAGGATGAAAATTCTGTTTCTTTTCTTTAGCTCTGATCCCAAATGACATACATTTTTGGTAGCTGAGCTTCTTTGAATCAGCTCCAGCCAGAGAGGTGTGCAAACAAAATTTTGAGGTTTCCTAACTGACTTCTTTCCATCTAGGTCTTTTCTTATTTTTCCTTTTCCCTCCTTCCCTTTCCTTCCCTCCCTCCCTTTTTCCTTCCTTCCTTCTCTTTCTTTCTTTCTCTCTCTCTCTCTCTCTCTTTCTTTTTCTTTCTTTTCTTCTCCTTCTCCCTTCTCTCTCTTTCTCCATTTGTATCTGATTAAATTATACTAAAAGCTATGATAAAATAAACTCTATTGATCATAATTCTCTCCATTTTTTGTAACCTGCCCTTTCAAATCTGAATGCTTCTATTATTTATCCAATGCCTTCAGAAAGCTGCATTTTGCATTACATTCAGAGTTTATACTTGTAATTTGTAGAAAGATAGGTCATACACAATCCCACTTAGAGATTCCTTAAAACAGATCTACATCTTTCTCTCATCTCATTTTTTAAGGAGTCTTTGTGGTAAAGAGAATTCCAGTTTGTTTTTTTCATTTTTTCTTCTGTCATTTGGTTTCTTAAAGATCTTGGTCCATTGCACACTCTATGACATTGTTTCTGACAAGAAGTCTGTAGTCACTCATCTCTGGCCTCCTCATAAAGCCTTTTCTTTCTTTCTTTCTTTCTTTCAATTTCTTTCTCTTTCTTCCTTCTTTCTTTCTCTCTCTTTCTTTCTTTCTTTCAATTTCTTTCTCTTTCTTCCTTCTTTTCTTTCTTTCTTTCTCTCTCTCTTTCTTTCTTTCTTTCAATTTCTTTCTCTTTCTTTCTTTCTTTCTTTCAATTTCTTTCTCTTTCTTCCTTCTTTTCTTTCTTTCTCTCTCTCTTTCTTTCTTTCTTTCAATTTCTTTCTCTTTCTTTCTTTCTTTCAATTTCTTTCTCTTTCTTCCTTCTTTTCTTTCTTTCTCTCTCTTTCTTTCTTTCTTTCTTTCAATTTCTTCCTCTTTCTTCTTTCTTTTTTTCTTTCTTTCTTTCAATTTCTTTCTCTTTCTTCCTTCTTTCTTTTCTTTCTTTCTTTCTCTCTCTCTTTCTTTCTTTCTTTCGATTTCTTTCTCTTTCACTCTTTCTTTCTCTTTCTTCTTTCTTTCTTTTCTTTCTTTCTCTCTTTCTTTCCTTTCTCCTTCCTTCCTTCCTTCCTTCCTTCCTTCCTTCCTTCCTTCCTCCTTCCTTCCTTCCTTCCTTCCTTTCCCTTTTGTGGCTGCACCTGCAGCATGTCACAGGAAAAGTGGATAAGAAAGTCCAAGTGATCCGCCTTTAGCAAACTCTCATCCCACTCTACTGCCTGAACCCTATAAAAACCCCAAGTCATTCTCCTCTCCTTTTCTTGTTCTTTCAAGCCGTTTTCAGACCAGCTTGGGTAGCTTGCCTTATACTTCCAAAATGCCTCATTATGTGAATAATAAAATTTTTCATACCCTCATGGAATATGTGTATGCCATCATGTTTTAATATTTGAAAAAAATTTTTTGAGTTAGGCTCCATCCTATATCTTCAAGTATCTATACTATAGATTTAATTTTTTTGTAAACATTTGAAAACTTGAATCAGTTAAAAATATTTTTCTTTCCCTATTTTGGAACACAAAATTCCTTACAAGAGACAATTTGATATTGTCTTGCAGAGTAATGAGCTTCTGTTAAAATTTTTAGGCATTATTTTTAAAGTCTGTGCTTTAATTTATATAATTTCTATTGATTGTTTTCAAATATTTGATTTATATTCAATAGTATTTGATTTGCTATTATGATCATTCACTTATTTTGCATTTGTAATGATTTTCAACTTTAGAAATTACATTTACTTATTTTACAGATCTTTAATTTCTTACATAATTCTGTTCATTCTTTCATTTAAATCTTTGAGTGTATTTTTACTAGCAGGTTTAAAGTTTGGGTCAGCTAATCACATAATATTTGTTATTACTTATATTCATTTGTATTGGCTTATTTATTTTGGGGGGGTCTGGTTATGTATCACAGTTTATTTATTGCTTGTGTGTAATCTGGTGGCTTTTGATTGGAGGCTTGGCAATATGGCATTATGTTATTAAATATTGGATGTTATGCTCTGTTGTTTTGTTTAAAGACTATTTAACTTCATTTTGGGAAGGACAAATTATTTGGGGATCATCATGATTATTTTGAGCTTTATTTGAGGTTTGGTTAGGGCAGATCTGAATGAGCCTTTTCTCAAGGGCTAATTTAACTCTTCCTGTATGACCTGATTCTTCTAGATTTGCTACTTAAGATGCTGAAGGAGTTCAATAAGGTCTTTACTCTCATTTATTGGCCCTCCAGTTCCTTTTGAGCTCTGGAAATTGAGCATCTTACAGCTCCTTTTTTGACAACTTGTGAAATTTCACTTTATGAATGCAAAACTTGGACTACAGCAACAGGTATATATTTTGGAACTCTTTGTCTGAATAGATCCCTTCTCTCTGTTACATTACCTTCCAAATTTCATTTACCTAAGCCTCCACAATGCCATTTCTGCCACCTCAGCTCAAAAGTTTATCCTTTCTCAGCATGGCTTCTCCTTTGGTGCAATAAGATCTATAAAATACCTCCAGAGAGAAAACTTATTTTTCTGATACCAGGGATCATAGTTAATACTTCATCCAATGGCCAGTATCTGAAAGAATTATTGCATACATTTTGTCTAATTTTCTACTTATTTTTGGTTGAAGAATAAATCCAATACCAAATATTCCTTCATTGTTGAAAATGAGAATTCTCAGATATTTTGATTTAATGCTTTAAAAAAATTTTAGATGGATATAGGTTCAAACTAACTTGAATTTTATCTATATTTGACACTTTTAGCGATAATACCTCAGCTCAGGTAGCAGTGAAATAAGTACAGCCCTTTACACATGGCTGAGTTCACAATGGTCCAGCCAGGACAAATCACAGTCTGTCCTATGTGTACTTCAAAGTTTTGTTTATTCTTTATAAAATGATTGTGAGATGGAGTTCCTGCTGTGGCACAGTGAGTTAAGAACCCAACTACGATGGCTGTGGATGCTATGGAGGCGGGTTTGATCCCTGGCACAGCACAGTGGGTTAAGGATCTGGCATTGCTGCCACTGTGGTGTTGGTTGCAATCGCTGGCCAGAAAACTTCCATATGCTATGGATGCTGCCATGGAAGAGAAAAAAAAATGGGGTATGTTCTTTTTCATTTTTTCTGTTTTTTGGGTTTTTTTGCGGGCATTGCCTGTGGCATATTGAAGTTCCCAGTGTAATCAGAGCTGCAGCTGCCGGCCTACACCACAGTCACAGCAATGTGGGATCCAAGCCATGTTTGTGACCTGCACCACAGCTCATGGCAGCATCAGACCCTTAACCCACTGAGCAAGGCCAGGGTTCCACACCACATCCTCATGGATTCTAGTTGGGTTCTTAACTCGCTGAGCCACAGTGGGAACTCCATGAGATATAATCTTATTTCACAAATATTAAAATGCATTTCTTCATTTTATAATCAATGAAATTGAATTATTATGAAAGATAGATAAGAGAAAGGAGAACACCAAAATAAGAAAGACCCAGTTACATGCATAAATATGAAAGAAAACCAAGGAAAATGGTAAATACCATAGACCGATGAATTTCCACACATCATTTTTTTTCTGTCCTTATTTTTCTAAACTGAGTGTATTATTTGTAAAATAATTTTTTTTAACAAATGGTGCTGGAACAACATGATATTGATATGGGGGGAATAGAATGAAATTCTCCCCTACTTTGAACCTAAAATTCAGTATAATGGGGTAAACAGCTAAAACCAAATAGAACATATTGTTTTGATCCCAAGAAGGGTATGTATGTTAGGAAGTTTTGTGCACATGGAAGCCTGGGACTTGGGAAGCGAGGAATGACTTTCTCTGGATAAGTGGGGAGGTCAGTCAACCAGATAATGGAAGAGGAGGACAGAAAACACCCAGTGTAAATGTGCAGAGACTCAGTATTGCCCAGTTATCTCTTTGTGCCAAAGTGTATTTTGTGGTTATTAAGTCAACTTTTGAGCACTTACAATGACTGAGCACCATTGTGAGTGATTCACATATGTCCCCTCATTGAAACACAGAAAACACACTTATTTTTATGTTGTTGCTTCGTCATCTGCCCATCGCAGCTACCCCATAGGCAGTCTAGGGATTGACAGCAATTCCTAAAAATTATTTATTATAGTTGCCCTTAAAAGATGTAAGAAGCTTTCCTGTAATGTTATACACTGATACACAGAACTCCTAGATTCTTATTTTGTATTCGGAGGAGGGAAATTACATAAATCATTGAATCTGCTCATATTTCTGACTTTGCTCATCATTTTAACATCTCATGACATATCCCTCTCTATATTATCAGCCATCAAATTTAAAAACAAAAATAAAAAACATGGAAGCAAAAGAAGCCTCTCAAATTTTCTGTGATTAGCCGGAAAGGAAATACTGGAGCAGAGAACAAGGCTAACATGTTTGTGCCAAAGAAACAGAAGCTGCACTGCCCCCAGCCATGCCTTCCAGGCTCAGCCAACACTCAGCCCACTGGAACATTATATATTAGTGCTCCGTCCAAGTCTGTCCCCAGGTCTCACCTCAAGGTCATTATGCCAGGCTCATGTCTGTCTTCCACCCATAACCTCAAGTACCTGCTTATCAAATCTCCTCCAGCAACGAGGCTCTCAAGGTGTATCACAGGCAAGTGCAAATGAAGTCTGGCAAGGAGAGTTTTCACCCATGTAGAGGTTCTGGCCTCAGACCGGAGCCTTTGCAACAGGCCATCTGTCTGGAGTTGTCAGTCCCTAGGATCTTCAGAGATCAAAGAAATGGGCTGCTCCACTCTGCCTCTTATGCTAATGTGCCTCCTGACACACTGTCTGTAAGACTAGGAAAAAATACAATGTAGCGTTAACAATGCCAAGCCTACAGTGACCGGCTTTGGTAAACTGCATTTTCTTAATTGCTTTCTGCATCGTCTTAGAAAAAACATTAACATCCCTTTTAGGCTATGAATAGGACACGCTCTCTGCAGTATTTATTTTACTATTTACTACACGCGTGTTCATTTATTAGTTTACAATTAAAAATGTTTCTCTTCACGATTTTATTTTAAAATAGCAGGAAATTACGTGACTGGACTCTGGGGAAATTCAACACCACGCACGTGAGTATTGAAGTCTGTGATCTTGTTGAAGATATTTTCATATGTCTGTTTTCACTGCGTTCAAAGACGGTCAAGGTAAACATGGCCATAAAGGAGGAGCTTGTCTGCCAGACAGCGTTCCAGAATACAAGGGGGAGGGAGAGGGGGAGGGAGTGGGGTGGACTCGGGGTTTGGGGTTAATAGGTGCAGACTATTGAATTTGGAGTTAGATAAGCAATGAGATCCTATTGTATGGCACAGGGGACTCTTTCTAGTCACTTGTGATGGACCACGATGGAGGATACTGTGAGAAAAAGAACGTATATATATGTATGTATGTATGACTGGGTCACTTTGCTGTACAGGAGAGGTTGACAGAACATGGTAAATCAACTATAATGGAAAAATATAAATCATAAAAAAATACCTTATATCCACAAATAAAGAAAAGATATCAGGGAAAGTTTTTCTCTTCTGCTATGCATAGGAGTCATGTCAGCTGCTGTAGACTACAGGACAGTGACTGAGAAAAAAAGCACATGGTTTTAGACACTATAGACAAGTGTTTTGTTTTAATACGCAATTCAGAAATAACACTGACAATATTCCTATAATCTTCCCTACACTGAAATATTAAAAAATGCATTTTCTATCTTTAAGAAATGCATAATAAACTTTCCAGGAAGCACAATAGAATAGTCTTCTGAAACACACACACACACACACACACAATATTATGTAATATATATTTTATATATATAAAATATTACATAATCTCAATTGGATTATAAGATAAACCTAATCATTTACCTGTTTGTCCCTATTTTAGAAGTTGTTATTTTAACATTTGGAGCTCTTATTTTTGTTTTTGTTTTCTGCTTTAAGCATTTTCTCTCAGAAATTTCGGATTCTGAAATCAAGTCTAATATACCATACAGCAATGATCATGCAGTAGGATCTTCATAAACTCAGTAAGACTGGCTATTTGATTTGTCTTCTTTGTTCTAGTTACACCCTCAGTCTCCCAAACAGATTTCCAAGACAGGAGACAGCAAAAGAGGTAGAGATGGAGGACTCGTGGCAGGAGAACAGGAGAGATGAGGGGAAAAAAAGAAAGGCGGTGGATGAAGGGAGGAAAGAAGGCAGGCTGGTGGGAAGGAAGGAGGGGAGGAAGTAAAAAAAGAAAAGAGGAAAAAGGAAAAAGATGAGAAGAGAAATGAAAAGAAGTTACTTGGGGTAACCAAAGATAAAGACATTTCAAGCATTGATGAATTCAAAGCCTATTTCCTTGCTGTCTTTTTGTCTCCAACCTGAAATATAAGGCAGACAATAAGTGATTAATCTGTAAGTTATCTTAGGAGTAAAGAGATATATTTCTTTTTTTTTTTCAAAATTCCCTAATCTATTCAATTTTCTATATGGTTTGCTTTTTTCCAAAACGGCCAGATGCCCCTAATCACTTCCCTAATCAGCTCTATGTAAGGTTAAAGATTCTTTCCAGCATAAAAGGTCTATCATCTTCATCTTCAAAGAAGACCAGGGAAACCATCTTTCCCTTATCTCGAGGAGCTGAGGACAGACAGCAAGGTTATTGCTAGCAGAGGCAACTGTAGACGTCGGACAAGGATTCCCGAACGTGCACAAGCAGGATGTGAACCAGCAGCCAAGGTGACTGAAACTGACACTCGTCTTAATAACTGATTCTGGCCCCACAAAACATGACTTGGATTTTATTTAAAGATCATCTGTGTTTGCATGGATTACACTGTAATGAGACTGGGGAGGGGAAGAGGTTAAACACATTATAATACTTTTTAGGTATCAATACTTTTGATTATCTACCTTCCTCATTGGACAAGAGAGTGAGCCAGCATCCCCCCTGGAGCCAGTAAGGGTGCTGCTCTTAGCTCTTATCACCTAAGGACAGAAACTAACGGACAGAAACCATCCCATAGAAATAAGTCAAAGGGAAAATTTAGTTATGTGTTTCTCCCTTGGTTATGTCTTTCATCTATTTCTGGCAGCTGGGAGATAGCCAAGAAATAATGTCCTAAGGTGAATTAATCCATCCAACACATATAATTGATCCACTTTCTATATCCCTACATCAGTGTCTCCTATAGTAGTGTACATCGATCGTCATAATCGCTGAAAAGTGCGAAGAAAACAGTTTTGCTTCTGTGCTGCCTCTGAACTAAACACAGCATAGAAATAGGAGCAAAATGGACAAGACCCAATCCTCAGGAAGCATAGATCTTCGTGAAGATTACATATAATTTAAGTAATTATTCCACCAAGATACAGTAAATTGCTAACTGGTTTAAGGGGGAGGGTTAGGTAGTGATGAGAGATCTTGGCTGGAGTCAAGAAAGCCTCCCTTGTCCTGCTCTTTCATCTGAGATCTGAAGAAGGGATAAGTATTTTTTAAACTGGAAGGGATGTAGAGCCTTCCAGAAAGAGGGAAAGCCATGTAACAGCACTGCCACAAAAAAAAAAGTCCTTGAGGAAGATGAAAGTTCACTTTGGTTACAGGGAATACGAGGGGGTTGAACAAAAGGAAGCTGAGAAGTCCTCAGGGGCCATCAGATGGAGGCTGTGTTGGGGATATTAAAAGCAAAGGGGTTTAACCAGGGCAACAGCTCACTTGATCCTTTTAAAAGGCCATTCTGAGTGTCAGGCGCACACCGACGGGAGGAAGATAAGGGTGAGTCTTAGGTCTGATCCCAAGTTGGACCAGCAAAATACGAAGGTGGAAATGCCCATGCCTTTATCCCTCCCCTGAACACAGGAGCAAAGGCCGAGTGGCTCCGTTGTTCCCCGTGGCAAGCTTTCTGGTGCAGCTCACAGACGACATACGAAGACGGCTCTGCTGTTTTCATTGCTATGTCCTGGCACAGGGGTCCCGCACAGCCCAACTCCCTCCTGTCTCCTGGGCCTCACCTGAGATTACACCTCAGTGGCTCTCATGTTCATTCCACATTCCCTGTAGGTCTGAATTTGCCCAGTTGACCTGACCTCATCCTTTAACTTCATAATGCTGAGATCATTTTGTCCGAAGCGTATCTCATACAATTCACGAATTTAGGTTTTTGAAACAACTTGAAGTCTCTTTTCTTCCTGTAGTTAATTGGTTTCCTATTTACATTTATTATTAAAAGAAATTTGTTCTGTCTTTCATCTTTTCATTTTTTTTTGTTTATTTTGCTATATCACTGGCTATGCCCTTTTTTATCCTTTGTTATATACATTTTCAGTTTTCAGATTTTTACCATCTGGCAAATTCAAAGGCATACCTTGTTTTAAAAATGTGATTGATACGAGTTCCCGTTGTGGCGCAGCGGAAACAAATCCAACTAGGAACCATGAGGTTGCGGGTTCAATCCCTGGCCTCGCTCAGTGGGTTAAGGATCCGGCGTTGCCGTGAGCTGTGGTGTAGGTCGCAGATGAGGCTTGGATCCGGCATTGCTGCGGCTCTGATTCAACTCCTAGCCTGGGAACCTCCATATGCCGTGGGTGCAGCCTTATAAGACAAAAAGACCAAAAAAAAAAAAAAAAAAGATATTTATAGACTAAAGAGTCCCTAACGTGTATCCCCAGTCCGGAATTTTCTTAACTCAAGAACCCCAACTTCCGCATTGACACAGCCACCTGCCAGATCATATGCAGAACTAACCTGCACAAAGCTCCATTCTCCATTTGTTCCCCACCCCTCGCCTCCGGTCTTCTCTGTCTGAAAACCCAGCATTTCCTTACCTTCCACTCCTCGGGCCAGGGTGTCCTGGGTATTCCCTCCTCATGCCCACGTCTACTCCGTCATCACGCTCTGCCGGCACATCAGCGTCCAGACCGAAGCGTCAACACCTTCTGCTGCAGCAGCTTCCTACACAGTTATTGAACCTGGACTCGATCTATTCCCATCGGTTTCCGCCTAAAAGCCAGATCGATTTTTAAATAATTTCTTTTAAATCATAACTGCATTAAGTTCCAGCATTTCTACGCTGAGAGAGTATATACTCTTACTGATGGGAGAAGAGGGCGTGCGTGATTACGGTGGGGTGCTCCCCAGTCGTTGCTTTCTTCACCCGCTTCTGGATAAACAGCCCACTTATTTATTATTTATTTATTTATTTAATTTAATTTATTTTATATTAATAAAAGTTAATACATCTTTCCACCTCCAAATTTATTTTTAAAGTATTGTGCAAGTACAGTGATTTAACGTATATGAAGGTGTAGCGTAAAGTGTGAAGAACCAAATCAACTGTGTGAAAAGTCTGTGATTTGATGAGACTATACTGCATAGAAAACAAATTAAGCTAGAGAAACCCAAAACAAGCAGTAACAGGAAAAATTTCCACAATGTCGTGATCGCAAAGACATCGTGGATAGCGTTTGTTGGGGATTTTTTGTTATTATTTTCCTTTTATAAAATAGGGCTCATTTAATACTATTTCAGCCCTCACAGAGGTTAAAAAATGGACAATGTGGATTTTTTATGGGAGTAGAAAGCAGATACACAGGAGAAAGATTTCAACCATGTGTCTCACTAACTCCAGCATGTACCATTTGTAATAAATTGCCCATCGAGTCTAAATATGTTGCTGAGAAACACGGACGTGATGGATAGCGGTAAGGCATAGTTTAGAGCCAGAGCAGGGCTAAAACAAGGCTCCTGAATGGTGGCAACTTCATTCCAACAAAATACATTTGTGGCGGGGGGTGGTTATACATCTCAAGACCGGAAGTGGCAAATGATTGGATTTGATCTGTCTGTACTTGAATTTCTTTTTCTATAAAATCAGAAGGTTGGTCCAGGTACCCAATAAGGGGACACATCTGTCCTTAAAACAGTATGATCATGAAATGCCAGTTCTGGGAAGTACCTGCCACTTATGTCCTTCTCTCCTTTAGTACCTTGATATGACTTAAATACGGCACTGACACGTAGGAAACATCTACAGACTTTCCGTGAGGTGCTTTTTAAAAATTGTATTCTGTGTTTTACAGACTCCGATGACATCTATAGGCTTTAGGCTCCACAAACTTCTGAGCTGTCTCCACTCTAAAGCTAGCCTTTTACTTCTTAACACTGATTTCTTGATCTTAACTCTTTGAAGAGCCTTATGTCTTTTTTAAGTAGCTCAAGTCCCTGCCTATCTGTCTTTTCTTGAAAATCAGCTTAATTTCACAGTATTTCCAGCTCCGTCCACTTTAGTACAGCCTCTGCTCTGGAGCAGCTCACAAGCTTACCCCTGAGCTCTCCTTTCCTCCTTGAATCTCCTCTCCTTCTACGGCCTTTGATCTTGAGCAAGCTGTCTCCTGGGAATTGCTGGATTTCTTATGTAACAAGAGCTTGTTGCTCCCTTCCATCACTGTTAATTTCTGTCAGTATTGGTTACTGGTTCTGCAACCCAGATTCCTTCAGCACAGCCACAGAAGTAGTTTAAATCACGTTGAGATGGATCATATGGTTCTACATGAATAACTACCTTCCCAGAATTGTATACATGCCCATTACTTCGTAAGAGTTCTGCTGATATTCCTGGGTTTTGGTTGAGGTGTCATCTCAACACATAATTTATAGACAGAGCATGATGGAGAATACTATCATCTCTCATGGAAGAGTCAAAACGACACTTTCAGAAAAGGCTTAGAAACAATCCTCTAAAGAAGAATATTCCTAGGAGGACTAGAAATATCTGTGTTATTGTTTGACAGATTCTGTAGGACACCTTGCAAAGGACAATGGTGCAGGCCTGGGTTGATTTAAAAAGATGCAATTACATGATATTAATAAGATATTAATAGAAGGCCTCAAATTCCTTAAATAAGATGAGCGCACGCACGCCTCCAAGACAGCTTTGCACTGCCAGCCGGAGGAGGCTATGAGGCGAGCATCAGCACTGTGAATAGAGCTGAGCAAAGATGTCTTTCTGGATCAGAGGCACCATGGTTCGTATGCACTTCTTTGTTTAAATATTCATTCCCATTTGTTCCTAATTTCTGCATATAAACACAAGGTAGATGGGATCTGATGGGAAACTTTGTTTCTGATCAACTACAAAGAAGTTTTCCAGCATCTGTTGAGCTCAGCTAGTAAGCACGATTTATAAAACAGTGAATGACTAACCCCTGTAACCATTTTAATGACCCTAAAATAAAGTGCTTAGAGCAACATCTGTCCCAGCAGCTGGGTTCTCTGCATGAGTGGGCAGAGCGACACATTGGGACAAATTCTGTTCTCCCTTTTGACAGAAACAATTGCAGCAGATCATTTTTATCGTAATCAATTTAGGTACAGTTTCTTAGAAACCATCTGTGTAGTGTTCATAGATTGTGCTTAAGAATTTAAATGTGTATATTTTTGGTCGCTTGATGTAGCATCTGCTAATGGCCACATAAGTTCCACTTTTTATGCAGAAAGCTGTTTCCTTGTAAAGGGATTAGTAGAATGACTACTTGATTTTATTCTTTTAACTACCCAATAAGCTTCTGCCTTTTGAATGACATCCATCATAGAGTGCTAGTTGTAGAATGAATTGTTTAAAACATTAAAATTGTAGTTGAAGTTATAAGACAAACAAAGCTTCGGTGAAACATTTATTGTGTTTCTGTCTCTGGATCATCGATGCAATTAATATGGTTGTGTGTGGGCAGCTAAAACGAAGGAAAAGTGGCTTTTGATAATAATGCTTTTTTCATCCACTTTTATCCAGTTTTTGTTTGTTAGCTTATGGCTTTACAGCTATTAGTTAAATAATCATACACGGAAACTAAATGGCTAAAGTAGCCAACATTAGCTTTGAGAATAATTTTAGAATCATATTAAAAGATAATTGCTCTTGAAATACTTGATAATGAAAATTGAATGGCTTTGGCGCAGAAATAAAGGATTTGCCTAAAAAATGTTGTCAGCTATATTTTGGGGATGGACTGCATTCTGTAATGTAATCGTCTTGATGACACATTTTGAGCAGAGAAATTCTTTGTCTTGCTTGAGAATTCCTTTAGAATTGAGCAAATATGGCACTATATGGATAATCTATTTGAGTTTGTTTAAGATGTTCATAGTCTGAAAAAAGTATTTTTTTTCTCTAGTAAAAGACATATTTGGACTTTATTCAAGTATTTTAAGAACCCACAAAACTCATTAGCAAACCAACTGACTGATAAACAAAACAATGTCAGAATTCAAATTTTATGAGATTATGAGACACAATGTTACGTCATTTTTATTTTCACAAATACTAGGTAGAAGTTTAGGAGAAGCGTGGGTTTTGTATTCACCCCTCCAAACACATATTAAGTGCCTCTTAGGTGTGAAGGGCTGGGGTTACAATGTGCATGAGTAGTTCTATGCAGGAGGGGCTCCCCAGCTAATAGGAAGAAAGTGTGCCTTTTATTCTTAAGATGCTGTTACAGACACATCTCATTCTGGCACAGACTTGGAGTGGCTTGTCCAGCAGTCTAACTGGTCTGCATCCATGCATTTCCCTTTTATTCCCTTGTGGTCAACAATCTTGATTTGCAAAAGAGAGTGAGTAGTGAATTGCTGGTAATAGTATGCAGGTGATCCTTAAAATCAGTTATTATTTGTTAAATGGGTCGTATGGCTTTGTATTAGTTAATCGAGGCACTAATAGGATATGAAATTAGAACTGCTAATAAAAATGTTTCATTGTTAATTTCTGTCCCTGAAATTTGCAAATTGTTTACTCAAAAGGCATGAAATGAGAAAAAGAAATACAATGGCTACACAGGGTTGAGCTCATAACAAGCATACCAGAGGCAATGTATAAATTTTCCAATAAGATTTCTACTGTAGATAATTCTACTGCATTTCAGGGTATATATCAGCAGAATTAATTGCAGTTAACTTCTGAAAAATGGCAGGAGGTGAGATACTTAAAGCATGTACCATTTTTTGGCTCCCTGGTCTAGAGAAGTTCTTTCTACCCCAACTATCAATCAGCTAAATTATCCTCAAACTTAATTAGATGAAGGAGTTTGATGCTATGATTCTATGTGCTGGAATATGTCCAGACTATTAGAAACGTCATTTCAATAATACCCTTTCATGCCATCTGTAAGAATCACACCAAACAGACTTAATGCAGACGAACATAACACAAAACAGAACTTACAGCCAAAGAGAGGAACACGCACACAAGAGGGTTCACATACATACGCACAGAGACGCACACGCACACGCACACGCACGCACACGCACGCGCACGCACACGCACACACACGCACACA
>PVHT021183517.1:3493110-3539085 GCA_004024745.2 Catagonus wagneri
CGCACGCACACGCACAGAGACACAGACGCACGCACACGCACGCACACGCACGCACAGAACTTTGTATAGATGCAAAATATATATACATAGGAGCTGTAGAAAGAGAGCTGAGAAGCAATAATAGATGAGGAAATTAAAGAAAGACGCCATCCATTTTGAGATCCACATTCCTCCAAAAAATAGCTTTATACTTTAAACTTCCAGCTACATTTTTTTTTTCTGATTGTCTACTGGGATGTGGGCCTTTGGGAATTTTTTTTTTTCCGCTTAGATGTGTGTGTGTGTGTGTGTGTGTGTGTGTGTGTTTGAGTGTGTGATGTCAATACTTAGTCACAGTGTAATAAGGTCTTTCTTTTCTCGGGAAATTAAATCATAGGTTGTCTGGCAATTTGCAAAAGATGTATGCTGGTAACCATCCCAGACTTGATGACCCAGCATCTTTTAAAGTGCAGAAAGGGGGGATTAAAATGTGCATAATATATGTACACAGATACCAAGAATCTAAGGTAGAAATAAATGGACACTGAGAAATGGAGGTGCATGCTGTAGAAGTTCAGGGAGGGTCAAGAGCTTTCTGGTTGGAGGATTGGGAAATCTTCCTATGAAAGATGTAGCATTTGGGGAAGTCTTCCTTTGACAAAGCAGTGTTTGCTTTGAGATATGGAAGACAGATCGGTTTGGATTTAAGAGGTAAAGAGAACCATATAAGCAAAAGCTAACAATTGCCGTATCTTCTTGCCTGAATTTCTAGATTCTTGAAGATAGTCATAGTTGTGACTCTTAACTGCTCATCTCTGGAAGCACCAAACAGACCGAAGGGGTACAATACAGTTAGAGGTCACTCTGGGCTGAAGCCCACCAGGCTCCTTGCTGCACAGGGTCTGGTTTTGTTTTGAATTAGACATTGTGTAAAGCAGTCGTTCTGGAAGTGTGGTTCCTGGGTAAGCAGCATCCACGTCACCTGGGAATTTTTTAGAAATGTGGATATCTGGACCTCACCCTAAGGGTACTGTGTAAGAAACTCAGCAACCTGGCATTTAACAAGCCCTCCAGGAGCCTTTGATGCTTTTAAGTGTTTGAGATTCACAGCAGGAAGTAAGGCTAATGCAACCTGCCTTCAGCTAGCAGTGCTTCTTACCTTGACCTTCCTTCCTGACAAGGTGCTCGTCTTCCCTGTGTCTTCCCAGAGAACCTGGGCAAGGGCTCATTACTAACTGCATTTACCTTGAGGGAACTTTTGGTAGTTAATCTTGCTAATGATTTATCTGCTTCTTTGATTTACAAAATCACGATTGCAGCCTTGCAGGCTCCTGCCAGGAAGCCAGCAATACCTCCCACAGCCCCAAACTACAAGTGCTACGAGGTTAGGGAAAGGGAGCTGTCAGAGACTGTGGGTGCCCAGGCAGATGTGATATGTGGATTCATTTAAGAATACGTGAGCCACTTAAACTCTCTGCAGCCTCATCTCCTAAAGTTGACTACGGGATCCTTAGGATGGTTGAGTTCTTTGTGCAGTGGAGTTGGGTGTGATGGAATAGCCCTTTCACCCTGATAGAGACTATGTTTATGTGGCCCTGCATTGACCCAAAGGCTTTTTGTTTTAGAGGAGAACTACAGCCTAAGGGCCCATTCCTCTCTTCGGTTCTTCCCTCCACCCTCTGACCTGAGAGCCCTTGGAGGCTGGCGCTTCTTGCTACATGAATGCAAGCACTGATGGGATTGAATCTCAGTGCTTTCCCACAGCCTTGCTGAAGACTGGAGGTCAAGGGAACATGTCCAAGGTCATTGGAGGGGAAACTGCTGTTCAGTACTGCTTTCCCTTTGTCATGCCTCCTCTTCTTACACAGGCAGTGCCAACCAGCGACCAGTGAGGGACATAGCAGCTTCCAGGAGAAGGCAGGTCACGGTCCGGGAGCCTTTCTGGGTGGGGGCGGAGGGGACTGGAGTGTGGTCACCCACCTCAAGCAGGCAGCTCCAGCCGATCACTGCCATGTGAAAAACCCAGGCCCAGTGTAGGCGGATCATGGTTTTTATGTGAAAACTCCCAATTTTTAAACGTTGCCTCAGATGAAAAATGGTCGCGTGAGATAAACAAATGTGTTTATAGGTCTGATGGGGGCCGTGGGCCACCAGTTTGAAAACTCTACTGTTTCCAGTGGAGTTGTGCCCCACACTGACTTTTCTCATTTTTTTCTCAGCTCACTTAGTTTGAAGTCATCCCTTTTCCAGCCCTCCTGCCTAGAGCAACATCTGCTCTTATATCTCTGACCTACTTTTGTTCATGCCATTCTTTCTGCCTGTTATGTATCATTGTCTCTACCATATCCAGTCCAACGAAATGTCTTTCAAGACCTAAGTCGAGTCACACCACCACCGTGCAGGCTTCCCTGGCAGCCCTCGTCAGCCAAAGAGGCTGGCGCCCTTTGTGAGCAAGGCATTTGGTGAACAAGCACATTTGGGGCCCAGCTAACAGTCTGTGGCATGTGGTGGGCATCTCAACCCTGGTAAAAACTCTAATCACCTGGAGACTTTTAAACATCTATGCCGTCCAGGCCTCATCTCTAGCAATTCTGATTTACTTGGCCTCAAATGGGACCTGGGCTTTCTTTTATGCTCCAAAGCGATTCTAATTTGCCAGAATGTAAAATAATTGAGATGTTTAATGATGATTTATTCAAGGACATGTTTTGGTTATCAGGTTGTAATCATTTTTTTAAAAAAGGCAAGAAGGAAGCTAATATTTACCTTTTCTCCACAAAGGCAAGATGAAGAGTATTTCACATAATAGGTGGTCTCTGGATGCATATAACAGCCAGCAGTTTTCTCATTGCACAGGCTGCCAGGAGTAGACATTTCTGCTTGAGCTCTTTTTATTCTATAACTTCCCATGTTAAGGGTTCTTGGGTTTTTACCAGTTGTGAGACATAGTCCATGCTTGAAATGGTCCAAAAAAGGAAAGGGAGTCATTTTGGCCAAAGATGTTCCTTCTCTTCTGTTTCCACATATTTGCTAATGACCATGGTCACAGCGTCCTTAGATGGGCCGTGATGGAACAAGAAAGGGTTGGTGGGTTCTGCACAGTCAATGGGACAGGAGCAGCACAACTCTGGATCGAAAATCCTTAAAATATTTCCCTCCTCTCTGAGCCAGTAATTTGGGTCCCAGGAATCAACCCTAATTATAGACTAGAAATACCAAGTACTATTTTGTTGCACATTTTTTTTAATTGCAATGTTATCAAATCCAAAAAATTTAAATAGCCAGAACATCCAGCTCTTTCATGGTAAAGTATTATATATCTAGCCATGAAAGATGTCTTAAAAATCCCCATTGGACTAGCCTGGAGTTAATTTAGAATAATAAAATCATTCATTCGTTTTTTCAATCAAGCACTTTCATTGAAATCTACCATTACAAGGCATCAAGATATCATATGCATAGTGTAGACTGTGTGTATGTGAAACACTGAAATTTTGCTGCTCTCATGAAGGTGTCTTTAAAATTTTTTCATATTTGCCAAGTGGTTTTAAGGAAAGTCACTGTATTTCTGTATGCATTTTTTCATTTACTTTAATAATTTCACAATACTTAAAATAGTTTGTTTTAAAGTTTCTTCCTTTGGCTTTTGTTTGTTTGTTTGTTTATTTATTTATTTATTTATTGGCTTTTTAGGGCTGCACCTGCAGCACATGGAGGTTCCTAGGCTAGGGGCCCAATTCAAGCTGCAGCTACCGGCCACAACACTGGATCCCTAACCCGATGAGCAAGGCTGGGGATCAAATCCGCATCCTCATGGATGCTAGTCGTGTTCTTTAACTGCTGAGCCACGATGGGAACTCCCTCCTTTGGCTTGTTTTATGGGTAAGTTCCTCTGCAAGAAATAAATTTTCCTCTCGGGTGGTTAAAAAGTAATGTTTCTTATTTCTATTTAATGTGTGTGGTTTGATAAGAAATGGGCAATGATATAATATGATTTGGGGAACACCTATCTTCCGATTATAATGGGAAAATTTTACTAACATTGTCAGCTTTTACAGTGTCAGAGAAAACAGAGAATAGTGGACTAATCTGAGATGTATTTTGGAAGTAGAGTCTGTAGGACTTGGTGATAGTTCTGGTGACTTAGAGATAAGAAAAAGGCAGGAAACAAATATCACTCCTAGGTTTCTATCTTGAGCAACTAGCTAAATGGTGAAGTCATTTGCTAAGATGGGAAAGCCTTGCATAAGCAGGTTTGGGATGGGGATGTGGGATCATAAATTATAATTTAGACATTTAAAATTTGAGATATCTGTAAGACATCCAAGCTAAAATATCAAGGAGCTAGTTGGTTTTACGAGTATAGCAGTAGAAACATTAATGGGGGTCACCAGCCTAGATCTGGTGCTTAAAACCCAAGGAATAGCTAAGACCCCATCCATAAAGAATGTGACAGAATCTATTAGACAGAAGGGAAAATTGCTCAGGAAAAAAAAACACCAAAGATTTCCAAAATTTAATATTTGGGAAGGAGGCAGGAAGATGGGAAATTTCTCTCCTATCTATCTATCTATCTATCTATCTATCTATCTATCTACCTACCTACCTATTATCTATCTATATGTATGCATATAAACATATATGCACACATAGATTATACACGTAAATATTATATATATGTGTCCCTTTGTACATTACTCTTAAACTACATTCCTCTCATCATTTTCTGTTTTTCTCTTTATCTGAATCTGTACTAGACTGAAACTCAATAGAGGTCATCTTTCTTTCTACTATATTCACAGTGTTGGTTATTTAGTTGGGTGCTGACTTATGGACGGATGAATAAATGAATTAATGAATGAAGGAAGGTGCTATATAAACTCTTAGCAAGCATTATCCAGTAGTGCCGTGGACTAAATATTTGTGTTCCTCCAAAATTCATACATTGAAGCCTAATCACCATATGATGATGTTTCGTGGTGGGACCTTTGGGAAGTATTAGGTCATGACAGTTGAGACCCCATCAAGGGGTTAATTCCTTTATATAACAGTGAGGAGAAAAGGGATCTCTTCTCTTTCTTTGCTTTTTCTGACACGTGAGGCTATAACAGGAAGATGGCCATCTGAAAACCAGAAAATTAGCCCTTACTAGACGCCAAATCTGCAGATGCTTTGATCTTGGACTTTCCAGGCTCTAGAACTGTGAGAAATATTTTTTTTTGGGGGGGGGAGGAGCACATCTGAGGCATGTGGAAGTTCCCGGGCCCAGGGACTGAATCTGAGCCACAACAGCGACTTGAGCCGCTGCAGTGACAATATCAGATCCTCAACCTGCCACAGCAAAAGGGAATTACGTTTTTTTGTTCATTTTTTAAATCACCCAGTCTATTCTATTTTTGTTATAGCAGTCTGAACTGATTGAGGCAAGCAGTATCTCAAATATTTTAATTCTTTTTTGGGGGGATCAACATAATTTATTGAGGGCTTTTGGTGGAGAGTTGAAGGGCTGGGAGAACAATGAGATTTGAGACCCTCCCGGCTGGGGTCTCCCAGCTTCACAGTCACTGAAAGCAAATATTTTATTTGTTATTGTGGAGTACAATTATCATTCTCTATAAGAATAGCTACCACTGTGCTTTATGTTATTTTATTTTATTTTGTCTTTTTGCCTTTTATGTAGAGCCGCACCCGCGGCATATGGAGGTTCCCAGGCTAGGGGTCTAACAGGAGCTGTAGCCGCCGGCCTTCGCCACAGCCACAGCAACGCGGGATCCGAGCCACGTCTGCAACCTACACCACAGCTCACGGCAATGCCGGATCCTTAACCCACTGAGCAAGGCCAGGGATCGAACCCACAGCTTCATGGTTCCTAGTCGGATTTGTTAACCACTGAGCCACGAAGGGAACTCCCACTGTGCTTTATAATATTTTAATAATATTATAAATTAAATGATAAAAGCAATATGGTCGTCTTAGAAGGAAAACCATTTGAGGAAAAATGTTTAAAGAAGTACTGATCACAATATAGGAATAGAAGAGGATCTTTTTAATCTGATTAAGTGTAACTACTCAAAATACATTCTTATTTAAATCAAAACTAAAAAAATACCCTGGTATTCTCACTACTATTTGGTAGTCATAGCCAATGCAATAAAACAAGAAAAATAAATAGGAGCTATTAGAAGAGAAACGATTATAATAATTCACAGATAAAATTATTTTCTCCATAGAAAACCCAATATAATCTACAAACTATAAGAACTAAAATGTAGAGTTTAGTAGGATATTGAATGATAATCAATACCTAACAACCAACAGTGCTTCAATTCATGATTCATAACTAAATATAAGTTATTGAGAAAAACGTGTTACATCAAGTATGATTTCATGTATGTAACATCTAAAAAAAGGCAAAGATTATTATTGTTTTTAATTATAAAAGATGATGTGAAGTCTAAAATGTGAGGTACAGATCAAATCTGTAATAGAAGCTGTTTCTGAGAGTGAGGGCAGCAAGTGGGAGATTTATTGTAAATACAAAAGTAATTCAATTTTATCTGTAAAATTCTATTTTTAATTAAAATTATCTGAGCCAAAAGTTAATATCTATCATTTCTGTGTCAGATACATAGGGCTTTGTTATAGTATTTTATATAATTTTTATTGAGATGGTATTGGTTTATAATGTATAACTTTCACATATGCAAAAGTAGCTTTTGGCTCCTGAATACATTACAGCATGCTCACCGCCAAAAGTTTAGGTTTTATCTCTCACTGTACAGTTGACTCCTTTTACCCATTTTAGCTTCTACCAATCCTCTTCCCCTCGGAACCACCAACCCATTCTCTGTATCTATGCGGGTGTTTTGTTGTTGTTCGGTTTGGTTATTTATTTTATGTTCCACATGTGAGTGAAATCATACGGTATTCGTCTTTCTCCATTTGACATATTTCACTTAGGATAATACCTCAAGTTTCATCCATGTAATCACGAGTGGCAGGATTTCATCTCTTTTTTGGCTGAGTAATATTCCACACATACATAGGCATATGGTGTTTTGTTTATCCACTCATGTATCAATGGGCACTCAGGTCATTTCCATAGCTTGGCTATTGTACACACTTCTGTGATGAGAGTAGGGGTGCATATATCTTTTCCAGCTGGTGCCTTTGTATTTTCCGGATAAATGCTGATGAGTGGAGAAACTAGATCATGTCGTATTTCTATTCTCAATTTTTTGAAGAATCTCCATACCGTTTTCCATAAGAACTGCACCAGGTCACATTCCCACCAACAGGGTAGGAGGGTTCCCTTTTCCCCGCGCCTCTCCAACATATTTCTTGCCTTTTTGACAACAGCCATTCTACCAGTCATGAGGTGGTATTTCACTGCAGTTTTGCTTTGGTTTCCCTCATAATTAGTGGTGCTGAACATCTTTCCCTGTGCCTGTTGGCCATCTCTATGTCTTCTTTGGCAAATGGTTTATTCAGCTCCTTCCCATTTTTTAATCAGGTTGTTTATTCCTTTTGTCGTTGAGTCCTATGAGTTCTTTATATATTTGGGGCATTAACCCCTTACTGCAGATATGATTTTCAGCTACATTTTCCCATCTGGTAGGTTGTATTTTTATTTTGCAAATATTTTCTCCCACTTGGTAGGTTATCCTTTTGTTCTGGAATTTTTTTTAAACACAAAGAAAAAAGCAGTGGTGGGGCTTTTGGCTGTAGGTGTCCGGGCTCAGTGGAAGTGCAGAGGAATTGGGGGCAGGCTTCAAACCCCCACTGAGACCTGCTGTATTCAGTCGGGAATGCAGCCACCCAGCTGAGAGCTTGCAGGAAGCTGAGCTGTACCTGGAAGGCAGGCTGGCTTGTCCTCCCTAATGCTGGGAAAGAGGTCTTTCACCAAAAAAAAGCCTTTCTGAGCCAGTGCTGGACATGCAGCTGACACTAATCTTGCTGGCACATTCAGGAGTTGAGTATAGGAAATTCTGCACATAGAACACACTAATGATTCTACTTGAAACAAAATAAGCAACTTCTCCATTTATAAAGATGGCTATTAAGAGCTCATCCCAAACACTCCTAAACACAGAAATAATTATATATTTGAAAATGCCTATTGGAAATCTTTGAGAGGGACCTCCCAGGTCCTGCCTGGACTATATGGAGGGTTCAGAGTCGCTAAGCCAACTCTCAGTCCTTACTGATAGCCAGGTTGATGCCATACCTCCCAAGAAGTATTTCTGACTCTCTCTCAGCCAAGGCAGATGGTGAGTAGTTTAGAAATCAGATTTGTCTGAAACACTCCCTTTTAGGGCAGTGTGGTAGATTTCATTTATGACTTTGACAGGTAAGGTGTGATGTTTAATTTTGATACAGAGCTTTTCACTCTAAGCCACACATGTCCAATACGTGGGTGGGAAACAGGGTCCTTCTTCTCCCTTCAAAACCCTCCTGCTCCATCTGCCTTTCCGAAGACGTTGGACACCGCATCTGAATTTAGGGAAGGAGGTAGTTCTGTAATTGGTTAAAAAATTTTAAAACGTCTATTTTTTTTCCCTGGTGAATTTGTACTTGAGCCTTCATAACTAGCAATGTTTGAAATGTTCAGGTGTGTGAAATGCTGCCACAGAGTAGGATCAGTTAACAGGCATGTGTCCTGAGTTCTCTGTCAAGGGGACCTTAGGCAGACCCTGCAGTTCTGGGGAGATCTCTGTGAGATTTGGTTTGCATTATTACTTCAAGAAGCAAGTGTGGATTTTTTTTCAAATTCCCATAGCAGAAATAGCGCTGTTTTTCCTGAAGACGTGGCATTGCTGTTGTTCTCTTTAGAAAGTTTTGCTCCGTAACGAGAGTTCAGAGCTAGCACCCAAGGACAAGAGTGAGGCTGTGACCAGCTCGTCCTTGCTGAGTGTCCTGCAGCGGTTCCCTTCCTCACTCCGCCTCGCGTTCCTCAGGCCCACAACGGCACCGCCAGCGGGGTCTTCATACGGGGTCTTCATACGGGGTTTCCCAGGGATCAAGCGAGTTGAGGACCCACGACGGGCTCAGAACAGAACCTCGCCTGCAGAATGCATTCCAAAAATAGCCTTCATCATTAGAAAGGGATGGATGGAGTGGACATATTTCCTGTTTGGGGTTTGTCAGAGAGGAAATCCAAAGCTAAACCTGCAGTTCAACTGAAATGAGTGCCTGGACTTCACAGTCAATATTTCTGTGCTAGACGCCTCTTCCACTCTGTGTATTCCAAGGCTTTGCTTAGACCCTTTTGCTTTTTTTCTGCTATAAATTCATATCAGATTGCCTCAAATTTTTTTGAAGAAAGAAGACTAAACAAAGACTGTGTGTGTGTGTGTGTGCGTGCGTGCATGCGTGCATGCTAGCAGTGCCTTAAAAGAGGGCTGGTAAGCAATATCACCATTCCCCACACTTGGTGAGTGAACAGGGAACCAGCAGCCAGGGCACCAGAGGCGCCTTCATACTTGGGGCGGGGGTGAGGGGCCGACTCCTGCTCAAAAGTGCTATCTGCTTGTGGGGCTATAGCAATCCTGTTTGGATGAGAAAAGAGTGATCTAAGACGTAGGCTCATTTGGGCAGGACTGGGCAAGACAGAAGGAGTACCAGTGAAGTGTATCTCTCTGCAGATAAGGCTACGAACTTATATAAAAATAGACTATAATAAAATTTTCATGGGAAAGTCACAGCGTTAGGCTGAGAAAACCTCAGGGGAAGCTGCATTTGGTAAAACTTGGACCCTTGGTATTAAATTACGTCTTTATAGAACTCAGACTTCATCCAATCACTTAACTTTCCCAAGACCCTGTTCTCTAGAAATAACAATACCGGCACCAGCCATTCAAAGAGTGACTGAGGTTGCCTAAGTCCAGAGTAAAAGACAAGATTTCCAAACTCGGAAGCACTCACATGCAAAAGCTGTTATAACTGCTTCGATTTTTTTCGCGGTGGTTATTTTCCAGGGAACGGTCCCTTCTCATCTGGAGACGAGCTGAGCTTAAAACTTCTCCCTGGAAGGCAGAGAGTCACCTTCTCTGTACTCTTGAGTCAGAGACATGAAAGGAGAGGGGGAAGAAAGAACTCTTTTCTCTAGGAAACTGTGCAGTGGAAGGTTCACAATTGTCCCTGCCTCTGTTCGCCCACAGCCAGCCTGGCTAAGGGTCATTAGCTTAATGAGCTATTGTAATTTTTTTCTCTTTCTCTACAAAGTCTGCTGAAACATCCTCCCAGGAGCCAAATGAGGAGGCAAAGAAGAAATAAACAGCAGCTGATGGCTGAGGGAGCTCAGCCAGAGAGCCCTTCGGCTCAGGGTTTGTGTGTGTGTGTGTGTGTGTTTGTGGTGTGTGTGTGTGCATGTGTGTGCGTGTGTGTGTGTGGTGTGTGCTGTGTGGGTAGGAGTGGGCAATGGAGAGGAGGTTGACTGGAAGGTGAGCAAGGCGTGGAACGGTGCCGGGGTGTACGCAGCTCTCTGGATGTGGTCTGCCCCAGAGGCGGTTTGGAGAAAGTCAGCGAGGTGCGTAGGGAAAGTGAAGGTGGAATATTATTTCCGGATCAAAGTTCTCAAGGAAAGCATGACACGTTGCCCCGTTAACAGGTCCTGATTTTGCAGAGGACATGGACTGGGCTCAGTGGATTACCGAGCTGGTTGTTCTCTAGAAATGCCTCCTGAAAGACTAAATGAGCTCGCTCACTGGACATCAGGGGGCAACCCAGACGGTTTGAAGAGCTGGGCATAGCCTTCACCCTGAGCCCAGGGACCCCTCTCAGACCTCCGTCACCTCTCCTCCAAGACCAAACCAGCAAACTCTGTGGTTTCATCCTGGTTTTTTTCATGGGGCCTTTTTAACCGACTTGTGAATGTTATATGCCCATTGTGGGAAATTAAAACATTGAGCAACATACGAAGAAGAATGTGGAAATGGCAGAGTCCAAAACAACGGTGTCAGCACCGTGGTATCTTTACCTCCAGAGAGGTAATCTCAAAGATTTTTGCCCTTTGCCTTTCTGTGCCCAAGGTATTTGAGCCAGTTCTCACATTTCCAGCAGTTATTTAGGATGAAGCTTAAATAATCTGGTCTTCTGCACACGTGCGTGCCCCGCGCGTTTAACCCCCCATAGTGCAGAACATGGGGGTTCGGTTATTTCATCCCACACACTGCCTGGTGACCACTGCTGCCTCCAGCTGCACACATCTGCAGGTACTGATACGATACTCTTTGTTATTGATGGCTCGACGTGGAAGTACTTGGTTAAAGTATATAAAATCTCAAAACGTATACACACACACACACACACACACACACTCCAACTGCTTTCTGAAAAAGTCCTGAGATTTTTATTCCCTTCCTAAGTGTGTGACGGCTCTAATTTCATACCCCGCCCTCTCAAACCTTGAATACGATCGTTTAAAAAGTACTTTCTCTCTTGAAAGACCCCAAATGATAGTGACTTGCTGCAAAGTGAACCTTTCTCGGGTGCAGGTCTTTGGTCTGGGAAATGAACCAAGATCAAGCGGTGAGGACGGGTCTGGGGCCTTAGTCAGACCCAGGGGCCCTGGGGGCTTGGTGGGGGCGGCGCGCGGGTGGGGGGCAGCACCATCAGAAGGGCCAGGCCTCTCCAGGGAAAGGTCTCCTGTGGTTTCCAGAACCCCAGGTAAACGGCAGCTGTGAGGCTTTAGAGACGAACAGAGAGGCCTCTTGCTGAGAGCAAGCGCTGGGATCTGGAAAAGCTCAGGCGCCTGGGCTCTCTTGTTGGCAGAGAGGCGCTGCCAGGCCTGGGCTCTGAGTGTGTCCCCGCCTCCACGGGACCCAGCAGAGGAGGAGCCAGGAGAGGAGGAAAAGGAGGCGTGGCTCTGGGCCGGCCCCGCCCCTGCTGCAGCGCGCGCGCGCGCGCGCACACACACACACACACACACACACACACACACACACACACACGTGCTGACCCTGGGCGCTGCTTCCCCAGCAGACCGTCCCTCAGGGGCTCCCTCCTCAAAGCCTCACCCCCACCCATCACCCTGCAGGGGCTCGCTTTCCCTTCTCTAGCAAAGGCCGGGCGCGCATGCCTTTACTGGAGAAGGAAAGGGGAAACCAAGTCCGCATCCCGGTCACCGCGCACAGGGCCCGGCGCGCAGTGTGGGCTACGTCCGTGAATAGAACTGGGATTTGCAGAGCCGCCCCCGCCCCCGGCACCCCCTGCACCAGGCTTGTCCCTCTCACCTTCTGGGGAGCCGGCGCCCTGCAGGGAGGAGGGACTTTGGATGCAGGCTTTGCAGGGGCCTTGTTTCCCTAGGCAACCTGCTTTCTGGTTCAGAAAGCATCTCTCATCTGCAGTTCTGGGGCCTGCAACTTTTGCCATATGTCGGTTGTCTCTGCCGTCATGATCCCAGCCATATTAATGTTATAATTAGAGCCAGTATTTATACAGTCTTGCTTCTGAGCCGCGCCTGCTTGCGCTTTGCTGGAGCCATTTACTCCGTCTTCCCAGCATTGCTGGTTCGGGCATGTTATTCCATTGTGCCTTGGAGGACAGACAGGGAGAGAGAGAGGGAAGGGGAGAGAAACGTGGCAGAGTCGGAAAAAGGACAGGAGCAGGTATCCTTTGGAAAGGAGGGGCCTGGCTCCGTGATCCCAGCGCGCCACTCACTTTGGGGGTTGTTGACGCAAAGACGAGGTCACTGCGCTGTCCGTGGGTGATGGTCGGTACCAAACTCGCTGAGTACTGCGGGCCCGTCTTCCTGGGCCTCTGCTGCAAGTGGATGGTGTTACTGAACCACAAAAATAAAAGGATCTGAAAGATCTCCCAGCGCTGTGATTTGACAAGTTCTGCTAAGTGAAGTTTTAGGCACAAAAGGCCCGACCTGAAAGTCTGGCTCTGTGTAGACACCGCGGCCCTGCCTCCGGGATTAAGGAGTGTGGCCCTCAGGCTCCCGGCCACTGGCAGAGTGGTGCCTAAAACCCCCGGGGAGGGAGGAGAGGGGCCACCACACACTCCTGCTCCAAATCAAGTCGCTCCCCCAGGGAGGCACTTCCAGCAACTCAGCAAGAGACGGGAACTGAAGCCCCTTTAGCGGAGAGAGACGGCGAACACCAGGGGGCAGTAATGACGCTCCACCCCCAGGCGCCTCTACCAGCACTTGGAACTGTTTCTATTCTTTGTACAGATTCCGTTTCCTGCTCTATTCCTCACGGTGATTTCTGGGCTCTAGACCGTCCCTAAGCCGTGTGTGCCTGTGGGTACACACGCACTCACAAGCACGCGCACACACACAGCATCCTCCTCCTCCTTTTGGTTTGCTCTTTGTATCTGTTATAGTTTCCTTCCATAGCCGTTTTCTACGTTGTTCCCATGAAGGTAAACTTTCAGTTGTATCTTGCAAATAGCCACTTCTCAAAAATCTCGATGTCCTTTTTCTAATCACATAAATTTAAAAGTAACAGAAATGCACCTTTCTTCATCTGCTTCCCAGGATCAACTCACCAAACAATTCCTCAGGCTCCCAAGTGCTGATGCTTGGGGACAACGCCCTGCGGGGTGGGTGTCAGCCATTCCCAGCAGCTCCCTCCGCTGACCTCCATCCCAGCCTCAGACAGCTGTCACCTTCATCAGTGCCCCACCCCACGTCCTTCCCAGCCCCAGCAGTCTACAGTCTCCATCAACAAACAGTATCTCTCTTTCTATAAATAGGTGGCTTCCCTACACGGTGAAAGAGGAAGTTCATTACTGAATTCTCAGACAGATGTGGCGATTGGATTTGCCAATGAGAATACTGGAGTAAGTGTCAGAAAATCGGCCATCAAAATTTTAGAGTTTGCCTAGTTCAAGCCTCTCTGAGTCTTGGTTTCCTCAAGTGTCAAATGAACTGATCTCAAGGTTCCTCTAGACACTAATTTTTTTTTCTTTTTTTTTTGGTCCTTTTAGGGCCACACCCATGGCATATAGAGGTTCCCAGACTAGGGGTTGAATCAGAGCTGTAGCCACTGGCAAACACCACAGTCATAGCAACGCAGGATCTAAGCCGCCTCTGTGGCCTACACCACAGCTCACAGCAACGCCGGATCCTTAACCCACTGGGAGAGGCCAGGGATCAAACACAAAACCTCATGTTTCCTAGTCGGATTCGTTTCCGCTGCACCATGACAGGAACCCTCAAGATTTGTGATATCAAAGATATCACAGTGATATTCAGAATGAACAATCAAACAACAAAACTATAGGTTCCTATTTTCTTGCTTTGCCCTCATTATTTTGTGTCTTTTTGTCCTCATGGTCCATAAAAGGCTGCTGTATCCCCAGGTATTAGAAGGTAGGAAAGGGGTTTAAAAAAAAAAAACAAAACTTTTCTCTTGCAAGACTTTGCATTTTATTTAAGAAGAGGAGACTTTCCTACAGTTTTCCACTTTTATCTCACTGGATACAATTGTCTTATATGGCTACTACGTGCTCAAAACTGGATATAAAAATTAGCATTAGGCTTCCCTGGCTTTATAAAAAAGGAAGACGTGGGGGAAGATGAATAAGAATGAGTGTTGAGTGAGTCACCCTACGGTATCTGCTGCCAATGCTTGTTTATAAAGTTTTCATCTGAAATTTTCTCATTAAAAAACAAAACAAAAAATGCTATAAAGAAACCCAGAAGTATACATTAAATCACCATCGGGAGCATTGAGGCAGCACGATCTTGTTCAGAGACCACGAGGGCTGTCGTGAGACAGACCTGTGAAGGCAACGGCTGTAATTTTAGTTATTAGCTTTGAAATGTTGTGTTTTAGAGTCTCTGGGCTTCAAGTTTCCTTGTCTCTGCAAAGAGATGCTAACGTCAGTCTTTGAAGATGAGCGGCTGTGGGTCACACCCCACTTACAGGTAGGAGGACCGACAGTGCACACATGCTCACACACACACACAGAGGACCCACAGTGCACACATGCTCACACACACACACAGAGGACCCACAGTGCACACATGCTCACACACACACACAGAGGACCGACAGTGCACACATGCTCACACACACACACACACACACGCAGAAAACCGGCGACATTTGAGCAAATCTGTGCCCAAGGGATCAAATTCTGCCTCTGAGGACTGTGTTAAGTCATGAGATATTCGTATATCTCCTTGACTCCCCTCTGACGTGTAGACGTCCCTGGCTCCTGAGGATGTCCCAGGAGTTGCAGTGCACGGGGGTCTGGCACACGCAGTGCACACGGGCTGCTGTGAGCAAGACTGAATGTCTTCGAAGCAGACTCAGAAGTTTGGGTCACCAGCTTGTTCCAGGGCATCCTAAACCAGAAAGTTCAAACCACATGCACCATGCACCCTGCTTCTAGTCCCATCAGACTCGTCCTCTGACCCCTCTGCCCCAGCCACCCTTGCTCTCCTCCCACTGACAGTCCCCACAGCCAGAAGGAGCGTCTAGTGTCATTAGCTCACATCACTCTTCTACTTTCTATTTAAAATCCAGAGCACTACAAGCTGCCAACCCTGGGGGGTGCCTTCCTGGGCCTCAGCCTCCACAACCCCTCCTGCTGGTTCTGTGGGCTCTCTGGCTGACCCTCAAACAAACCGAGGACGGTCTTGCCCCCGGGACCTGGCTGGGCTGTGCCTGCAAATCTGCACCGCCCAGTCTCCCTTCTGTTAGGTCTCGGTTCAGACACCCTTCAGCATCTTCTATGCCTCATCCATGGCTGACACCATGCACTTTCCTGCTGGTTTATGGGCTGTCTCCCCAGCTAATATGTAAGTCCACGAGGGGAGCAACTTGGTTTCTTTTATTCAAGAGTATGTTCCCAGCATCAAGAATGGGGACAGGCGCCTAGACCTGTTGAAAGAAGTCATCTACAGGACTTAAGGTCCAGTTGACATGCAAGATGGTCCTGGACAATGAAGCTTCTCACCCGTCCTCTGTCTTCAGAGTGTACATCCTGGCCAACATGCTCACAGGGGGAGCCGTTTTTAAAGATGCAGCCTGGAGAGACCACCTGTAGTTCTGGAGACACACGTGACCAAACCCAGTTATGGCCTCTCCATAAACAAGATTCCGGTGTTGTGGTAAGAGGCAGTTGTCTTGCCGCTTCCCCCAGTAGTCTTTCTACCTAAGCTCCTTTGCTTATTAAACCCACCACCTACTCATTGGGGGTCGCTGCCTCTTCCTCCCATCTCTCCTTGCTCTCTATGCACAGGGGCCAATTTGCGAGCCAGCAAGTATGCACTCAGGAAATACTGATTGACAAAAAAGTAAATGAATAAATAAAGAGATCAACGAATCAATCCAGAGGCGGTTGCCCATTTTCACACCGTTTCATTCTTGCTGATTCAGTTGATTTTGCTTGATCCCAAAGAGGCAAAGTACTAACAGCTTATGTTTGTGGGATAATATAGTGTTTTACATCTGCTTCTACAATGGATTCTCTCTGCAGCTTCAGCAATCCCGTCAGGTTGGCAAGGCAGGCAGGTTCTAATGCTCAAGATCTGGGCTGGGACCCAGCTGTTTCCTAAGTCCCCTAAAGACTTAGAATGTGCTGCACACAAGGACATGCTTCTGCCCTTTGTTTCCAGATGACACCTGCACCGCTGTCTGTTCTCCCGGCAATGGCCTCTCAGGTTTGGCTCTCCTTCCTCCATCGAAGTGATCTAATGTACTTTCACATGGCCATTTGTCAAAAGTAAGTGTAAATAAGATTTTAACTCTCAATTCTTCCTCTTGTAACTGCTGATTCTTATAGTCCCTGGGTGAGGAGGAGAGGGAGAGACTTTCTCCTGCCTTGGAAGCATTCAAGTTCAGGCTTGGCATCAACCATGTCAAGGGAGAGCTTACACATTTTTAAGGTTTGCCAGCTGCTTCATGATCTTGCTCCACGTTACGCTCTGAATCTCATTTTCGGATTCTCTCCCATCAACTACAAGTTGCTTGCGCCCGTGCTGGCTCTCTGTAAACTCCATGAGTCAAGTCTGCTCACCCCAAAACTGCATCCGTTTCCACCAGTCCAAAACGCTAACACTAACACCACGTATCGGACCTGCAGCTGCGTGGCTGTCCAAAAGAAATGTATACTTGTGTGAAGATGATCATATTACCCTGTTGTGACTCTGGGTTCAGGAGCCCCCAGCCCCAAGGCCTCCCCCACCCATACACATACCATAACTGCCTAAAAGTAGAAGATTTACGTTTGTGCACGTTGAAGATAATCGCCCTCCCCACTAGGTTCCTGACCATAAGGGCTCAGCCCCCTACTCTAGGTATATTTTTTACGGGTCCTTCTTGGACCCATGAAAATGTACATGGAGTTAGTAAAATATACCAGGAACACTGTATACTTTTAGCTAAATTAACTCTGGTCGTGATCCTATGAGGTAAGTATCATCCTCTCCAATTTATAGATGGCAACACATGAAATCATTCACTTACCCAAGGTCCCATCTTCACAGCTCAGATTTGAGCTCAGTATCCCCAGTGGTAAACCCAGTCCTCATCTCCTTCCAGAAAAGACTGTCTAACCAGATGTGATCTCCTGAGAGGATTAAGACAACCAAAGTCTTCCCAGAGATTCTGCATTGGCAAAGCTCATCAAAACCACAAAAGCAGGAGTCTTTGTGTGGCTCAGCAGATTAAGAACCCGACTAGTATCCAAGAGGATGCGGGTTTGACCCCTGGCCTCACTCAGTGGGTTAAGGGTCCGGGAATGCTGTGAGCTGTGGTGTAGGTCACAGATGAGTCTGGGATCCCATGTTGCTGTGGCTGTGGCTAGGCCGGCAGCTGCAGCTCCAATTCAACTCCTAGCCTAGGAACTTCCATATGCCTCAGGCACAGCCCTAAAAAGGTGGGGTGGGGAAGGAAGTAGGAAAAAAAAAAGTAAAAGCAGTGAAAAATGTTACCTATTTCTTATGACAATATTGTGTGAATAATGGAAGCATGTCTAGCCTAGACTAGTCACTAGAAAATTACTTCACATCCATCAAGTCCAAGCTCATTACGCTTGAATTTTGTTTAGCTTAAGGAAGAAAACCTCCTCAGAAATTCATGTCTTGTTTCATCAGATCAGGGGAGGCGAGATGGGACTTATCTGGGCCATCCAAGGGTTCTGCATTATTCCATGCGCTTACCGATGTACTTTATGATGAAAAGCAGCATTAAGGATATCTTGATGTAGCGTGCAACCTCAGTTAAAAAAATGCATAGAACAGGGTATCTTTTTTTCCTAAAGCTCCTGTGTTCTTCATTAATTCAGCTAGCAAATACCACTCCATCTGAAACCAGGTATATCTGGCAGATGGAGTCAAGTAGTAAGTGAGACGCATCAATAGTGTAGGCAGGCTGGGGAGTGTTCACCGCCTGAGTTATTTCTGGTGGTTCAGCAGATTTCTTCTTTCCATAATAAGTGAATTTTCTCCACAGAATTTTAAATTTAACTGATTTTTTCCTCAACAAATAAGAGTCCCTCCAAAAGGGAATGTCTATTAACTCTTTGCTGTAAATTCCTTCCACGATCAAACTTCGAAAAGAAGAGAAGATCAAGTCTCTGTCTTGGAGTGTGTCTCCTACGCTAGAGTCTAGTATGCTATGGTAAGTATTTTAAATTACGAAACTTAACTTTGTCAGTGTAGGAAAAGGTGGAAAAGTCGCTAACCTGTGTTTCTCCTGCACAGACAAAACGTAGCACTGTCACCAAAGAGGAAAGAGTTGGTATCATTTTATTGTCGGCGATCACCATTATTAACAGCTGAGGAGTGATGCTTTTTATGAAAAGCACTTTTAAAGTGCGTTATTCAGAGCTGATGAATTGGAAGTGATGCAGCTGGTCTGGCTGTAAGTGTGTGAAGCTGATGGAACGCTAGCAGCAGCCTGGGAATGAGAAAGCCCGATTTTGTTCTGTTCTGTCTCTCCCTAGTTCTGCGATCTTAGCTGGACAGCTCTCCACGCCAGGCCCATCCTCAGTTTGTATCGATAAAATGGGAATAAAAACCCTTCTTACCGTTGTGCGAATCATACGAGATGTCCCCAAACATGAACCAAATCCGTCCCATCCCCGCATTTGCCTTTCTGCTGTCCTTTTTATAAATGCTATAAGTTGCTCCCCCTGGTAGTGGAGTCTCCAGCACTGTTTTCGTCTCTTGCCTTTTCCTGCCGCTGTGGTCTGCTACTAACCAAGTCCATCTCTGACAGTGGCCACCCTCTCTTGGGCCTTTGTGCTCATGCTGTTTGTTGTGAGAATGCTTCGAGGGGGCGTACGGTCTTCCTAGGGGTTTGCCCTCCAACCCTGGGTCCCTCTGCCCCATCACCTGCTGTGGAGCTGGTGGCCCTGCTTCTGCCCCCAGGGTGCTGTGGGAGTCATACTCAGGAATGTGGAGGATCCGAGGGAGGACTTTGAAGCAGCAGGTTCAATGCTCAGTTAGAACACACAGGCAGGATGAGTTCGCTTCCAGAAAACACCTAATGTCAAATTAAAGCATGGACGAACAACTGCTCAGTTACATAGAGACATTGCTTGGAGAAAAACTCCTTCTAATATTAAAAATGAATCATCTGTCAGGACTGGCCCTAAGCCCCTCTCCAAAAACAGTCAGTGGGGTGTCTCCCCTCATTGCAGACAGGGCAGCTAGCACAGACAGACCACCACCAGGTGAGGGGTCCCCCGTCAGTCCCAGGGGTCCAGCTCCTGCGAGCCCACCTCACTTTGGATGGCACACACCTGAACAGACAGGAGAAAGGTCAAGGAGTGACAGAGACCCTGCTCCGTGCGTGGCAGGACAGTGCTAGCATCTCTACCGCTCCACTTCACCCTGATGTGGGTGCAGAGAGCAGCCTGGGATGGACTTGCTACCCCAAGGAATGCTTCCTTCCTTTGCTGTCGGGGATCCTTCCAGAGCCAGTGGGCAAGGGTGGGCCCCAAGGGTGGGCATTTCCCCCAGCTTTCCTTCTGCCCCTGGACACAGAAGGAGGCACAGTGAAGCAGCTCCTTAGAGAAGCCGCTAGCTTCTCCCACCTGCTGACACTCACCTCCACCTGACAGGGAGGAAACTACGCGGGAGGAGAGATCAGGGGTCCCCTGCAGCTCCCTTTGCCAAGATGTCTCTTCATCTGTGACTCCAGGTCTGCCCCCAACTATGAAGTGTGTGTCCTGTGCTCCCACTGCCCCAAGTCCTCCCAACACACCACTCATCATTGGGTTTGTCGTTACTTTCTTGGCTTTGGTCTTAAATAACACACTTTGCGAGAGGGGGGCACACCTGTCTTGTTTACCCTTGCCAGTAGATAGACTGTTGGCCTGTACATTAAAGAATGAAAGAAGGAAAGAATGCTGCATAGTGATCTGAGAACTCCAAGCAGGTGTACAAATATGAGTTTCTGTTTGTTTGTTTTTCGCTTTTTATTTTTCATGGCTGCCCCCGTGGCATATGGAAGTTCCCGGGCCAGGGATTGAATCTGAGCTGCAGCTGCAACATACACCACAGTTACAGCAATGCCAGATCGTTTTAGGCCACTGTACAGGCTGGGGGATCGAACCTGCACCTCCTCAGCCACCCGAGATGCTGCAGTCAGATTCTTAACCTCCTGCACCACAGTGGGAACTCCACAAGTTTCTCTTTTTAATCATTCAAAAGTCCTATCCTGCTCTAAACTTGTACAATTCTCCAAGATGTGAAGCAAACAATATCATCAATACTGAGTGAGGACTTTATGTTATTTTTGGTCTTTTTGTCTTTTTTTTTTTTTTAGGGCTGCACCCACAGCACATGGAGGTTCCCAGGCTAGGGGTCCAATCAGAATGGTAGCTGCCGGCCCATGCCAGAGCCACAGCAATGCGGGATCCGAGCTGCATCTGTAACCTATACCACAGTTCATAGCAATGCTGGGTCCTTAACCCACTGAGCGAGGCCAGGGATTGAACACCCATCCTCATGGATGCTGGTCAGTTTTGCTAGTCACTGAGCCACGATGGGAACTCCCTAGCGAGGACTTGACATAATTTAAATGTCTGAACTTGAGGGATGAAAAACTGTGATTTTTGTCTTTTGCTATGAATGGCTGTATTGGACTAATTGGGCTTCATGATTAGACGGCCAGCTTTCTTTCTGACCAGGCAATACAGGTTAGTTTACACAAAGTCCATGTGTTCCTATATGCAAACTTAATGCCAGGAACCATTGATAACATAGCATCTCCAATAATATTATGCAGAGAATCAAAGTTCTGTTTTCTAGGTCATGGGCCTGAGAGGATGTTAAGCCCTCCTCCAAATTTTTAAAATGGTGTTAAATATTCTGGTTTTCTTTTAACTTCTTTATAGAAAAATTGACAAAGAATCTTTGACATAACACAGCCAAGAATGGCTTTCTACCATATGAAAGGAGTATTTGGTTTTGACGTTTTGAGAGCACTGTATCCAAATTACCTTTGAAAAATAAGTAAAAGAGCCATCAAATCAGTCATTATGCTGAGAACCAAAAATCTGTGGCTCCTGGCATCTGTGTTGCCCATTTTCTTCTCCCCTGTGAATGCATGCACAGCTCTGGACTGTTCCAGGAGGCACTGAAGCATGTATTTTGCAGAGTTCCAGGCAGCTCATCTTATGGCAAGTTATCTCCCACTGCAGCCCTAACCCAGAGATTCTGAGCACTGCTTGAGTGACTAAATTGGCCATAGATTTTCCACACACCCCTAATATTATTGCAGAGTTCCATTATCATGTGGGCAATAGCTGGTGGGGAAGCTACAGTTACAGCACGGCCAGAAAATGTTAGCTCCACCGTATTTTATGCCTTTAAAATAAGGGGAGGAAAAAAGAAAGAAAAACTCATCTCTGAGTCATTGGCACTTCAGTCAAAGCAAAACATGGCCCCACTGCTGTGTAATGCATTATGTATCATCAAACTGATGTTGCAGCTTCAGCAATATGTTGGCTGCACTGCACCCTTTCATGAACATTTGAGAGCCGAATCCAGCACCGAGTTTGAATGTGCCTGCTCTGGAAGGGAGATGATGCTGAATGGGAAAGCGAAATGTCAGGGGTGCTGTGAGGGGCTGTTCCCCTTCTGCAGTTACAGAAAAGAAATGCGTGCATTATGCGCCTTCAATCGCTGTGGTCACAGGAGGCAGAGGAGTGTTCTAGCCTAGCACAGGAGAGGATGCAGAGGGCACTGGGGCTTGAAGGAAGGGACCAGGGTCACTGAGGTCATTGTCTCTTACAAGGAAAACATTTGCAGAGAAGAGAACATAATCTGGGTTCATCTTCTTTCAGAGGTAAATGGTGGACCAGGCCTCTTCGACACGTGCCTGCCTAATAATATAAGATTCTTCTTGGAACTTGAATGATACCAGTCAGAAATGGGTTGATCAGAAAATATTTTCCCTTTTGGAGTTCCCGTTGTGGCTCAGTGGAAACGAATCCGACTAGGAACCATGATGTTGCAGGTTCTATCCCTGGCCTCGCTCAGTGGGTTAAGGATCTGGCGTTGCCGTGAGCTGTGGTGTAGGTCGCAGATGCGACTCGGATCCTGCGTTACTGTGGCTCTGGTGTAGGCCGGCGGCTACAGCTCCAATTAGACCCCTAGCCTGGGAACCTCCACATGCCGCGGGTGTGGTCCTAAAAGGACAAAAGACAAAAAAAAAAAGAAAAGAAAAGAAAAAAAAAGAAAACACTTTCCCTTTAAAGGAAAAAAAAATCAGGAAATGTGTTGGGTCACAGAAGGATGGAGTATTTTTGGGCAGGTGTCACCTGCTCAATATCCTTAGTTTTCAAATAACATGACAACAGAGAAATTACTGAAATCCAAAGAAATTTTTTAGTGATGCCTCTGGCCTTTGTCGAACAGTTCATTTCAGAGTTATCGAGAAGCACAATTGTGAATTCTTAGAGTCGCATTCAGAGTTGACAGTTATTTCTATACAGTGGTGTTCGTTCAGCAACGGAACATAGGGCCCTTAACCAAACACCATGAAGTGGGGAGATGGCAGGTATGTAATATTTGAGCTGATATGATGTCTTCATATTTCTTTTCTTAGTGTATTCTTTATGATGTGTTCTCCCTCAATTTGTAACCTGCTTTGGAATCTCAACATTACACTCAGAGTTATGCAAAGACAGGCACAGTACTGATCCCCACACAACAGTTAGATAAGTAAAGAGAAACTCAGCAGTTTAGCAAAACTCAATGGTAGGATGTCAGTGAATCATTTTTAATAAATGAAGAGATGATTTGAGCTGCCCACTAAAGTCCCTATCATATCATTCATTCCCTTTTCTTATTTTCCATTAATAAAGAGTTTAATTTCTCAGAGAGAATATAAATGAAAGGAAATATTAAGAGAGAAAGGGCAGAAACATGACAAAATAATTATTAGCACTATGAAAAGCAGGCTATTCTTATGGTATAACCCTGTATGTTCTATTTGTAGCACATAAAATTATAAGTAGACAATTATGGGATTAGTTGTTATGTGTTTCATATACCAGAACCTAAGGTTAGTTTAAGCAGAGATAATATCTGCCTCGTTCATGGCAGTTTTCCTAGTGCTCGACACATGATGGTGGTACCCATCTATTATTCATCATTTCATTATCCGTCATTGCTAGGATGCTCTGCTCAGTACTACTTACAATTATTGGGAGTAGACCTCTCTCTGGACCATCAAATATGTCTGTGAGTCCTACTACATACAGATATAAGTTATACAGGAAAAGAAACCTCAGAGACCTAGGTAACTCATCCCACTCTCCTTATCTCCTCGTATCTCGCTGTCAGTATGGCGGACAGACTGACTCACAAAATAAATATCTTTGCTCCTCTACATTTCTTGCATATGTGCACTTGGAGCCATGAGATCCGTTTTGGCTAGGAATGTTTCATGGTAATAGCAGGTGTCCCTTCTGCAGTGATGGACTGAGAAGCCACCTGGGATCGCCAGGCTCTCTCTCCCTGCCACGGTGACTAAGGAAGTCTGTGCTGTAGATGGTGGAGAGCCTCCATCAGTGACTGCCTGGAGAAGAACCCTTTGCCGGCCCACGGAGAATTTCACGTAAACCAAAAGTAAAGCTGACTGTTGTTTTTTCATTTAAAACCACTGAGATAGTGAAGTTGTGGTTACCCCCATCTAATCCAGCCTTTTCTGACCAGCACGAGCACTGGCTATCGATTCTTTCTTCTCAAAGTCAATTCAGTCACTTTATAGCTTATGTTTTCACAGAGATCATAATCTTCTTCCGTCACTTGCTCCTGTTGCAAGTCATTCTGCTTATGCTGCTGAAAGAATTATTTTTAAGATAAATTTTTGTCACGTTATTCTACATTTCAAAACTTTCAGTGACTCTCATTTGAGTCTTAAGCTATGAGTATAATAGACTCCTTATTTAAGCATGTGAGTTGTTTCAAATCTCGATCAAATTATAGATTCAGCCTCATCTCTCTTATCTGTTCTGTGTAATCCATTTGCTTTGGGAAACTAGTCCATTCATTCAATTAACAAATATTTGTTTTCAAGCCTTCCTTTAGTGCACTGGAGATACACCGGTATAGAGACAACCAAGTCTTGATGTCTGGTAGATTCAAGAACAGCAGTGCCTACGATAATAAAAGTGCTTTATATCTACAATATCATAACTACTAGACACGTGTGACTTCTGAGTACACGACACGTGGTTTTGTGACTGAGGGACAGAAATTTTAATTTGTTATTCTAATTATCTTAAATTTAACAATAATAGGTTTGGCTAATTTTTACTGCATTGGGCAATGCCTATCTACAGGGAGAGAGAAGATATTCCGTCAAACAATAAAGAAGCTAAAACTATCAGCTGGTGATAAGTGATATGAATAGAATTAAATTAGTAACAGAGGATAGGATAAAATGTGAGTGCCATTGAGGGCATGGCTGTTTCAAACTGTTGGGTCAGTTTGAGTGATTTCGATTGACAAGAGGGAGCTGCCCATGAAAACATCAGAGAGAAGAGTGGTTCAGACAGAGGGAATGAGGCAAAAGTAGAAATTAATTGGAGGTATTAGAGGTAAAGTGTATGGCAGTGTTGTTGGGCAGAGTGAGCAAGCAAGAGATATACTAAATTAGATGGGAATTTTAGGGCTTTGTATCCTCGGTAAGGAATAAGTACTATGTAGTGTACTTACTGTTCTGCAGCTGTCAATGATGATTTTTTTTTCCCTTCCAGGTCACAAAATATTTATTACTTACAACCTTCTTTTTCTGGCATGAAAACTTTTCATCCAAACTAAGTCAAAGAAAGCTACTAATCACCAAACCTATAAGCTTTATTTTCTGAGACACTACACAGCAAAATTTAAACTTTCTTGCCTCTGTTTATATCCATTGTCATTTTATTTAATTTCAGGTTTTCTTTTCATTTGCTTTTTGCTTTGGTTTTATGAATTAATGGGTCCTCTCCCCAAGCACATTGAAGCACCTGAAGACAGACATGCTCATGTTGTTAATGAATTCTGCAAGGTACCTAGCAGAGTCATGTTGCACACAGGCTCTGTGTAAGTTTTCTTGATTAACTGTAATCTGTTAAAGTTAAAACACATATATTTTATATGACCATTATTTTTTTTTTGAAGTTTCATTGACTGGAGCACACATTTATTTTAATTATTTTTAGATGCGAAGAAGAGGTTGAGTCCCTTTTAAAGACTTTGAACAATGTAAACGAAGCAATTCCTTTCTAAATCCTCAACACCTGGCACAAAATAGACAGCAATATTTGTGGAGTAATATAATGAAGCCATTATGTCTTCAAAATGTGTTATGAAAAACATACACGTTTTGGCATGCAAATAATCAAATTAAAATGAAGATGTGGCTTCATTTAATACTCAGTCATGGCACCACCCCAAACCAGGGCTTGATCATATTGTAGAAACTCTCAGCAATATCCTTTTTCTTTCCCCTCATACCACATGAGACATTTTCTCTTCATTCAGGTAGGCTGAAGTGTCCAGAATCCTATGACTTGCCTAGGTAGCCAACTTGACATAATTCCATTCCAGACTAGAATGTTTCATAAAAAGCTTGGTGTACAAACTTAAACATATCTCCCCTTAATATTCATTTTAAGGCTAGAAAAGGCAAATACATGGCAGGGGGAGATGATGCAGAGAATATTAGATGTCAAATCAGAAAATAACTAAATGTCCACCAAGTAGACACCAATATATCCCATGACAAAGCTGGCAGACAACTGATGATTAGTGTTGTGGGGGCTGAAGAAGTGGGAGGAGAGGCTGACCACAGGCCACGATTCTGTTGATCATGGTGTAATCAGGTCCTATTCAAGGTCATAAAGAAGAATTAAAGGTGGAGACAGCAGCAGCTTGTGACTTGACAGCATGACCCTCATGCACTTCTCGACCTCAATGTCCCCAATTTTCCTGTCCCCGGTTACAGCCACTCTTTATCAGCACTACCCTGTCATCCTATTTCCAATCCCAGATACTCACCGTCATGGAAAGACCTCCACTGATTTCTTCCACTGGCATGTGCCATCTTGGCTAAAGGAAGCAAGACTGGGTAGAAAACACAAGCACTCTGTTCCTATTCAGGGTCGCACCACCGTTATCCTAGTTGCTTACGGTGCCACTCAATCTCTCCATTGCCTGTTTTCTCCCATCATAAGACAGAGAAAATATCCCCAGCTCTTGCCATGCAGTGTGGTGATAAAGGTCATAAATACTGCTCAGTGGGCATATTGTAAATTACTGTCCTGGTGTGACTTGGAGCAGTGTCTCCACGAGTGTGTTTTACAATTGTTAGTTCTATGCACCTTAACAGGCATTCTCAATGACAGAAGATTCCTTAGTAAGACAGGATGGGGAAATCTTGGGATGAGCAACGTCAGGAAAGTTCCTTCAATGCAGAGCTCCTCACCACCTCCGATGCCAGTATACAGGCAAGTGCCAGAGAAGCAGAGAGAGTAAGAAATGCTTTCCAAAGCTGTTTAACCAAAAAACTTGCACAGTTGGATATGCCATGTCCCCGGCATCTTGGGTGACATTCAAGCATGTTTTTGATGAGAGCACTGCTGGAATACATACTCTAGATCCTTGTGAACACCCTTTTATCTCTGCAACAAGGAGGAGCTGAGGCCTCTATCACTGGTGAACCAGAGGTTTTGCACAGTGGTTTGTGGGCAGGATGCTGGCCCTGCCCCAGTTAGAAGAGTCTGCAAGTGTCTCAGGGTCTCCTAAGAAAAGCAGGATGGATGCTCCTGGGGGTCCATGGTGGCTGGAGATACAGGTTTCACTCTAATCCCACCCTCCCCAGTGAACCGCTCCATCTCCCCAGCCAGTCCCACTGACTCCAGGTAGAACAGCCTTGCTTCCCTGTTTGATTTAATAGATAGTTAAAAATCAACTCTAAATATAGTGGAGCGTAACTGTGTAATGATATGTTTATGTTCAGTGAGGGGGAAAAAAAGGAAGTGAAAAGAGTAACAGTTAACAGTGTCACCTCCTGTTGTGCCCAAACTGTGAGATGTAGAAATTTGATACAGAATGAATAAAATTAAAGCACTGGTCCTTTTCAGCAAGTTGATTCCTCCAGTCCTTGGCTGTGCTGCTGAGGAACGCCAGTTCTTCTGAGGAGGGAAGAGAAAGCTATGTCCCTTTAGAAGGCTTGTCCCTGGACCCTCCCTCCCACCACCACCATATGGAATAATTTCCCACTCAGCTACCCCAATGCTAGGAGCCTTCAGGAACTCAAGTTTGAGTGAAATAGGCCTATGGTGCATAGTCTTGGCCACTCAGTTATGTGTTTATGATCGGAGGTCATTTTGGGTCCTTGGAGTTGGCACAATCAGGTCCACGATGACTTGTGAACACGTGCCCTGTCCTGAATAGGTCCGATCAGGAGATCTTTGTCAGAACAGTACAGAACTTCTATTGTACGTGAAACACCACTGTAAATTTCCACTCCAACCAAATTTGCCTCCTTGGTGCTGAACGCCAGCCTCCTCAGTCTTTCCTGTCAGCCCTGTCTTCTGCCCCTCCCCACTCTTGGTTTTCCTGCCTCAACAGCATGTTCTATTTGTTCTGTTTCTAGGTGCTTCTCCTTTTTTCTTCTTTTTATGGCCATACCTGAGGCATAGGGAAGTTCCCGGGCCAGGGGTCAAATCAGAGCTGCAACTGTGGCCTATGACACAGCCACGGCAACACCGGGTCTGGGCCACATCTGCAAACCATACCACGGTTTACAGCAACACTGGATCTGTAATTGACTGAGTGAGGCCGGGGATAAAACCTGCATCCTCATAGAAACAGCGTTGGGTCCTTAACTTCCTGAGCCACAGCAGGAACTCCTAGCTGCTCTTCTTATTTGTCACCAAATCTGTCTCTTTACTCATTTCTTCTTATTCCCTATTGGAATGTCCCCAGAACTCCACCCACTAATCTCTTCTCATCTTTATTAGCATTCTCCATCTTGATGATCTCCTAAATTTCTATAGCATTAAATGCCATCTATATGCAGTGCCTCCCAAATTTGTATCAGCCAATCAGAAACTCCTCCTAAGTTCACATCCTTGTAGTTTACTTCCTACTGAAAATGTATTCAGCCTCTTAAACTTAACATGTGGAAAACTAAGCTCCTGATGGCCCCTTTCAAACTGCTCTTCTTGCCATCTTCCCCCATCGCAAGAGTTGGCAGCTCTGATTATCCAGGGGTGAAGGCCTACAACTCAGATCACTATTGCGTCCTTTCTCCATCACACTCATTCTCACATTTGAATCCATTCCCTTCAGATTATATTCAGGATCTAGTAACTTTGAACACCTCCACTGATACAACTCTTCTGAAAACCACTCTGGTCTCTCACCCGGCTGTTGCAATAGCCTCTGTCTTTGAATGGTCACAAAAAGAGGCCACAATCTTGAACTCTCTTTGTATTCATGACATTTGCAATATGTCTTTGCATTTTCTCTTACTAAAAGGTAAAGTTTACTCCTCATACACACTTGAATCAGACCTATGACTTGCCTGAAATGTGTCCAAGTGCCAACTCCAAGTCTTCATTCTGTATTTTTTTTGAAAGCCTGCCATGCAGATAAGCTCAGGTCAGCCAGTCGGAGGAGAATGCAGGTGTTCAATCCAAGTCAATCCTAGGCCAGCCTGCAGTCAGTGAATCAGCAAACATGGGACAAAGCCTATCTGAGGTCAGCTGAGGAGACCACCTGTTTCAGAGCTAGCAGTGTTAATCCAGCCAAAGCCACAGAACTACACTGCTAACTTGTGGGATAGTAATGGATGCTTACTGTTTAAGGTTCTGTGTTTTTGTTACGTAGCATTACCTAACTGATACAGTCCCCTAAGTCATCTTCCTGCTTCTGACTTTGCTTGCCTACAGTCCATTTTCAACCCAACACTGTGGATCATTTTACTGGATCGTGAGTTGCATCATCCTACTCTTTTCTTGAAAGCCCTGCAGTGCCTCAGCGTCTCACCTGGAATAAAAGCCAAGGTTCTTAAAAACTGACTGTAAGTCTAGCTTGACCTGGATCCTGCCCATCTGCTACCCTCTAAAATTGTCTGTTCTTTTCCCTCTTGCTATTTGTGTTGCAGCCACATTGGCCTTCTCACTCCCCTGCAGATACCAGAGGTGTATGTCTCCTGAGGCCCTTAGTGCTGGGTCTGCCTGAGACATGCACCCCCATAGATAGCAGCTCAACCCTGCTTCTTCAACGTTTCAGTGTGGGCTTCCCCAGGTGCTCGTCTACAGTGGCCAGTACTCCTGTTCACTGCAACCTCTTCTTATGTTTTCCCTGCTTTGCTTTCCTCTTAAGCACTCTTACTCTCTTCCCAAACATTTGCATTGCTATCACTCTCAGTGTATTCCTGTATGCTCTAATAGGGCAGAAATTTCTATTTTACTCTTGCACCTTAAAACAGTGCCTAGCATTGAGAAACTCCATGCACATTTTTTAAATGAACAGATAAATGGATGTGTGAAGGTGAATCGTTAGAACTCAACTGACCATGCTCCTCTGCCTGGCCCTTTCTCTCTCACCCTCCCAGGCACCATTTACATGAAGTCTTTACGTTTATTTGTGTATTTATTTTTCTTTTTAGGGCTGCACCTGTGGCATATGGAAGTTCCCAGACTAGAGGTTGAATCAGAGCTGCAGCTGCCAGCCTACACCACAGCCACAGCAACGCTGGATCTGAGCCACACCTGCGACCTACACTGCAGCTTGTGGCAATGCCAGATCCTTAACCCACTGAATGAGGCCAGGGACCAACCCCCATCCTCACGGACACTATGTTGGGTTCTTAACCCGTCTTTACTTTAACTTTCACTTATTTTACTGCTATACTCCCAACTCTGCAGTGCTTGTCACTTTGTACACAATTCCCTTTGAATACATAGCACATTGTGTTGGAAAGTTTCAAATTATACCCACTTAAAAAAGTAATCCCCCAGGGGTTCCCTGTTGGCTCTGCGGGTTAAGAATCTGGTTGCACTGCTATGCCTAAGGTTGCTGCTATGGTTGGAGTTCAGTCTATGGCCTAGGAACTTCTGCATGCTGTGGACATGATCAGAAAAAAAAAAAAAAAAAGTAATCCCCAGTCTCTTGGAACCTTTGCTTATTTATCAGTATTTTACTTTATCACCAGTGTTTTCCTCAGCTGGTTGCTTCAAATCATGTTGGACATATCTTGCCAATTAGAAACTAAGCTGTTTGTGTATTTCTGTATCCCCAAGGTGGACTGAACAGTGATGACTGACCCAAGTTACTTACATATCCTTCCTGAATACGTAGCGATAAATAACACTAAACGGGGACAAGTGACAAGAAAGTTAATACAGACTGAAGTATTCACTTTTTAATACTAGGATCTTCACGATTAATTTGGCTGAGGGTACAGAAGACATGTTACTTAGACATGGAGATATTAAACATCAAACGGACACACAGAGGGTTCAACAGATTGAATTATGGGGCAACTAGAGATGAAACCTAACAAGCACCAATATGAAATCCTATGTTTAAATCCAAGCAGCCAATAGTACAGGGACCCAGAGAGGGAAAAACTGAGGCTTTCCATTGTCTGTAGGGGGAGAAAAAAGGTCCCTGGCTTTAGGGAATTTCAGGATCAAAAGTATCTCCAGCATGAAATAACGATGACAGAAAAAGCAGTAAACAACATTAGGGAACAACATAGTCCAGAACAAAAGAGGAAATGATTTTGTGCCAATCAAGCCACATCTGGAGCATTCTGTTTAATTATGGGTGTCGCATTTTAAGATGTTGAAAAACTGGAGCACATGGAGAGGAGGGGGGGAGACTGTGAGGTGGTTTGAAAACTGGGCCATTGGTGGCTTGGCTAAATAATTTGGGGAAGCAGTGTCTGGAGAAGACAGACAAAGCACTTTTTCAAATACCTGGAGTAGAAAGGCTTAATCTAGGCAGGTAGCCTGGAACGACTGCGAGCCCGACAGGAGAAGGTGGAAGAGGCGGCCTTCCGCTATTACGGGGAGGAACCCTCACCTGCCAGCCAGGAATGTGCAACCTCCGAGGGATCTAAGCCCCCCCCCCCCGCCACTGCCAGCGGGGAGGCGGGAGCCTTGTCTCCCTAGGCTTGAGCCGCGGTGGGGAGGCTGCGTGTAGCGCGGCCCGGGGCACGTGACTCTTGGGGAAGCTCACAACTTTGAGAATCTGTGATTCTTAGGATTTCATGGTAATTGTTTTGAAAGAGCCAGACAATGACTGCAGTCTGTCTTGTGAAAGTTTGGGGCTGAAACGCTAGGTACTGGGTCTAATGCCAGCTGCGTACACTGAAGGGGAAACGTGATGCGGTGGGACGGAGGCCAGGAGCCCGAGTGTCAGATGCTTCTGGTGGAGACGGGACGCTCCACTTTCTCGAGTGTCAGACGGCAGGGTGGGGGAGGGGACGCCTCTCTTGTTTTCACCGGGCTGCTGTGAATCCCAGGTAAGAGCATACATGTGTGTATGACACTTAATAGAGTAATCATCACACACAGACCCTGCTTACCTGTATATGGAGTGAGTATTGTATTTCTCACCGTGTCAGTTTTAAACAGGTATTTCAAGGAAACAGGATGACTCAGAACTCCAGCAAAGCATTTTGCAAGACTGCTAACGATATTTTGGCCTAAATACAATAGACTATCCTGGGTGATGGTCAGCTTAGAAGGATTTATCACTGCGGGCAAGGGAAGTTCTGCCCAGAAGGTGCAGATGAGTAGTAGATCAGCGCCAACCTCGATAACACTGTTGAAGGACAGGGCTGTGTCTTTAAGCCCTGCTCTGGGACACAAAAAAGATCCAACCAGGTGGACATAGATCTGACAAAATTCAGTTTAATATAGTGGAGGAGTGTGTGTTATACCTGATTCTAAGAAAGCTCCTTAATCTCAGAAAGGGGAGTGCTCTATTTAAAGATTTATCATAAATTTAGTCACTCGAGTGAGTTTCCTGTCGTGGCTCAGTGGAAGTTAATCTGATAAGCATCTATGAGGACACAGGGTCGATCCATGGCTTTGCTCAGTGGGTTAAGGATCTGGCATTGCCGTGAGCTGTGGTGTAGGTCGCAGATGCGGCTAGGATCTCACGTTGCTGTGGCTGTAGTGCAGGCTGGACCCTTAGCCTGGGAACCTCCATATGCCAAGGACGCGAAAAAGACAAAAAAAAATGTATATATTAGTCACTTGAGTGTAAGTTAATACTGAAACTTGATGCCGAATGAAGACAGAGGTGAAATATCTATAAAAAGTTTTAAAGGCTAGAAGTTTGACTTTGTCCTCGTTGAGCTGCCTATTTATTTCTGGGCACCCCAGGTTTAAAAGATCGTTGACTCTTAGGAGCTTAACTAAGAAGAGTAGCGGAATGTAAGCCTGAAACTATGAGCATGAAAGATGAGGAAGAGGATATTTACTCCCCCCAAACTGAAGACTTAGGAGGCACCCAGGCACTGTAGCCCTGTCTCAGTCAAGACTAAGCAGTGTCCTTCTACTCCCGTCTAGTTCCAAGTTGCTCTCTTCAGGTACTCACATCTGTTACACAATCTTTTGAGGTCACTGTCTCTGTTTTCCAAGGGCAAGTAGCTAAACATGAACATGCGTACACGGAAAAAATTGTACACAAGTATACACGCACACAGACACACACCGTGAATTCTAAAATTAGCAGTAATTTTCAATCACACATCCTTTGTCTTAATCTGGACTTGGGAAAGAAGTACTCTGAAATGAGAAAGTAACCCACAGAAATGTAGCTCTGTCCTCTAACAGATCCTTCCACGTAGTTATTCACAGCAGCAGCGTATATCCATCCCAGAAGAGAGTCTTTGCTCTCCATTTGCACATCTAAAGGTCCTTGGGGTGGTTTTCCCAGAAGAAAGGAACAGTCTTCATCAAAGACTGGCCTCCACCTGGTAGGAAACACAGAACTGCTTGCAAATTTTAAAGCAAGTTTCTATCTGTCTTTGCATTTAGAGTTCAGAAATCTGGAGGTCTCTTCTCAGTCCACGTCACTTTGTCATCTGTGATCAACGTGGAGGAAAGAGGCGCTGGTCACGCCAAAGACAAACTCACTGCTTCAGGAGCACCAACTCACCCTCTGCTTCCCATCTGTGGCTGCATCTTACTGTCACACTGATGAAGGAAGACAAGGTGTAAACAGGTAGATATAAGCATGGATGAAGTGGAAGGTCATCCTCCCGTGTTGAGCCTGTGAGAGGGGGGCGCCTGCTGAAGTAGAAAATGTTTTGAGCTGAAAATATTGGACAAAGGTCTGGAGATAACGGGGTCATGGAGAGAAGCTGGTGACGGCAGCTTTGGGAAATGCTGAAGTGTGGGACAAAACATCCAGATGGGAGTGGGGGCTACAGCTGAGGGTTGATCTGTTTGTTGTTCTTGGTACTTCAGGCATCCTGGCTCCAACTCCAGAATGAATGGCGGGCAGCATTGCTGGTTTCTTTAGCACCAGCCTCCTCCCAAATCAGGGACGCTTCACTGTAGCCCATTTCCCTGATGACATGATGGGTAACAACCACATGAAGTCATCCTTTTGAGGAGCAGAGAGGGGCTAGTGTCTCCAGACCCCGTGTCTAGACGCCCACGTGGCTAGGTGGAGGAGACCATCCCACATGTCTGCACTCTTGAGCACAAGGACTTCCGAAGCAGCCACTGACAGCCAGGCCATTAGGATCTCTGCTGTTCACGTAAACCTTCACTTCTTCTTGTTTGGGCTACAGCTATGTGATGCACTTTACTATTATTTTTTCTCTGAAACTACTCAAATAGGGGATGGCTATTGGGATCCTCTGTTTGGGTTTGGAGAACATTTCTTTGCGGCTGGGATCAAGCTGTATTTTAGGTCTTTGACAGCTGTGAGATCAGCACCGTCTCCTTCATTCTTTCCATCACGCCTTACTCCTCCCACAACTCACTTAGCCTAGTTCTTATAACTGTGCACGGGGTGATCATGGGTACTGATGGAGAAACAGATCCATCAGCATCCAGGTGCTGGCCGAAAAAAGGAAGTAGCTGCCATTGAGCGGAGGGTTGGGTTGTCACCAACTCCCTTCATCCCCTCGTTCCTCTCTTGACATAATACAAAGGGCTTTGACATCCGGCATGTCCCTTTGTCCTTGTAAGGATAAGTAGGGTAGAAATATTCTATTGTCCCCATGGTACCGACGGAGAAACTGAGGAGAGAGAGAGGCTAAGGAAAGTGAGTAAAGCCAGGCATCTAGAAAGTTCTGGACTTGGAGCTGTGTGCGGCTCGGGGTCTCACTTTCCCGTCCTCCCTCCTTCAAGCTACAGCCTAATGGACTCAGTACCAGGGACAGTGGTGTGGGAGATTCATGTCTTCACATCACTGAGTTTGTGTAAAACACTCTGCTGGGCACTTTTTACATAGGCGGTCACTCAATCCCCCCCCCCCCAAGTGAGGCACACTCCCCACCCCATTTGCAGATGTGGAGAATTAAGACTCAAGAGGTAACAGCAACCCATCTAAGGGTATGTTGTAGGTTTAGAGTCGAGACAGCCCAGCCCCACATCACACCTCACCCTGGACCACCTGCTCATGAGGCCATTGAGGCCAGTAGCCCCGGGAGCGGGCTTGGTGGAGAGGCTGCAGGAGTCCGAGAAGTCCCCCACGTCCCCAGGGGCTGACTGGGCAGACATCCCAGAGAAAATGGGGCTGACCCTGGCAGCCGTCCAGCTCTTACAAACAGGCATCCCGGGGGGTCGGCTTGGGAGAGAATAAGCACAATCACTCCTTATTTCCTCTGTGGGATGACTGCAGGAACAAGGTCTCACAAACAGCTTTCACCTAGAGCCTCAAGCTGGCAGGAAGAGCCAGTGACCGGCAATGCCCAAAGGGGTGTTGCCTGTCCCTCTCCCTGGGGCGGGGGTGGACGGCGCCTGACCTGGGCTGACCAGCTTTAGAGGCAGCCCCCTGGCTTGAGTCCCACGTTTGGCTGAGAGCTCCCCGGAGCCCCAGCATGCCTAATATCAAAGGTAGAATGTTAATTAATTAAGTGAAGAGGAGCCTTGGTGTACCCTGCCCCCCTCTTCATTCCCTCTGCCCATCACCATAGCGTGTCGCTCGCTTCAGGGTGGCTCCTGAGTTGCCATCACACTGACTCTATGATTCACAAAAATCGTGTGCTAATGCAGCCGCGATACCTATAATGGGAAAGCGGGTGGGGGTGGGGAGACGGCACATTTCACTATTTCCATCTAGATGAGGAGCAAACAAAGAGATAATTATAAACTGTTTCTCTTATTGTTGCACTGGCATTAGACATGTGCATCTCTCCCTCTCCCTCTCTCTCTCCCCTCTTTTTTTTCCTTTTTTTTTTCCTCCACAGAAAAGTAATTCTGTTGTGGAGATGGCGCCAGGTGCACCGGCTGACCTCACACACACCAAATCGGGAGCTGACATCCATCACACTTCGAAATTTTGGATTTCATCATTTCCTGATCTTTCTAAAGGGATCACAGCACCTGGCCCTCACAGCTGTAGTTCATTTAGAAAGCAATTTAAAAACCGAGAAAAAAGCAAATGACATCTTGCTGCCTCAGCCTTGTCATTAAGTATAGCAGAATGGCCTTCATTTATGAGGCACATGGCTAAGAATTAATATCTTTCAGGGCTTTCTCGAGTAGAGATTACAAAAGGTTTGAAAGACCACTAAATAATTAGTGGTATGACTGAGGCAAGCAAAAAAAAAAAAAAAAAAAGGAAAGAAATCCCTCTTTTTCCTTCTACAGAAGAAAATCGGAAATTACACTGACTTTAGTATACCCTAATTTGGGGCATCATCCTTGCAGCACCCCGTACGAACCACATTCGGTGCTTTCCTTTGCTTCTTTTGCCCTCGTTGGCATATTTAGCACTTTCAGGAATGCATGAGTTACTTCTCCAGGCACTGTGCATCAGTCAGAAGTAAAATGAAATGTTTTTTAAAATGCTTTGCTGTGATGGCCGTGCACACCCTGAATGCAGGTGTTCAGAGCATCTTAGAGTCTTCTGACAGATTTCCCCACTCCTTCCTGTGCTGGATGGCAAAGCCCTTGTGCCCAGGGCGATGAGGAACATGAATGCCACGAATCCTGTGGAGCATCATGATAAAGTGGAAGAGCGCCAGATAACGGTCGAGGTGATCCCGTTTTTCCAGATTTTTCCCTCTCTGGCCCTGTGAAATGTGGAAAACTACTTTCTTTCTCAGGGTCCCAAGTTTTCTCAGTCTGTAAAATCAGTGAGTTGAAGGATACACTTTCTGGGATCTGCTAGAGAGCTGAGCCTGCGGTGGACTTTTCTGGATTTCTGAGAACCACCCACCCGGCAGCTGGGACGTTTGGCCAGTAAAAGTTTGCAGATGGGGGTTCTGGCTCCAAGACCTCAGATAAGCAGAGTCTAAAGAGCTAAAGTGCTTTCAGACTTGGGTCTTGTTGAGTACTACAGTGGTACATGGTGTACTTAACACGATCTCGAATCTTCCTTACCACTCTTCAGGGTGGCACAACTATTCCCTTTTTACCATCCTTGAAATGGGTGCTCAGCCAGCCTCAATAGTATAACCACGTGAGCAGGAGGAAGAACTCCGACAGAGTCCTCTGGTTCTACTGCGGCACAGCTTTTCAGTAGCTTTGTAGGAGTCTCTCTGGTTGAATTTCTAGGGTTAGCCAATTTGGTCTTTCCAAACCCTGGAGTTAGCCAGCACCCACACTCTCACCTGCACCCTACATTCACTCACACCTCTTTTACATAATTGGTATCTAGCTCATCAACGTTGAATTGTCCTGCCAACTAGGTGTTTACCAAAGTCCATTAAAATTTTCTGGGCCCTGGGAGTTTCCCTTGTGACTCAGCGGTGACCAACCCAACTAATATCCATGAGGATGCAGGTTCAATCCCTGGCCTTGCCCCGCAGGTTAAGAATCCGGCAGTGCCCTAAGCTGTGGTGTAGGTCACAGATGAGGTTCAGATCCCGCGTTTCTGTGGCTGTGGTATAGGCTGGCAGCTGCAGCTCCAATTCGACCCCTAGCCTGGGAACTTCCATATGCTGCAGGTGCGGGCCTAAAGAGCAAAACAAAACAAAAAACTTCTGAGCCCCCAAATGCATCAGAACATCTGCTAGAAGAGAGAAAGGATACAAATTTTGGACACCATTCTAGAAAAATGCATGTTTTCGGATGCTATCCATGCATTGTGCAATTTAATTCTCACAATACCCACGTAAAGTGGGTTTTATAACCCATCTTTTACTAGCTGAAGAACAGGCTGAGTTAGGTTAAAGAGCTATCTGGGATAGACTGCATTATCACGTCTGGCTGTTCGCTCGCCCTTCCACGAGAAGACTTTAGGTCCCAGCTCATACTCCTGTGACCTGCATTCCCTTCTGTGTAGGGAGGATGCTCTGGTGTTGCATGTGGCCATGTGATTTCTTAGCCCAATGGAAAGTGAGCCAATATGTCCTATGCCTCAGTCAAGCCTCAGGGTAAACCTATTCTGCGTTTCCCCCAGCTCTCCAGTACCTTCTCTCTGCCGACAGATGGCAGGTCCCCATGTGATGCTCTTCAAGCCTGGGTCCCCAGCAAGAAGATGAGCAGAGCAGAATGCAGGCAAACCACGGAGGGCATTTGGCAACGTGAGCATGAATTAACTATCTTTTCCTAAGCCGCACATGTATTTTTTCTTTATTACCGAACAAAATCCAGTGAAAGCTAGGTAGTATGTTTGCCCACTGTGTTAAGGCAGTGATTGCTTCTGCACTGAGGTTATTCGAAGTAGACATTAAGTTCTAACTGGCCTGTGGTTCCATGCAAAAATAGAGCCTAACTTGCCAGATAAAACAAACAACCAAAAAAAAAAAAATCAAGAGACAAAAAACACAAAATGAAACATAATAAAATATAAGGATTGTTACAGCAGAAACTGACAGAACATGGTAAAACAACTCTAATAGAAAAATTTTAAAAACCCTCAAAATATAAGAATTGTTAGATCACATGGTACATGACTCCTTGGTGTACATATGAGGCAAAAAGTGATCACTCATCCAGAAAGCAGATTTCTCTTAACCTTTCTGTGAATAAGAGACACAGCCATGACTCTGAGATACATAGATATGTGAGAGCTTCTGAAACAGATGGGAAGATACTCATCATCTCCAGCTTAGAGACTGTGATAAACTCAGACTTTAAACACCCACTACACAGAGAGCTTTTGTTCTTACATTCATCTATGTATTTATGTATTGATTGAGGTTTAAGGAATCAGTTGGTTTGTGTTTTTGTTTTGTTTTGTCTTAGGGCCACACCTGCAGCATATGGAAGTCCCCAGGCTAGGGGTATAATTGGAGCTGTGGCTGCCAGCCGCAGCCACAACCACAGAAGGTCGGGATCCCAGCTGCATTTACAATCTACACCATGGCTCACAGCAACACCAGATCCTTGATCCACTGAGCGAGGCCAGGGACTGCATCCTCATGGATACTACAAAGGTCCGTAACCCACTGAGCCACAACGGGAACTCCCTCTTAGTCTTAAAATAACCATAGAGAGATGTCAACAAAAGAGGTGCTGGTGATGAGGGTGTTTTTTTCATAGAGTCTATATATGCATTAATTCAGTCAAAAGTATAGCCAGTTTTAAAAGGGCAAAATCTTGTATATAGGATAACCATCTACATCACTTTACCTAGGAAGGAGGGGTTTCCTGAAATGTGAGACTTTCCATGATAAAACCAGGATAGTCCCGGTCTTCAGGGATGTTCAGTCGCCATGGGTTCTGTACGGATTATTTATATCCGCATGTTCTCCTTAGAGGTATCCCTGGGTCGTTATATTTTCTATAACACTCAACACTTCCTTGTCCATGAACACTTCTTTTCTCTGACCATAATCTAAAATTATGATGAATTTGTTCTCAGAATGCAGAAGAGCACTCAGAATCCCATTATTCTTTGAAAAGTTAGTATTTGCATTTTATCTCCTTATTTTGTGGCATTTATCATTTTTGCTAGCAGTCATGCTTACTGATATTAGCTCAGCAGCTGGGCATTAGAATCTCCTGGTAAACTTTAAGGAGTATTTTTTCAGATCGATTAAGTCAGGGTCTCCAGGGATGGATGGGGTTTGGGGAGAGGGGGCTTGACTTCATTGTTTTGGTGCTTGCTTGTTGTTTTGTCTTGTTTTGTTTTCAGCTTTGCAGGTGATTTTAGTGTGTAGCTGGCTCTGAGAAATACTAATATGGCTCAACTCCCTAGTTAAAAACAACAACAACCAACAAACAAACTTTGTTTACCAGAAGTTAACTATCTCACGCCAGATTTCTACAAATTGCCAGCAGCGTTTTTTTAGATGAGAAGAAAGTCAAGAAATTAGTCTCATGCCTCCTCTTTCAGCACACATTTTCTGTCCAACCATTTCTGACCACTTCCAGGCAGTATCTCAGATTCCCCTCTCTGCTTCCCTCTTGTCGACCCTCCCCCCACACTAGGGAGTTTCCATGGGAACAGATGGCTTGTCCTGGACAACAGGAGAGCTGAAAGTCGCTGAGTCAACAGGTTGCTTATACTTTGGGAGAGCCTCTCTCTACTTCCCAAACTATGGTAACCACATCCACATCCGCTAGGTCCAGCAAGTCTCTGAATAGCATCATACAGAGCTCCCCACTGCGTGTGCTATGATTGAATATAGATAGACCAGGTTATCAATTCCCCTCATTCTCCAGCAGGCCAGACCGGGCAGGGCTCTAGAACATCCACGACCCAGGACCCCTATCTATTTCCATCAGCAGATTCTCCCTCCTTTGTCACTTTCTACATATATCATGATGTGAAGAGTTTTACAATGCACTGAAAATACTCTTACACTCGTCTCTTTCTCACTGCTTTTCTCTTCCTACCAATAACGTTAGGCCTCATAATATCAATACTCTGTGGAGAATCTAAGCCTTCCAGGCACTGAAAGTAGTCCTTTTCTTACAGTATTTAATTTAATTTTCAAAGAAGCCCTGTTGGATTTACTTTCTAGATTAGAAAAGAGAAGATTAGAGAACTTGAGTATTGGCCCCAAATGACACAATTACTAAGGCAGAAATGTTTAACAAACTTAAAGTTGCTGGTTTTTGTTTGTTTTTTAGCTCTCACGTCACTTCTAAATTTGCCTTGTCCTCACCTTTATGGTCAAACCAGTGACTGACTTGAAAGAGGTGTAGTGTCTCTGGACTTAGGATTGCCTTTTCGGTCTATATTCTTTCCTTGAAAGCCAGAATTAGTATCTAGAGAAGAGTTTAAAGAGTCAGATATCTGGGAGTTCCTGTTGTGGTGCAGTGGAAATGAATCTGACTAGGGACCATGAGGTTGCAGGTTCGATTCCTGGCCTCGCTCAGTGGGTTGAGGATCCGGTGTTGCCATGAACTGTGGTGTAGGTCACAGACGTGGCTTGGATCCCACAATGGCGTAGGCCGGCAGCTGTAGTTCCAATTTGACCCCTAGCATGGGAAATTCCACATGCCATGGGGGAAGGAAAAAAAAAAAAAGATCAAATCTCTAATGTGTGCAGTAAGGGAAATGCAGCAAGCCTGGTTTCCTCGATCCTGCATATTCCGAAGACCTTCAGGACTGAGCCCGGACCAGTTCCTGGGAGTTAGCTTCCAGCCCTTGGAATATCCTACCTGCTAAGAGTGCACTGTATACACCTGAGGTCTAGGATCAGGCTAGATCGTTTATACTAACAGTGGGGTTCATGGTAAGTGACGCTGCTTGTATGTCTGAAGTTTGGGGCCATGCTCTGTCACTCTGACATTTGATGGTCTGAGTAACTGAGGTCATCTGGATGGCCTCAATAAATACCCTAGACAGCAAGGTGTGGGTAAGGTTGGCCACACTTTGGTTGTGTTGTGGAACATAGCTCTTAGAAGAATAAAATACCATCCATGCAACGCCCCTGGGAGAGGACAACGGGAAGCCTGTGCCTGGGTTCTCCTAGACCCCACTGTAGGTGCCCCTTTCCTCTGCGGATGCTATTCTCTGCTCTTTCATCGTGATAAACCATCCCCATGAAAACAACATCTTTTCTGAATCCTGTGAAACTTTCTGGCAGTTCATCCAACCTGAGAGTAGACTTGGGCATCTCCAAAATACAGTGCTATTTGAAAACATTTATGTCGAGAAAACCTGAGGAATCACCAGGCCCTGCTACTGCGCTCCGTGCTGAAAGCAGGGTCATCTATCAACCCCGGCTCCAATTAAGGACTTTATAAATATGCTGCGTAAAAGAAAAGGGGTGGGGGAGATATCCTGTGAAAGCTAGAAGAAAATGCAAAGTGAACTGTATAATCGAGTGCTTAATTGTGTGGCAGTACCTATCACTGCTGGAGCATTCCAAGAAAATACTGAGAGATACAGAGGCCGAGTCATTGTTCTCTTACCATGAATGCCCTTGAAATAATGCAGTCTCATCAAGGGCATTTGCTCAGGAGTGGAGTCATGTTCACATGCTTGGAAGATAAACTGGGCTACTAATGGTGACTTAAATTTTTTACTTTTCGATTATATTTTATTCCCTGAAAGAGAAGAACATAAATATTGGACATAGTAGAGAGTTTGAACACTGTCCTTTTATTTTTACCCCCAAGGTATAAAAATAAACATTACCCCAGGTTCTCAAATGCTTTAAATGAAAATAGAGCATATGGGAAATCAGGAAGTGGGCCTGTGGTGAAATTAAGCCGTTGCTCTTTTCTCATTTTGTTTGGTTTTCAGGGGGGTCTTTCTTGAAAGGGCAAAGAAAAAAATATTTCCCATAGTGCACACATCCAAGAATACATTAAAAAAAAAATAGTACTCTGTATAGGTACTGGGGAGAACTAATGAGAATGACTTCATGAGTTCATTTATGAACTGGTTGGAAGCTGAAACTGCATATTCTCAAAGAGATTGTCTCCACAAACCAAGATAAGGGTTAGTGGAGGGTTGTAGTGATGCGGGGTTAAAGATACGAAGTGAGCAAAGCATGGCTTGCCATCCAAGCCCATGGGCCACGGGAACAGCAGCCTTACCAAGATCCGTGTTGGGAGAGGGTGATACGTGCCATTCACCAAGGCAACTTTCTGAAAACTGGTCAGTGATTGCTTCTGAGCGCTGCGAAGAGTAGAAAAATCTTAGAATTGTGCTTATTTTAAATGGGCCACGTGCTGATGTCACTTGATGCAAAGGTGTTGTATTCTTTTGATGTAGCAGCAGACACCCTGATGGTAGATGGTGGGAGACCCACATCACCATGGTTACCTCTGGGGCACTGTGCTTTGAAAAAACCTGTCAGTACACTCCTGAAGACCTCGTATTAAGTCTAACGAAGGGGGGGGGGGAATTATATACGGCTTGTTTTCACTGTCTCGAGTTGTAAATGATATGCTTTGGAATACACCTTGGATATAAGTGTTATACCATGACTTGGGGGGAGTGGACTGGTAACATTAGGTGGCAGAAAAATAGTAACTATTTGAACAGATGCTTTGTATTTTCTCCATTTCCTTATTCACATCTTTTCATTCACATTAAACTTTGATGATATAATCTGTTCAAACTGGGATCTAAGAGCTCTTCGAACGCTTGTAAAGATGAGACGTCGTTGTGTTTATGACTAGACAGAGGTCCAGACCTCGGTAGTGGTTTCATCCCTTTCTCTCTGTGCTAGGACCCTAGTTCCTTTCTCCTCTGAAGGTCCGGTGTGCTTTCCTCTTGCTGTCGTTGCCATGTGTGACTAGGTCTTTTCTTGATGAAAGAACTGTTGTGGACATTACATTTGTGTCTCTCCCAATGTGTCTAACCCAGTGCCTTTTATGTAATGGTCAATGAATACTTATTTGTAGACTGAATGATTAAATGATATCAGTGATGCCACCGGTGAACAGAAAGGTCTATTCCATTAACTTTGATATATTCCAGCAAGTGATTCATAGTTACTGAGACAAACAAAAAAAAGCAGTTGATGATCACATGCTTGGACGGGAGTAATTCTTGTGACTTTGTCAAGTGGAAATTTTCTAAGTGCCAATAAATAGCATTTACATTATTTGTTGTGCTCTACAATTACATCATGATAATAAAATATTGTTTCGATATAAAAAAAGATTGTACTAAACCAGCCTGGGTGGTGTCCAAACCATCTGTTTAGGTCCAAAAAAAAAAACCACTTGTAGGGAACAAATATGTCTGTAATGAGCTTGTGACTTTTAGATTTGAAAACTTAAGTGCAGAACTCTGAAAGTCCTCACATCGTAGGGCTCAGAGACATCTACTCAGGAAGAAAACAGGCAAGTTACCATCGCAAGTTAAATGCATTTGCCAAGAAAACCACAACTTTGAAATGTAGGTCACAGCTGGAATCCCATTCTTTCATAGCTAGAGTGTCCCAACCACAAATCTGAAATCCTCACCTAATGGAGACCCTGACGAGACCATGAACCCAAGTCCCCGTTCAGGGGTTGAGCCCACCCTCAAGCATGGCCTTCTTTCCCCCAGAGGGTGAGTAGGGAAGATTTTCGTAATCCTCATGTGATCAGACATTGTCAGCATCTCCTGCTGTGCACCAGGCACTGGATAAATTGTCGGTAACATGGCAGTGAACCAGACGCACTGATTATCGCCCCAGTGGACATTTTTGTAGAATAAACATAGACTTTTGAATCAAATCTGGCTTTGAATCTGATGACTTCTACCTAAGAGCTAAACAAACAGGTAGGCTCAGGGAGAAACCAATAACAAACTTGTATCAGAGAATAATGGAATCAGAACAGCAGAATATATGCGATCCTTGCTAAAAGAATACTACTAAGATACAGGCAAGATTAGGAGTACAAGCGGTCAAAGACGAGAGAAAAATGTGACATAGATCAGAGCCATGTAGTTGGCGAACAGACTTTACTCCATGAAACTGAATTTGCCTAGGTTCCCCCGCAGAGTGAAAATGGCCCTTTATCTCTTTAAAACAAGGAAAAAAAATATGATCTCTGCCCTATTAAAATAAATTCAAGAAAAACTCCAATATTTTTTTTTTTTTTTAGGGCCTCACCCTCGGCCCGTGGAATTTCCTAGGCTAGGGGTCGAATCAGATCTGCAGCTGCCAACCTACGCCACAGTCACAGCAATGTAGAATCTAAGCTGTGTCTGCAGCATACACCACAACTCACGACAAAGCTGGATCCTTAACCCACTGAGTGAGGCCAGGGATTGAGCCCACATCCTCATGGATACTAGTCGGGTTCGTTAACCACTGAGCCATTGAAGGGAACTTCTGTAAAACTCCAAAAATTTTTAAATGCTTTTTTTTGGTAATGAAAATTAACCCTAAATTCAGAAACGCTCAGCTATATACATATGAATTATATCCTAAATGTTGTTTTAAAAATCCCTACACAAATAAAAACTTAACAAAGAAATATTGCTGTCCAATCAAACTGAAAAACAAAACAATACACAGTTTTTCTTGTGAATTTTAATTGCTTAGCTCTCGTGAAAAGTTTTGAGATCTAAGGCAAGAAAGAAAGCCATGGTAATTCAGGTTCACACTTTCCAGGAATAGGAATCCCAATAGTTATTCTATGCAGGCTGCAGATGACTGCTCTTATCAAATGGATGTTGGCAACTTTTTCAAACCAGCTGACATGCTCTTTGAAGTATGCCTTTGACAGTAATTCAATCGTTATTACAGAATACCCCCAGTGTGCATGTGGATGAGATTTGCTAGACTGGGAATACTGGATGGGGCTGGGGTCTAAGGCTCTGCCCTCAGTGTTTTGAGTCAAGTGGGGCAAAGAACATAAGCAATTAATAGGATTCTGCTTTAGGGATATTTTATAAGAATCAAACAGGTGATGTGAGAGCCAGAAAACTAGGAATGGAACAAGTTTCCTCCTGCAGGAAAAAATGCATATACAAATTCCCAAGAGACTGATTACGTTGAGGATGTGCAGAACACATTATGTTTAAGAAAAATGAGAATCCACAAGATACTGGACAGGACTCTTTTACCTGCTTAATCTGGGTTTTTGTAGAGCTCTGTAAGGCTTTATAGCAATGCTGAACGACAAGTCTGGCAGGCACATGTGAGTTGAAATCTTTCTAATCTTTCTACCTCAGAAGCATTGAAAGGAAACAAAAGAGAAACAAACTATAAACTTCCGACACGGCATCCAATGAAATCAGTATACAAAATTTTAGATATAGTATAATTAATATAGGGCAGAGAAAAAAACTTTTGTGTAGTTAAACATTCTGGAAAGAAATAAAATAGTATGCTTATAGTTCTATTGTCCTATTTTAGAGGAGTGAACAGTTCCTTAAATGGACTTTCCATTTTATTGATTGATTGGTTGATTGAATGATTGAAAAATGTTTCTTGCCCTTAACGGCATAAAATTGCATTCATTGTAATCACTGGTTTATGGCACCACCATTTGTTCATGCATGGCTCATCTTTGTTTGTTTAGTTT
>PVHT021183517.1:3562400-3750069 GCA_004024745.2 Catagonus wagneri
GCGGGGGTCCCTTTAAGGGAGAGGTTCATTCCAAACCCCATCCGGGATGAAAATACATGTGTTGGGGGGTGGGGGGTGCAGTAGGAGATAAAAAAAAAAGAATGTTATGAAAATGCTCGAGTGACTCATCCGCTTGGAGAGGGGGACGGAGACACGGTTAGAAAGCTTGCAAAGGATCGAACCACGGGACTACACTGGCTTTCCTTTAGCCTGCAATCCAGAATCCCATAGGAGGATTTGAGCAGAAGCAGGGGGGCCACCTGACAGATACAGGTGAACAAGCTGTAAAGCTCACTGGCCTTGGAGTAGGGAGGGATGATTCTGGAGGCCCGAGCTGCTCGGGCCATGGAGGCCTTCAGAAGGAGTAAAGCCACTGAAGATAAGGGTGGACTAGAGAGCTGTTTGGGAGGCAGAACTGACTGGCCCTGCATCTCACTGTACGTTCAGGCCACACAGTGGTCTAGATTAGCTCCTGGGCTTGGGTCACCAGATGGCCATTTTAGCATCCTCAGACTGAGCGTATAGGACGTGAAACACCTTGGAGAGATGACCCTGTACAGTTTGCACCTTTAGAGTGCACAGCTGCTGCATCCTTGGGCACCTGGCCGCCAGAACCAGGGCCAAGGCATGGAGACTGGCCATTTCCTCTCGTCCTTTTTCTTCTTCCTTAGCTCCTCAGTTCTAACCTCTCTGCCTCCACTCGTTCCTTAGTTTCTTCTTTTAAGATAGACTTGTTCAGACTCAGACTCTAGAAAATAAAGTTTCAAAAGAGGCACTGAACAGGTATTTTAAGATGTCATCCAGAGGCATGCTTTTAAAAACCCCAAATGGTTGCAAGCCTGTGCTGAACCATTTGGCTAGTTCCAGAAATCGTTTCACCCACACAGAAAAAATAGGCTGGAGAGTGACAAGAAAACATTTTTTATGAAGTCAGGAGGGTTCCAGCTTTGACCCTTGGAGGACTATACGGAGAAATTTATTTAACTTTTGGCCTTCACTTTTGAGCCCAGCGTTAGATTTTTCTTAAATGCCTTTTCTGAAATGTCTGTTACACTTTTCAAACCAATCAAGGGACAGCGGCCAGGGAACTCTTTTACCTTAGGAATCTGGCTTTTCCCTCTGGTTATTGAGGAGAGACCTCAGTCCATCGATAGAAGGATGAGGCATCAGTGCCTGGATTCCTCCAAGCTGACCTCTTACCACCAGGCCTTTCTATGACCACAGACATCTCAAAACAAAACAAAACAAGACTCAGGATAGGTCCCTGACGGCCAGCCAACGAGTCCTGGATGGACATGCAGCCACAACAGCATGGCACGTGACCTTCCACCACCCCCTTACCCCATGTCACCCCCCTTCACCTCCACAAACTCTTGGCCTTCTCAACACAAGCCAGACTACGGGACCGTTTCCTAGGTCCATCAGAAGGATGACCTTCTTTACACTGGTGGGCTGTTCCTTCAGGAAGAATTCTTTCTCCCCAGTGGGGAGAAACTGGCAAGTGTTTCTCCCAGATATAATTAGAGCCGACTGCTTGTGGAAGGATAAATTAGCCCTAAAACTCTGTAGCCCGAGGAAGACTCCCTTTCAACAATTCTTCTACAAAGAGAGCAGGCGGTGTAGGCAAAGTGCTGGTTTAGACCCAGGAGATCCAGGTTACAGACCTGACTCAGATCCTTGCCAACAGGGAATTCGATGAGTTATGGTGTCTCCGGGCCTCCATCGCTCACATGCAGTATCAAGCTAATCACGTGTATTTCACGGGATCTTTCGGAGGAGCAGTTACGATGGTGTATGTGAAAGTGGCCAGCTCGCTTACTAATTAGCTCTCCCTTACTAATTAGCTCTCCCTTACTAATATTAGTTGAATGTGATTCTGAAACTCCAGATAAAAAGGCAGTTTCTTTGCCCAAATTTTATCATCCTTCAACACCAGTTTTCACCCTGGAACTTCTATTTCTCATCCTTGGATTTGTAGTCCTGACACTAAGCTTCCCCCCACCCCCACCCAATTCCTCTTAAAAAAAAAAAAAAATTCTGTTAAACCTAAGAAATCCTGAACCTGAAGAGGCTTTTCTTAAGGTGGTTTTCCAGAAAAAATTAGCCCTTCAGATCAAAAAACGAGGCTTTGCTTGGACGACAGATGCACGTAGGTGGTAGGGTGTTAAGGGCACCTGATCTTCCAGCGTGGTCAGGGGAACTGAACCTCTGCCTTGCTGCTGAGGCACCTGGCAGTGGGTCTCTTCCTGGGACAGGCCAACCCCACAGGGAGCCTCTGCGGGCTGTGAAGGCCAGTTCTGGCTAAGCAACCCCTCCCGTCACCCTCATTTGGGGCCTGGACACAGGCTAACTGATTCTCTATGATTCAAAGTGTGTCTTCAGCTGCAGAAGGTTCAGGGTCGCTAGTCCTGTTGGCTTTACTCAGTCTCCTGCCTTGGGCTTGGAGGCGGATTTGGGGAGGTGTGCGCTCTTGGGGGGCCAGGCCTTTCCCTTGCCACTGCCCCTTTCTCCATGGAGGAGGGGCTTTCATGGCTCTAATGGACAGCCTGCAGTGGAAGCTGGAACCCTATCATTCTTATCTTTTCTCTCTGTCTTCCTTTCTCAGGTTGAGGCCGAGATCTGACTATTTCCTTTCTACAATGATAGATCGGATGAAGAATGTTTTTTCAACATCATGCACACCACCGCTTTCAAACAGAAAGCTCCGCGCATCTTTAAAACGGCGGGAGCATGCTGTCCACAGTGCAAGCAATGATGCTTAGATCCTGCTGCGTGTTGTAAACTCCCATGGCATCGAAGACAGAGTCCAGACTCTGGGGTCAAAGGCACTGATGTTCAAATCCCATTTCTACCTCCCCCAAGTTACTTATTCTTTCTGAGTTCTAATTTTCTCACCGATCCAATGGGAATAAAAATACCTGCTTGTCCAAGTGTGGTTCTTCTAGAAACAGAACTAGTAGGATATATGTGTAGATACTTATCAGGGGAGCTTTATTATAGCCCTTACCTTACGCAGGTATGGAGGCTAAGAAGTCTCTAGATTTTCTTTCTGCTGGAGAACCAAGAGAGCCGGGGTGCCATTCAAGTCCTAAGACTGAGAATCGGGGTGTTAGGGTGTAATCCAGGTCCAAGATGGCTGTGTTAGCTCAAGAAGGGAGAGAACAAATTCACCGTTTTCTGCCTTTTTGTTTTATTAGAGCTTCAACTTACTGGGTGACACCAGTCTGCGTTGGTGAGCATCTACCGATTCAAATGCTAATTTCTTCCCTGGACCCCCTTATGGACACACCCAGAAACAATGTTTCACCAGCTATCTGGGCATCCTTCAGGTCAGTTCAGTTGACATAGAAAATTAACTATTGCACTATCTCATAGGATCTTCATGAGGATTTAGTGACATGATAATAAATGGAAGAATCTCACCTCTTATGAATCTCCCTCCTTCTCTCATCGCAGCTGTGTTGCTTTTCCTTTCTCAGTGTGATAAAGAAAGTAGGCCAGTGCCAGGCTTCCACACACATTTAATCTTTGCCTAGTATAGTCCTTTGTACTCCATCTCCCATAGAACTGTAAAATATAAGAGGAGATGACCAGGATCCATTCTGAGGCTGCCTGACACCAGCTGCAACTGTTTGGAAGTTTTGCAGAAGAGAGAAGAATTCAAGGCTGGCACAGCTTTGATCTCAGTCGCCTAGCCCCAGATCAGGAGTTCTGACTAGAGAGAGGGAGGCGCTAGCCTGCTGTGTTCCCTCTTCTTTGCCGGACAAAGAAATAAAGCTATTTCTTTCCAAACTGTCTCCGTGTTTCTTTTTGGCGCAGGTGTACGGAGACAATGGAGATTTCAGCCACAGAACCTTCAAACAGTTCTCATGTCTCAAATGCAGGGTCCCCTTAGAAGTCTCCCGTGACCTTCCAGAAAGAAAGGTGTCCCCCCAACATCTACATGCATGGTCTTCTCCAGTTCTCCTCTTGCTGCAGAATGCAACCAAAAGTCTTAATGTGACTACAAGGTCCCTGTGTGATCCTTCTGGGTCTTTCTGGCTTGGCTCTTTTCATTCCTTCCTCTTCTCAAATTTGCCCTCCATGCAAGACTTAGGTCATGCTTGCTATGTGATTCTCTTCGATGTCTCTTCACTAGAGGCCTTGCCTCTCCCCCAACCATGGTCCCCAGGCCCCTGCATCTCCTGTCACAGCCTTCATCCTGCTGGGTAAGAAACATTTGCTCTGCCGTCTATGTTACCAGGCTATGTATTCCAAGAGGGCAAAGACCTTGTCTTGGCCGTTTCCATAACCTTATTTCCTCCTGCAGTGTTTAATACATAGTAATGTTGATGTTAAAATAAATAAACGTGGAATACTCCCTGCTAGGCTGATGCCTGCTTTTCCAAGAGGCCTCATTAATCTTCTTCTAAGGCTGATTATTGCTCCGACCCCAACTCACCTTCTCAATCTCAACGGGGAGGTTAGAGGCTGACTTTCTTTTATGTGATACAGCAGCCTTCACATTTGAAGGAGAATGCCTTTCAACCAAGGGGAGTTTTGTTACACATGATTTAATTAGGTTAACAATAGGGAAAAAAATCTGGACTACCTACTTTTGATGGGTCCGTTTGGACAACACTATATTTCTTTTTTTTAAGTTTTATTGGAGTGTAGTTAACTTACAATGTTGTGTTAGTTTCAAGTGGATAGCAAAGTTAATCAGATATCCATCTATCAGCTATCTCTCTATCTATCTACATTCTTTTTCATGTTCTTTCCCCATATAGGTTATTACAGAGTATTAAATTAAGTTGTTTGAATCATTTGCAAAATTTGCAGATTTGGGGTCCCCTTTGTAGACTGACAACAGCACAACGTCTGGAAGTCTAGTGACCTACACATTTTAGAGTCTCCCTTCAGAATTTCTATCTAGGGGTCTATGAAGTCACTATGCAGAGAGCAGAAGTAAGTGCCCAGTTGGACAGATGCACAGAAATGCAAATTACCTGATTCTTAGGTCGTCTGAAACAGCAAAGATGGTCTTTTGGCAGCAGAAGATGCAATTACCCTGGAGTTTAATATGTGCTGGTGAGATGTCAAGGGGGAATAGTTGAAAGAGCACAGATTCTGGAGTTAGAGATTCTTAACTTTGAATCCTGCCTCTGCCCCACCATGGGTCATGTGACTCTGGGCAAACCACTCCACCTCTGTGAGCCTCAGTTTCTTTATCGACAAAGTGTCAATCTTAGACCAGTTACGGGAATTCAATGAAATTAATCTATTATTCTCCCAGTCAAGAGAAAAATGATAGATAGAGCTAACCTAGCACCTGTCAGACAGTATACATTTCATAAAGTTTATTTTCTTCTTCCCTTTAATCTGAGGCAAAGAACTCAGACAATTACTCATCAACCCACAAGTCAAAAGAACTGATGCCTCCAATTAGACTGAGTGCTCATTTTTCCTTCCCCCAAAACTCAGGGAAGTGGAGTAGAAACACATGCAGGTTTTCACCTTGAACCTGGAGGCAATCTCGGTGAGCCAAGTCAGGATAATCCCTCATTTTCTGAGTACCCACCACGGCAGAGGAGGGGGAACCGACTCAAAGCCCGTGGAGGGTGGATTTCTCAGCACCCCGGTGAGAATAGGCTCTGAGACAGATGCCATTTCATTTTTTAAGAAGTGAAATTCATGAGTAGTACAAATGTATAACACATGTTAATTCCTGTGTGTAGCACTCTTTCCTCATTTCATTAATGAAAAACCTAAGGCTCACAAGCAAGGAGACATCCCTAGAGCTTCCATGTGGCAGAACCAGCTTCTAAGAGCAATTCTGTCACCACACTGCACGCTATTCTCACTGTGGCACTGTGTTCCACTATTTGGTCATATCTTTGCCATTCTTTATTTTATACTTACCTCTAAATTAAATCTGAATTGACTCATTTTATTGACTTAGAGCCATCTCAAGTAAAACTATAAACGCTCACAGTCTTTTCTAATTAGTCATGATTCCATAATACATTAAATGTTCATTATTAAAAAGAATCATCTCTAGAATCACCAGTGGAGCTCAAGATGAGTTGGAAGATAGAGAAATGGGAGAGAAAAGAATTATTTGCAATCTGTAAGCCTAGGTCTAAAGCCTTCAAGACCTAAACTTGTTTATTGGCCAAGAAATAACCAAGTTATTCCAAATAGAAAGTAGAAGTTAACCAAAGACAAAAAATTCAATGAAATGTGAGATTTTTCAAGACTAAAGTAAAAATAATTATTAAGTTTATAAGCAATAAAAACTGAAAGGCGGAAGAGGTCAGGATTACTTTGACTCTCCCAGCTGACTGATGATGCTCTTGGGAGAGACGGGAGGTCAAGAAAGGTTATTTGGCAGGAGTTCCCTTCGTGGCTCGGTGGTTAATGAACCTGACTAGGATCCACGAGGATGCGGGTTCCATCCCTGGCCTGGCTCAGTGGATTAAGGCTCCAGCATTGCCGTGAGCTGTGGTATAGGTCACAGAGGCGGCTTGAATCCCACATTGCTGTGGCTGTGGCACAGGCTGGCAGCTGCAGCTCTGATCTGACCCCTAGTTGAAAGCTCCATGTGCCGCAGGTGTGGCCCTAATAAGCCAAAATAAATAAATAAATAAATAAATAAATAAAGAGAGAGAGAGGGAGAGAGAGAGAGAGAGAGAGAGAGAGAGAGAGAGAGAAGTTACCTCCAAGGCCACCACTTCACAGGCACATTCATCACCTGGTGTGACAAGATGACTGACCCTGAGACCCAGCCTGTGTGACCCGGCTTATGAGGAAGCTGAATTAGCTAATCACAGATGTGCTGGTGGTTATCTGTTTCTTCCTCCAATACAGATACAAGCTAAGATTTTTTTTTTTTTTCAATTGGCAGCAAGGGTGGGGGTTTGTGGAAGATAAATTCAACTTTAGTGTCATGAAAATTATAGACAGGAGTTCCCGTTGTGGCTCAGCAGCTTACGAACCCGACTAGCGTCCATGAGGTTGCGGGTTTGATCCCTGGCCTCGCTCAGTGGGTTAAGCATCCAGCATTGCTGTAGCTGTGGTGTAGGCCTGCAGCTACAGCTCCTATTCAACCCCTGGCCTGAGAATTTCCGTGTGCTGCTGGGTATGGCCCTAAAAAGCAAAAGCAAAAACAAAAAACATATATATATATATATATAACAATGGACTTTTGCATTGTACTGGGTAGTAGACATCTTTCAAGAGGAAAGATTATAGTGAAATTCTTCTTTGTTCCTATATAAAATTGTGTTAATTATTAACCACCTGATGCTCAATGCAATAACCACACGCATTAAGAAACAGCCATGACAGGAAATGTTGAAAGGTCTACATATTGCATTTAGGCTTTACCTTCTCCATCATAAAATTACATCTGCCATCTCTCTGAATGTTTAGCTATTGAGAAATTTCCTGATTTCTTTTAATTTCCAGCAGTGGAATGGCTCTCTCACACATGGGCCTGCTGTTAGAAAAGGAGGATTATTCTAAATCGTCCACACAGCTGTTGTATAGATAATGTCGAGAAGCATAAGAGGCCTTTATAAATTTATTTACCCCTCTGAAAATACTTAAGAACTCAGAATATTTCCTTTGCTGAATACCCACTTCAAAGAAGTCATCTCATCCAGCCCAGAGCTTGAATTTTCCTGGAGAAAATGAAGATCCGCTCTATCTTGCGCGATTTCTCTCAGCTATGCCTTTCAGCAGACAGGAAATTATGTTAAAACCATTTTTCAGAGGTAGAGAAGTGCTGCATAAAGTGGAGATGGAGCCAAAAGCAGTATCCAGGACCACCGGCTCCATTTCCTGTGCTGGAGCCTTTGGTCTGTTCTAAGGCTCACTTGCCCCGTCTTTTTCTCCTTCCCCAAATTCCCACATTGTTATCTTGATGAAACACATGATGCTCAGCGTTGTGAGAAGGTGGCTTGAGAGAAGACACAGCAAATGGTGTAATTTTACCAAAGGGGCAATCAGTAAACAAATGTTCTATGCCAAAGACTTTACACCCTTGACTGAAAGTTGTGTGTCCATAGATACCTAGGGGGTGAGGCTTACTCCAGCAAGAACAAGGAAACTTCTCAGTCACATGCAAACAGAGGGAAGCAAGGAGCAAGAAAAAAAAGAAATGAGGGCAGGTGTTGAGTGGGAAAAATATATGTTGATGATTCAGACAGGTTTGGGCTAACGTTGAGACACTTCTTAGATGTGTGGTCATGGAAAATTTATTTAACAGCCTGCGGTGTCTATATCTTCACTCTCGTAGTCCAAGAGCCTCTGAAGTGTTTTGAGCAGGAGAGTGGCATTTCCTCCCAGTTGCATTGTCATCTTGTCCAGTGAGTATGTCAGCGGGGGGCTGGGTAGCTGATAATTCACCTCTAGATCACAACTATCAAAAAAGAAAATTAGGCTGCTTTGATGGACCTGGTTGTTCACGAACACATACGCCATAGCCCTCACCAGGTTCTGTCTTCTTCCTTTGGAAGGTTATATTTCTTAGTTGAAAAGGTGGAAATTAAAAGATGAGAAATCACATGCTATGATTGGGAGGGCTAACATTTTCCATGTAGACTGTGTGTGTATATATACATACAGTTATATACAGGGATTGTGTGTGTGTGCGTGTTTCTTCTGATTTTCTAATGCTTTGGAAATATGATATGAGTTGGTGAAAAGGACATTTAAAAAAGCAAAACACATGAAAACATTCATTGGCTCGGTAGGGTGGTCACTGTGGAATATGCTATTATCAGATGAATAAACTCGACAGGGGCATAGATACAGGGACACAAATATATGTTTGACGGTACAAAGAAGCAAGCAGAGGCAAACAGGAATGCAGAGGATGAGAATCACAGGTTACCCCCCCCGGGACACTGGGCTCCCCAGGTTGTTCCAATGGCACCCAGCACAGGTGCTAGGGCTCGGGTGCAAAACTGCAGAGTCTTTGTGACTTGAAGTGTCTGAGGGAGGGAGTGCGATGCTACCAGAGGGGTTGGAAACTGACCGTATAATTAATCTCTGTGCCTTTCACTACACCTGCATCATAACTCATTTAAAAGGAAAAAAGCTAAGATTTAAATCTGAACTTACTTGTTATTATGTGATAAACATAAGTTATATAATCCCTCTGACCTTAGTTCTCCTCATCTGAGAAACACAGCGGACACTCTTTATCGAAAACCTGCCTTGTGCCAGACTCTCTTAGCAGCCGAACTAATACCAACCCTAAACCTCACAATAACCTGCAAGGAAAGTGTGGTTATTTGACTTGGCCGAGATCAGGCTGACTCCGGGGTTCACACGGGAGTCATTTCCTCCTTCTGTATAAAATTTTTGGGGAGATCAAATTTAAGATGTATAAATTGGTGTTCAGTGGTTTTATTTTTTATTTTTTGTCTTTTTTTGGAGGGAGGGGGGGTCACATCCATGGCACAACATCAGATCTGAGCTGTGTCTGCAACCTACGCAGCTCACAGCAATACTGGACCCTTAGCACAGCTCATGGCAACATCGGATCCTTAACCCACTCAGTGAGACCAGAGATCCAAACTGCGTCTTCATGGATGCTAGTCAGGTTCGTTTCCACTGAGCTACAGCAGAAACTCCCAATGGTCTTATATGACTGCTACTATTTGAAAGATTGGTTGGTTCCTAATCCTGAAGAGAAAACATTCACACCATGGTTGAGACACCTAGGATAACAACATAGGCAGCAAAAGGCCGTTTGACTTTTCAGTTTCCGAAGCTTTATCTCATCTCTTGTGTTTGATTAGGTGACGGCTCTGGGAACTCTCCACTTGTCTGCCTGACTTTGACATTCTGAAAACTCAAACGAGTGAGGCAAGCAGCTGCGGAAAAGTGAAGTAGCATTTGCAAGATGCTGTGTGTGGCGCTTTTCTTCCCTCCCTCTCCCCTAAATGCAAAGAGAGTGCAGTGTGACTAATTACACCAGTGAGGAAAGCAGAAGCTCTCAAGTTAAAGTATTTTGGTAATCATGTTTACCGCGGGTAAAGTACGTCTGCATTAAATAAGTCAAAACACAGTGCGCAAGATTTGGAATGATTCCTTGCGCGCTGCAAGGACGGAGTTAGATGTAGAAATGATATAATGTCCAAGTCGAAACACTATAAGAGAAGATAAACCATCTGCTACGACTAACTCAGATCCACTTGAAAATGCTAATCGTATGGCAGTAGGATGATTAAACTGCATTTTTTTTAAAAAAAAGCCCTTTTTCGGTAAGAGACAATGCATTTTTTCAGCGAGATTGAGCTGCCCACAGATGGAAGGAATGCTGTTCCCTAAATTAGGTGACCGTCAGTATCAAAGTGTGAGTCATCGGTTCCTAGAAGCCTTATTGATTGCTCGGGCGCTGTTCTGCCTCTGTGCTCGCACGCGGGCCAGCGAAGGGAAACATCTCGGCCAAAGGCCCCGAATATTTAGTGAGAGAGCGAGAACCCACTCTGATTCAGTGACCTTATGCGGACGGTTTTAGCAGAGGAGGGAGTCTTAACATTGACGGGAAATGCAGTCCAGTCCCGACCCTGTCATAGCCACACTGATGAGGGCGCTGAAAGGGACCTTCCCAAGTTCCCAGGGGGAATCCCTACGCCCCGCGCTACGGGCAAAGTAGCTGCGGCTAAGACAGGTAAGCAGTCACTGTTCACTCAAGCACGGAACCGTGGAAACACGTAGCACACATGTGCTCTTACAGCATCCCTCCTGCTCTGAGACGGAGAAAGACAGGGGTCTTGGCACGGCTTCTGCCCAGGGCGCACCTTTCCTCTGCAGTATCAGCGGTGATGACATTGCCGACGATCTGATGAATACGGTAATTATGGAAATGCATTGTTGAGTGCTCCCCGTAAAACTGCTGGACGTTTTACACATATGATTGCACTCCTACAAAAATGTCTGTATTAGACTGATAGAGCTATTGTAACCAAAAAAAAAAAAAAAAAAAACCCAAAAAACAACAACACAGCCTGAATGACTTAAACAATAGAAATCTATTGGCTCACAGTTCTGGAGGTCAGAAGGCCAAAATGAAGGTGTCTCGGGCATGGTTCCTTCCGAGGGCTGGGAGGGAAGCTTCCAGGCTTCTGTTTTTGGCTTGTAGATGCTCATCTATCTGTCTCCACATCTCCCTCCCTGTATGTGTGTCCTGGTCCAAACATCCCCTTCTTATGAGAACACCAGTCATACAGCTTCAGAGTCATCCTAATGACCCCGCTTTAACTTATAAAGACGCTGTCTCTAAATAAGTCACCTTCTAAGCACTGGGCACTAGAACACCAACATACAAATTTTGTGGGGGCATAATTCAGCCCCTGACAGGCGTGTATTATATTGCTATTTTTCTCACCCTGCCGACAGGTAACTGAGGTGCAGAGAAGGTGGCTCATGAGCTCATAGTCACAGAGCTGGAAGGAAACAGAACTAGCATGAAGCCGTGGGATCAAGTTAAAAGCTTTTCTTTTTCTTTCTAAAAGTACTGGGGATTTTGTTTGTTTGTTTCTTTTCTATGTAAGTGAAGGCTAGATCAGGCTGATAGAAAAGGCATGAGTCTCTAAGTCCATCCATGTTGCTATAAATGTTGGTAATTCGTTCCTTTTAATGGCTGAGTAACATTCCATTGTGTGTATGTACCGTATCTTCCCTATCCACTCTTCTGTGGATGGGCATTTAGGTTGTTTCCATGACCTGGCTATTGCATAGAGTGCTGCAATGAACACTGGAGTATGGATGGACTTAGAAATTATCATGCAAAGTGAAACCAGTCAGACAATTAGACAGCAACACCCAGTGATACCGCTTACATGTGGAAACTAAAAGACACAATGAACCTTCTTACAGAATAGACAATGACTCACAGACTTTGGAAAACCTTGGTTTTTCAAATAAGACAATCTGGGGGGGTGGGGGGATGCACTGTGGGTTTGGGATACAAAATCTGTAAAACTGACTTGTGATGATTTATGCACACCTATAATTGAAATAAAATCCATTAAGAGAAAAAAAAAGACAAAAAGACAAAAAAAAAAAAAAAAAGAAAAGGCATGAGTCTCTAACAGTTCCTAGACACACTCGCTCCTGGCCAACTCCGTTAGGGATGTCTATTCCCCCAAGAAAATAAGAAGCAGATCCTGCCGCTCCACCGTGGTAGCTGGAGCCTCGCTCTGCACCCCATGCCGAACCTCCCTGAGCTCTCATCCTTATGCTCATGGTCCCAAGAGTGGACGGATACTCTGAATCTCAGCCATTACCAGCTCATCAGTGTCAAAACAAAAGGCTTGGCACAGCCTGCTGGGAAGCCAAGAAAATATTCTGTCTTCAACTGGGGGGAGCTAATGACTGAAAATGCACACCATTCACTCAGGCAAGGAATTTCCTCTGACGGGGCAAATTCCTCAAAGAGGGAAGTGACTACGCTTGGGGAGAGAGAAAGTTTAGGGTGGAAAGACCAGGATCCAGCGACCTGAACTGAAATACTTGAAAGCTATAAAATGGAGGAAACGTGAAGTTCGAGGTTGCTGATTAGAAAGAGGACAAAGAACTAAAAGTCGATCAGATCCGTTAAAGCAAAATGGGTCTGTTTACAGCATCCTTCTCCTAAAGATTTCCACGTAGTTAGTGCTGGGTGAAAATCACTTCCTCGTAAACCACCTCCCTATGAATTCCATAGAGAAAGGAAGGTCAGGTGAAACAAACCAATAAACCAGGGTGTGAGTCACGGTGAGGCGTGCGGCAGGCAGTGGGGATGAGATGAGGAAGGCAGTGGGGATGAGAGAGGGCTGGGTCTGCATCGTGCAGTTCTCTCCTCCTCACGGGTTCTCATCGGCTCTCCGACTGTCAGTCTCCACGCTGAAATGTGTGCGTCATGACGGTGTCCTAACGCGCAGTGGTAATTCAATGAGACATATTGAGTGGAAGTGTCGGTGAGCTTTGCCCATGTGAGGTATTCAACACACGTTTTGGAATAATAAGAAATAAATTCATGGCAAGGGAGGCCGACTGGGAAAAGAGCTTCTGTTTGTGACTCAATCCTCCTCCCCCTGTGTCACAAAGAAGTGCATACTCATCACGGAAAATAGCTAAAGAGGAGGCTGTGTCATGAAATAGATAAACCCCCCAAATCACAACATTTTAAGGAAAGGTCCTGAAGAGTTGTGCACATGGATGATCAGCTACTACGCAGAGTGGCCCCTCGGCTTGCGGAAAAACGGTGGGCTCCTGTAGGAAAACCCGAGTCTCTGAGACCAGTGGGATCACTTGAAAGGGCAGTCTTGGCGGCTGCGACTTTTATTCACTCTTAAAACGGGGTCCTGAGGTGCTCAGCTGTGGGCATTTTTTCAGCTGGGCCAGGATCTCCCTTCAATTCCTCTTACTGATGTACTTCGTTTAAAAAAGCCACCGACAACTGCAAAACTCTGCCCGTCCTGCTGGGGACTCAGGGCTTGGTACAAGGACTGATGTTTACTGAACTGCAGTGCCCATCTCCTGTGTCCACTGCACGTTCAATTCTCCCAGCGCCCGCGTGAGCTAGGTATCCATTTCCCGGTTTTCGGATGAGAAGAGTGTCTCCAAGTGGCTTGTCTGTAGAGAAGCAACTAGTGGTAGCAAAGTCAGGATGCATATTTTGGCCTAAGGCAGCGTCCATGATATTTACGTTATCGTTACATTAACAAAATAACAAGCTAATGTTGACGTAGCATTGGCTGAACTATCCTATAACCCTCTGCAGTGGATAGAGGCAGCTACTCTCATCACTAATTTATGGATGAGGATCCAGAGGCATGAGTCAGGCACTGAGTTATTAAGGCAGGAATTAGGGTTTGCCCCACGTGGCCCGCCTCCCCCTTACTTCACCACTCTCTTAGTGTGCTAGGGCTACAGCAGGCTGGCGTGGGAGGGCTAAAAACATGTTTATTTCCTCACTGTTTTGGGGACTAGAAGTCTAAGGTCAAGGTGCCATCAAGATGTTTCTCTCTCCTTGAGTAATCCATGGCCATCTTCTCCTTAAACCTCCGTATTCTGTGTCACTAGGTCTTGCCTTTGGGTGACCGCAGTCATATTCTGAAGTTCTAGGGACTGGGACTCCAACCTATACGTTTTGAAGTGACACAGTTCAGCCCCCAACAATCACCATACCCAGGCTCTCCTTTCTCTCCAATGATATCGTTTCCAGTTCCAGTCTTGTTGCTTCGATTTTATGCTGTTTGACAAGGATCTTGACTCTGGTCGCTGTGGCCCATACTTCTGTCCTGGTGTCTGAGCTCTGTGTATGAAGGTTGAATGGATCAGACGATGCGGCTTGATGAGCCCCAGGAATTCTCACCTCATCCTTAAGAGAGGATGAAGTACCCACTGGCTGATCTCAGAAGCGGTTTTTTTCCCCAGAGTTACTATTCCTTATTTGTGAATTTAAAAAATTATGTGAACGGATTGAGCCAGTTGGAAAGGGGCAAAGGTAGAGACGTTAAGTCAGATAGATCGCCTCTGGGTAAGATACAACAGCTTGCCGTGTACCCTTGAAGTTGGAGTGACAGAAATCTACATGAGGAAATATTTGCTTTAACAGTAAGACCAAATAGTGAAATAAAAATTGTATGTAAATATGGCCATGATGCTTAAAGATAAAATGATAAATAAGAAATAAAAGATGGGAAGAAAATGAATCAAATTGTTCACATTGGTTGTCTTCCAGCCGTGGTGTATGAGTGATTTTTTCTCTTGAGATTTCGCCCTACTAAAATTTTTCGTATTTATAAATAGGTAACACTTTATAGTAAAATAAGAAATAATGTTTAACAATAACCAAAATGTCTTAAGAGTCACTGGCTTATAATTAAACTCCTTGTGGGCCCTGAAGGGTCTAGGTTAGAAAGATATCTACTGTCTTAGAACAAGCAGGCAAAGTCTTAGATCTTGTTCGTGAGGCTAATTACGAATCTTTAATGTACACAGAGAGCTGATGATTCTTGTCAAGGCACTATCACGGAACTCAATTATTCAGTTCTCATAGCCACCTTATTCAGGAAATGGGACAATGATGAATATTACAATAGGGCACAAGGATATTAGGAACAGTGGGGTCAGAGGGCTGGGAGCCAGGAAGACCTGACCAGGAGGTTTGCTTTCTTCCAGTTTCCTCTGTGCTTTTGGTGCTAAGCATGCATTTCTAAGTTTTCTTCTAAGAATGCAGGGATAATTTTCGGTAGAACAAATTCTCTAAGTGATTGCTTCCAGTTATATAAAGGATAGCCCAGAATTTTGTTTCTAATACGCATCCTTAGCAATTTTAAAATGGTGTAGTTCTTTAGCAAAGTTTAACACACTGGAGGTGACCAAGGTATTAATTTGTAACTCCAGCTTAATCTCTTTGGGGGCAGCTCTGCATGATTTTTGCATGCAGTCCATGAGTGCATTTAAATTCACGTCACACAAAGCATTACAGATGCAGACTGTAGCTCTACCCCGGCCCTCAGAAGATTCAGACCTGTATGAGAATTTGCGCTCGTCTGAAGTTCGTTTTTATCCCAGGCACTGTGGCAGTCTAATTGAGCGCAGGATTCTCAGTCAATGCCAGGCAAAGGTCACACACCACTGAGTGGCTCAAACTCCCATCCCTATTTTGTTATCATCTATGGAACAATATGAGAATCCATGACACGTCCCTGTGTGATGACATATTACTATCTAAAGCTCCGAGGCATAAGTAATTTTGTGTCTCTGTTATTTGCTTTAGTTAGGTTTCATTAGTTTAGCTTTTTTTAAAAAATAAAATTTTGGCCATAAGAAAAGGTAGATATCATTGATGATTGATTTAAGCTTTAAACAGTTTTTTTCTTACTTATATTTTAAGCTTTTGCAATTGATCCATAAATTAAGACCTAGGAATAAAAGGCAAGCATTTAAATTTTTTTTAAGTATTGTTGATTTATAATGTGTCAATTTCTGCTGTGCAGTAAAGACAAACGTTTAAAAATTATTGTTTGCATGTTCCTAAATAAAAATCTATGTTTTTTTTAGAGCCATGTCTGTAGCATATGGAAGTTCCCAGAGCTGTAGCCACTGGTCTATACCACAGCCACGACAACGCAGAATCAGAGTGGCATCTGCGAACTACCCGACAGCTCATGGCAACAACAGAAACTCCAAAATCAAGACATTTTAATCTTGTGCAGCCATAACAGAATACCAGAATAAGATGCTAAAGATGAGGCTGATCTATCATCAATAACCCTGATTTCAAGCACTTATGCCATCAGTTTCACAATGCAGCTGTCTGATTAGTAATAAAATATAAATATGTACTTACAAAATATATTTGTAGCAAGAAAATACTGATTTCATCTCCTTTTCATTTTATGAATCTACCTAATAGTTCATTTGAAAATAATATTTTAGTTTTTAAAAGTTCAAAAAACACGAAAGTAGACAAATACCATATTCATCCTGCTCCTAAAAGCAGAAATTGCTTATACTGTAACACTATTTTCAGTTTCCCGGAATTCACACTCTACTTAATCATTGATTATTTTCAGCCTTTCCCAAGCTGCTTGAATTATTTCAAACTGAACCAGGATTGTGGATTTTCCCTGGCAAATAATCATATGCTCACCTCTTCTGTTGTTATTCATTAGGTTAAAGATCATCCTGACAGCTGGCGCCGAGACCTGCCCAACCAGAGCAAGCATTACAAAGTTTTCATGTCCTATAAACCGCTTCAGGGGGGATGCGGCCATCTTTCTGATCTTCGCTTTCAAGAGGTCATATAAAGTCAACTTCCTAGGAGTTCCCTGGTGGCTCAGAGGGTTAAGGATCCAGTGTTGTCATTGCTGTGGCTTGGGTCATTGCTGTGGTACAGGTCTGATTCCTCACCTGGAATCTCATGGCTACCCTCTGGTCCCCTACACCCGTGTGTACGTGCTCCTCAGAGGTCCCAGGTGTCCCCAGCAGTGATCATCGCCGGCACATGCCTTGGGCTGGCTCTTCCTCCTCCACGTCTCGTGCTTTCACGATCCCACTTCCCAAAATAATCTCCCTGCATCCTTGCTGCTGTCTTAAAGCTCTGCTTTTCTGGGTGCGCTGGCTGAGACAGAGCAGCCGCCAGACACTAACCCTCACCTTTATATTTACATCTATGTCCTGGCCTGTGGCTTGCTCCATGAGTCTCATATAATCAAAATCAGCCAACAAGTTTCATGTTTAGCCCAAGTTACCACCTGTGGCTGATACTGAGGATTCAACAGTGCACGTGAAGCATCCCGATTTTCACTTTAGTGTAGACAACAGGCAGTTACAATGAAAAGGTATCCCTTTTTTTTTTTTTTTTTTTTTTGTACCTTTGTTTAGTTCCGTGTCCTCCAAACAAAGTCTGGTTTCTTGTGGATCCAATATTCTACATTTACCCCTTCAAAGGTGGGGTAAGTGGAACCTCAGCGAGAAGGAGGTGTTTCAGGTGGGTAGTCAAGGTATCGGAGTGGATGGGAAAGAAAGTGATTCTGCTTAAATGAAAGGCAAGAAGGTGAGATGACATGAGAATTACACCTGTTATAGAAGTCGAGCATTAGAAAGGTGGTCACACCAGCTGGATTCACATAATCACGTTCTTTCCATGAGACACAGAGAAAGACAAAGCTGAATTGGAGTGGTGAAAAGAACTGAGTGACACATAACACACACATTTTCATTGTGTCATATATATATTTTATTATATATATATATATATATATATATATACACACACACACAGCCTTTATTAAGTGCATACCATGTAACAAATTCTAGATTAGATAAATGATGGAAACTAATTTCTTCTGAAACATGCGATAATTTCCTCAGGCAGATACGAATGTAAGTGACACTTAGCTAAGAGAGGTGACTGGCTTGTTCAAGGACACAGCTCCTGTAAGTCCAGGACATTTTTGTCCTGCAAATTCTGTGGTCATTCTGCATCACCCTTTTACAGGCATCTATTAGGAACCAAGTTAACTAGGGCTTTAATTCCTGCAACCTCTTGGCATTTAACTGTACCTTCAGCTTATTATGGACCAAGTAGAAAAGCTACAATGTGGATTCTAATATTAACTGTGATCATTCATGATCATCTGTCAAGAGACGAGCAAACTGAAAAGACTCTTAACTGGGCATCGGGAGGCATTTGAGCAAATGTTCTCGAGTTTTTTCTTAAACATTTACCAAGATTAGGCAACAGAGTCTGCGACATGTCCTCACATGTATTATTTTGTCCTCACATATATTATTTTGTTCTTTCAATAACCCCAAAAGGTGAGTGCTATTATCTCCCTCTCTCTTTTTTATTTTTTATTTTTTATTTTTTAAATAGGAAAACAGCACGGGTGACTGTTGCGCTTTCCCAAAGCTGGACTCCGAGAGCAGCCATTTGACCTGCCTCCAGGGTCTCACATCCATTCTCAACGCCATGTTTCCAGGTCAGGCCCCGCAAGCTGAGACAATTGCTCTCGGCTGCTCCCAGAGGCCAGGCCAGGTGTTCAGCTCCCAACCTCGCCTGCTCTGGATTATGCTTACTGGAGGCTTTTTTTTTTTTTTTAAAGGCGATCTCACATAATAACCCTATTATTAGTATTATCATCATGATTATCATAATCCTTTCTCCGAAATAATTTCCGTAAAATATTTTACTAAAGGAGAGGAGCACTTGAAAAAAAAAAAAATGCTAATCCACCCAAACCACACAAACCCCAGATGGCCTCGCATGAAGTGGGGGAAGACACCAGGATAATAACCACGATTGCCATCAATTCCACGCGGCGGCAGATGTGAAAGAGATAAAGATGCCGAGATGCTCCCATAGAAGTTCAGAAAAATCTTTCTGTCCTCCGAACAACACAAAGGCGCGGACCCGTGATTAAAGAATAGGTTCTGCGCAGTCCCCGCGTAATCTTTCTTGCATATCTATGCCCCAGATGGCCCCTGTTTAACGAGAGGAGAATAATCCTCACTTTGTAAGCAATTTGGGGGAAATTACAGAAATATGGAAACTGCCCTGTGTATCTTTATTCAATTTTCTCTCATTTCCCCAGCAGCATGAATAAAGAGGGAGGAGCGTATTTTTAGCTGAGGGTGCCATTTGACTTCCAAAGAGGAAACATCCAAAGCAAGTTATATTAAGACTCCTCTGCCCCAAGTCAACACAGAATAAAGTGAGCCTGTTCCTTGGCCACTATACCTAAATGCAAATTCTTTAAAACACACAGAGATTAGAGATTAGATTTCCTCAGTTGCACCAGCCATATTTTAGGAGCTTGCTAGCTAGTGGCTACCATACTGAAGAGCTCAGAGAGTGAACATTTTCAGGGCTTCTCTAAGTGCTTAGTGTACCAATTTTTTTTTAAGTTACTCTATAGACACTTAGAATCATAAAGTTTTAACATGCAAAAGACTTTGGACCACATGGAGCCTAACAGTTCATTTTATACAGGAGAAGAAAAACTAGCAACTTTGCCAGCAAGTAAGGCTGCCCCAGAAGGATGCTGCAAGAAAACCATAATGTCGGGATATGAATTCATTTCCTATATCTATGCTTCATTCTCCAGCTGTGGTTTGTGAAGTCCTCAAGGACAACGTTGACTGTTATCCACTTGTTCATCCCAAATGTCTAATGAAATACCCAGCACACATTGGAGATCCAGGGAATATTTGAGGATTGATTCGGAAATGTTACCGAGTAGAGAATTGCGGTCTCATTTATAATGCATTTATCACAGCAGCAAGGTGCTGAGAAAGTGACGCACTAGCTAGGTAAGTATTGGCAGAGTGTCTAGAGTGTCACTTATTAAGTCACTGCCAGTCTAGACTGGGTTTCCCAGAGCAGATATGGGCTGACGGTGAGCAGGTGCCAGACAGGTCCACCTGGGCAGGTGTTGGCGGCACCTCTCACAACCAAGGGAAACTTCACTCTGAAGGACAAGGTACATGCTCAAAGGACTCAGCAAGAACAGTGGACGTTCAAGGGAGCAGTTGGTAATGGAATTAAGGGAGGTTTATGGGAAAGCAGACCTGCTGGAGAAGGTCACACTCAAAGGTTCAAATCAGCTGAAGCAGCTCTCATTTTTCTCAGAAAGGCACGTTTTCAGGAGCAAAGCTCCAGATTCTATAGTTTCTAGAGCAGGAACTAAGCAGAGGAAGGCAGGATCCTGACTTACGAGTAAAGTAGGAGTGTTCTTTTGGGGCTCAGCACCTTAAGGACTCAGAGTTGTCACTGCAGCGGCTCAGGTCACTGCAGTGATAAAAGTGCAGTCCCTGAGCAGGGAACTTCCACATGGGGAAAAACAAAAAAGAATAAACTAGAGAAGGAAGCAGCCTACTCCAGGCAGGAAATCGGATCCACCCGAGGAGACAGGATGAAGCTGATTTCACGATTCGTCAGGTAGGACTAGCTTGGCTTCATGAATATGATTTAGTAGAGATGGACCGTCCTTGTCTTCCCATCCCCACCTCAGCTCAGCATCGGGCAGAACCAAGGCGACCGAGGCAGGAGAACAGAGAGCAGGGCAGTGGGGGGCTGTGGGGCAGGCTGGGGTGCTCAGGCCGGGCTTGGGGGCAGGCCTGTTACCCAAGGGCACCCACCTTGAGTGTTTGCAGCAAAATCAAATATGGCCGCCAGTTAAAAAAACGTGAAAAACTGTAGGTCAAAGGCGTTAAAATAGTGAGCATGGCAAACAGCCGGGATTCCTGGGGTCCCCTGCCAAAGCTGTTAACGTTGCCATTTTTGAACTACGTATTGAGGGTCGGAGGCCCAGGTATTCACCGTGGCGTTGCTGGTACCGGTCCTCTGAGGAGCGTGATCTGGTTTCAGATGGGCAGAGCTTCCAGGAGATGGGTGAGCACGGGAGCAAGCCAAGGACCACACACTCGCACAGAAATCAGGACAGACAGCGAGGTGTGGGCTCCACGCAGCCACTCCAGAAAGCAGAACCCTCTTCTGCCTCCTCTCCCCTCTCTATTTAAAGCAAGCAGCACTTAAATGTTTAAATTGAGCTTTAACGCCGTTGGCTCAAAGAGTTAACGTAATATAAACCATCATAAAAGACAAAAAAAAGGACCCATTTATACTCAAATTACACAGGAGTCGCTTGTCTCTATCAAGGCTCACAAGTATTTGCTCTTAAAAGCTATTTTTTCCTCCGGAACAATAGCGCAGGTGCATCGCCTTCAGTGTACAGCGCATTCATCCCAGGAGGCAGGAAGGTGATTTCACACCTGTTTCTTCCATTTATTTGCTCCCGGCCTGGCCAATTTGCCCAGTGTCAAGATCGGTGTGGCCAGAGTCTGTCGACAAGAGTTCCTGCTTCAAAGGGCAGCATCTTTGCAGCTCTGGGAGTTTGGGTGGTGCGATGTGCCTAACACACGACTCTGGGTGAACGTCTCTGCTTCCCATCACATAGAAAGAAATGGAATTAAGTGGTAATAATAATAGAGAAGAGATTATGTGTTCAGTGAAATCTGAGGGAGAGAGAGGGAGAGAGAAAGTTGTCTTAGCTGGTATCTGGTTTACTACGCACTGGGATAGATAAGAAGAGTGGTGCTGTGCTGTGCTCTGATTGCCTAGAGGTGATTGCCTGGAAAAGACCTCTGACTTCACTTCTAGGGGAAAAGGAAAGGAAGTGAAATCACAAATCCCTGTAAGCCTGCACTCTGCTGGGCACCCTCGATCAGGAGAGGTGGCCTTTTCACATCCCCGCACAGCAAAATTTGTGCGCCAAACACTGCGTGATTTCTGTCACGAGACAGCATGCCAAGTGCACATAAAAGAGCCCACTTCTATTACGTGGTGGCATCCATCCCATCTCACATCGATCCTCTAATTGGCTTTGGGATGGGATGGCCACATCAGCTACCAAAAAATGCTTGGTATAACATAAAAGTTGAGACTAAAGAATTATTACATGTATAAACATTAAAAAAATCATACTCTCCATCTAAAGTAGTCGATATTATTCTCATATTTATATTATAAGGCATGATTTTTTGTAATTCTAATAGTAAACCAGTATCCTATGAACTTGTCAATTTCTTTTCTCTCTTTTTTAGTCTTATGCCAGTGCAGGTTACTCAGGAACAGCTCGAGCTGTAAACTTGTCGATTTCTAAGTGCTTTGACGGCTCACAAATTCCCTCATCAAACAAAAGGCTCTAAGAAAACATTTGATATTTTTGAATAATGTGCACCAAATTTTTGAATATAAACTTATTTTCATATTTTATGTTGCTTATTTAAATATTTAGAATATGGTTTTAATTACTATGAAATTTTACTAAACATCCACCTGTCAGTAAAGAAAGTAATTATTTTTTTTAAGATGCACATTCTCCTGAAAGGGAAACAGGTGTGAAAACCTGCAGGTATTTATCCACCAACAACAAATAAAGGATATCTGTGAAATGCGGAGGAAGAAGTAAACACAAACGTAATCTTGAAACTGTGCGTTGTCCGTTTGGGATCCCAAACCCAAACTGCAGGAAGAAGTGCATCTTTATCTGGGGTTGTGTTCTCATTCTCCTTGGGACGCAGGACCAAGTGCTGTCTACCACCTCCTAGACAGAGTTAAGGTGTCCTGAGGGTGGTATATATGGAAATTGCACCCCCAGGGTTTTGAGGTCATGAGATGGTATCAAAAAAGGAGAGTCGAAAAAGATCACCAAGAGTGTAGCAGCTGTGGAAGTCAGCTGGGACAGATCCAGAGGCGCAGGTTTAGAGAAAGCCCTCTGCCAAAGAAGGCGTGGAGAGGGAAAAGCATGTTTTTTTTTTTAAATTCCCCAAAGCACACTGTTTTCAACTTATTAAAGTAGGAATTTATATTCATAGCTGAATGGAGAATTATTTCTTACCGACTATTACCATTTCAATTTCCAGTCAAGGACAAAGCTGCCTTTTCTGAAACATAATGCCAGTTCCTACATTCCCTGTACGCACTGTGGGTCCATCATAGAAACACATCCTTCATCATAACGGTTTTCCAAGTAATGAGTCTATAAGCCCCTTGACTCTCCTTCTCATCAAAATCTCTCCGAACCAAGATGGACTTAGAAATGAACGCTCTAAGCCTCCTGCTGGCATGTCATTGACACTCTGGCCACCGCGCATATCCTTTACCGCCTTAAAATCAATGTGTCTTGATGTAGAAGAGATTAGTGGAACTCAAGGAAGGTGAGCACTACTTCCATTTGTATCCTAACCAGGCATTGGGGGGGGAGTCCAGAGGTAGGAAGAAGGGTGTGAGGTGCTAGAGACAGGAGGTAGGGCAGAGTGATGGTTAATTTTACATGTGGGCATCTCGGGGTACCCAGACATTTGGCTAAACATTATTCTGGGTGTATCTACGAGGGGGCTTCTTGATGAGATTAGTGTTTGAATCAATAGTCCGAGTGAAGCAGATCACCCTTCCCCGAGTGGCCGAGCCTCCCCTGGGTCATTGAAGACACGAAGAGACCAAAAAGGCTAAGAAGGAACTCTGCCCGCCTGACCTGCTGATCTGGGACCCTGGTCTTCTGCCTTCAGACCGAAACCGTACCACCAGCTCTCCTGGCTCTCATGCCTTCGGACTCAGGTAGAGATTACATCATTGCCTCTCCCGGGCCTCACGCCTTTGGACTTGAACTGGGACTTAACACCCTCTTGCTCTAATTATCATTTTCCCTGTCCCTTTCCCAGTAAATCCTAAAATCTATATCTTTCAGCCTAGCCAGATCCTGACACATGTAAGAGTCTCCATAAATGCTTACAGAAACAGCGTGTCAGTGATTACCAGTCTACACTCTGCCCACAAGCACGGATTACATTCTGGGCCCTTCCTGAAGTACTGGGATGGTGTCTTATCTCAAGTTAATCACACCCTGCTGAGCATCATGGCAAGGCAGGTGTATTAGGCAGAGCCTGAGATTTTCATAAGCAGACAGAGGGCTTTATCCTTCCTCAAACTTCATGTCCACCTAAGGGACGATGAGCCATTTCTTTGTGACTCTAATTATACTAAATGACAAATCAGGAATTGAAACCACGCTAAAAATGTGGTGGTTCACATTTTGTGTTTAGTCACTATTTTTTTGTTTGTTTTGTCTTTTTGCCTTTATGTAGAGCCGCACCCGCGGCATATGGAGGTTCCCAGGCTAGGGGTCTAACAGGAGCTGTAGCCGCCGGCCTTCACTGTAGCCACAGCAACGCGGGATCCGAGCCGCGTCTGCAAACTACACCACAGCTCACGGCAACGCCGGACCCTTAACCCACTGAGCGAGGCCAGGGATCGAACCTGCAACCTCATGGTTCCTAGTCGGATTCGTTAACCACTGAGCCACGATGGGAACTCCGTGAAATTACAATTTTTAAAATACGATCTATTTTCTTCTGTAAGGTGACTAAATGGTTTTTATATTGAAAACCTTGGGATGATTTTGAAGAAAATTTTTTTAAATTGTGGAAAATAGGAGTAACCTGGTGGCTCAGTAAAAATGATCTGGCATTGCCACCGTTGTCGCTTGGTTCCACTGCTGTGGTGTGAGTTCAATCCCCAGCCCTGGGTTTTTGGCCTGTGGGTACAGCCAAAAAATTTTTGAAAAGCTTGCTAACTGTAAGTAATATGTACGGAGTTCCCTCTGTGGCTCTGTGCATTAAGAATCTGGCGGTAGTGTCTTGGGTTACTGTAAAGGTGTGAGTTCAATCCCTGCCCTGGTGCAGTGGGTTAAAAAATCCAGCTGTGCTGTAGGTCACAGCTGCGGCTCAGATCCAGTTCCTGGCCCAGGAACTTTCATATGCCATGGGTGCAGCCATAAAAAATAAGTAAATAAATAAGTAATATGTGGACCTTGAGAACATTAAAGTGTACTGAGTAGACAGACTATACAGGCAAACGTGTGTGATACACAAACACCCACACACACGCATGCACACAGACAGGTGCCTGTAAAATGTGGTGAAAACTGAATAAGGTCTGTGGATTCTATCAATATATGTTTCCTGGACTTGACAGTTTACTATAGTTATAGAAGATGCTTTCATTGGGGGAAGCTGGGGGAAGGGTGCAGGAGGTGTCTGGATGATTTTTATCATTATTTCTAATTATTTTAAAATATGTCATCATTTCAAAATAGAATGTTAAAAAGTAGTGTATGTGCTACAAAGACTGCAATCTAAAATTGTTCCTTTAAATAAAAGACTGGAGAAAAGTTGCAGAAAGGAACAATATTTCATTGTGATTTCGGGGTTATGGTTTTCCCTTCAATAAAAAATACCCTTGAGTGTTTTCCACCCTCTTTTCCAGAATATTTCAATCCTATTTCAATGCTGTTTAATGAATACTGAAATAAAATCTAGTGACCAAACATATTTCCTGAGAAAAGAGTCTGCTTTGAACAGTTTCTTGACAAATATTGAGCTAGATTATGAAAGTTTTTATAAAAATCCCTTCAAAAAAGTGAACCCATTTCATTGGACTCTTGAAGGATATCGCTTCTGCCTTGAAATTTCAAAAAGAAATGGCAGGAAACTGTGTTGAAATACTTGATAAATACCGTTGCGAGTATGATGACAACACACTGTCCTGGAGCTTTCAGAAGGAAAGTCAGGGACTTAATGAGCACGAGGAGAGTGTCAGGGGGGTCTCCCTAGAAGAGGCACTATTTGGTCCCCCTTTTTTTCTTCTTTTTAGGGCTGCACCTGTACTATAGGGAAGTTCCCAGGCTGAGGGCTGAACTGGAGCTGCCAGCCTGAACCACCGCCACAGCACTGCGGGATCCAAGTCACATATGCGAACTCTGCCACAGCTTGTGGCAATGCTCCATCCTTAACCCACTAATCCAGGCCACGGATCAAACCCGCATCCTCATGGATTCTAATCGGGCCCGTAACCCACTGAGCCACAACGGGAATGCCTTTGGTCAACATTTTTAAGACAGAAAATGAATCACTCAAAAAAGATGAGGTGGAAGTAGATTTGTGTGTAGGGGGAAGGTCACTGCTGGCAGAGATGGCAACCTTTTCTTAATGCCTGAAACAGAAGCAAACGTATGCAACCGTTTATAAAAGCCTGTGTGTGTGTGTGTGTGTGCATGTGTGCATGTGCGCACACCTCTGTATCATCACAACCACTACTTAGTCCTTCCTCTGAGTTCATGTCTCTCTGCTTTTATTTTTTTATCTTTTTAAGATTTTTATTTTTTCTATTACGGTTGATTTTTAATGTTCTGTCAGTTTCTGCTGTACAGCAAAGTGACCAACCCAGTTACACATATACATTCTTTTTTTCACATTATCTCCCATCATGTTCTACCACATGTGACTGGATGTAGATCCCTGTGCTGTGCAGCAGGATCTCATTGCTTATCCACTCCAAGTGCAATAGTTTGCATCTATTAACCAATCCCAAGCTCCCAGTCCATCTCTCTGCTTTTATTCCCACCCCTCCCTCAGTCTCGAATGATGCTTCATATGCTCAGGTTTTGGAGCCCAGCATGTTTTGTGAACCAGATTTTGTTCTCTTTCTGCAGATTCCCTGAGCACACTTCTGATCGCTCTGATTGAGAAAGCAGAATAACACGGGTTCTTTCTGTAAGTCATTTAGATGACAATTCTCCTGAGATCATTTGATCTGAACTAGCCATAAACACGTCCCTGTTTCAGTGAAAGCGCGTGCCACCCCCATACTCTAGTTCCAAATGTCGAGGTGAATCCCAAAGGTGGTTTGGGATATCTGATTATTGTTTTACCTGATTATACGGTTTGGGATATCTGATTATTCTTTTACCTGATTATACGTATCCCCTCACCCTTGGTGTGGTAGTCAGTATAAGATGTGTTATCACAATTACCAATTAAGAAGTTGTGATCTGGAGTTCCCGTCGTGGCTCACCGGAAACGAATCTGACTAGCATCCATAAGAACGCAGGTTCAATCCCTGGCCTCGCTCAGTGGGTTAAGGATCCGGTGTTGCTGTGAGCTGTGGTGTAGGTCACAGATGTGGCTTGGATCTGGCGTTGTTGCTGTGGCTGTGGTATAGGCCAGCGGCTGCAGCTCCGATTTGACCCCTAACCTGGGAACCTCCGTATGCTTCAGATATGCAGCCCTAAAAAGACAAAAAAAAGAAGGAGCAGTTTTGATCAGAAATACAATAATTTGGTGGACACATCCTCTTGGCAGCAGTTGGCACAAGGCATTCCACCGTGTGCTTTGTGAGACAGATCTTTTCTGCGTAGGTATAACATTCACAGGCCTGGAATATAAAACCGCAACAACTGACTTGATCGATGGCTGCCGTTTTACTTGGGAAAATATTTGGGTTGATGTGCTCCACGGAGAACAGACGCTGGTCCCCAAAGACACACATGCCGCTCCTCTGGGTGTTCATCACAAAACAATCCTCAGCAAAATTAATACAATTTAAGAAGAAACTTGAAAGAACAGTGAGAACCACCACTTTCTAAGCTGGAAATCACTAATCCAAAAACATAGGCAAAAACCATACTTAAATGCCAAATTAAACCCGTTCACTTTTCTTAAAGGGAGAGATTTTCAGCCTTTCAGTAATTTGCTTATTCTTAGAAACAAAAGACGGGGACCGGCAGGGTGTGGGAGCCCGCAGACAAACAGCCCCAAACGTCCATCTTCCATTCAGCGAAGTGAACCAGGGCAGCGATTTCTCTTCAGCCAATAAATAGGCAGCACTTTCTTCAACTCCCGGTGGCTGCGAGGGAAACAACACACCAAATGCTTTCTCGTGGCTTCCTCATCTGGAACCCCAACCCGGCCCATCAGATTCTTGTCCAAACACCCCCCGGCAGCTGTCACCCTCCAGATCTGCAGAGAAGAGCCCGGCCTGTGCCACCAGTGCAAGCTGGAAGGAAGCTCATTTCCACGGCGGAAGGCAGGGAGATGACAGGTTTCTTTTGTTGATGTTTTGTATTTTGTTTTTCCAGGGCAAGACAATTCACTTGGTGGACATAACAGGCAATCTGGCCTCCACATAGACCATCCAGATGGCTGTTAGTAGCCGAGAGGGGTTGTCACCAGCAAACTCAATCCAGCTCTTTTATTATAAGCAACCTTCTCCCTGTGGCCTGCAAGCCACATGGTCTCATCGAAGAAACTCTAGTTTGAACATAATGGTTGTTTTTAAATTTCTAATGAGCATCCATACTGCCGTTCATTTTTAAAAGTTATGTGCCGTTTGGAGAGATGCTACAAGAAAGACAGGGATTAGTGTCCTTTTTTGACGTCTTCCTGAAGCAAAGTGGTCATGAATCTTGAGGCGAGTATATTAATAGTATTAATATTAATGTATTAATTAAGGAAGGTGTTAATTAATGTAGGGCTAATCCCAGCTCTGACCTGCACCACTGGTCTGACCTTAGACTGTGCCTTGTCTCCGGATCTTGCTCATCTGCAAAGGTAATTAGCTTAAGGTCCCTTCTAGCCTTGACAGAAAATGGTCACTTTAATTAAATTAAGTCTGATTCAATTCCACTCGCCAGAGTGTAGCTACACAATGTCAGAAACTGACAGGTATATGGCCCATGTTCTCAGGGAGTCAAAGCTTGGCCTGTGGATTCTGTTGAACTAAAGGCAGTCGAGACCCTGTGGGCTCAAGAGAAACTGCTGCCTCTGCCTTAACTACCAGGAAGAATTTAAGTTGGGAATTTCCCCAGAAACAAATAGTTATTGTCATAATTCTGAAGATGAATTTTGTCTAAGTGGCCTCCCCTGTAAGGGAGGGCCAACATTCAGTTCTTCTTCCTGTTGTCCTGTGATTGACCCTCCCGTCCTCGGCAGCCCCAGGCCCCATCCCGTCCCTTAGCTCAGGATGGTGTCTGGACACTCTTTCGCTCTTCTGTCTCTGAACCGCTCAGGTTGTGGGGTTCCCGCACTATGAAGGTCAATTTGATTTTCTCGGGTTACTTTACTTCAGTTGATTTGATTAGCTGACCAGTCAAAAGAACCTCTGAAGGAAAGAGGAAAGTTTTCTTCTTCCCCAATAGTAGTAAGTTCAGTCTGTAAAGTGCAGCAGAGTCACAGAGGAGAACCTGAAACAGCGTGGATGCTCTGAAGTGTTAATCAACACTTCTAGAAATACCTAGAACATGATACAGCACAAACGCAATCTCGAGTTTTGTACCAAGTCAAATTCTGGTTGGCCTTGGTTAAAGGAATAATCAAAGCTGTGGAAAGGGTAGAAGAAAGTTTGTTTGAAACTTTGAGAGTTGAACCTTCCCAAATGTTTCAGGCGGCAATGAGAGTGGAAACATCTGACCTGGAGATCTAAAGAAGGGGAAAAGTGAGAAGAATAATTCTAAAAACACTGAGTGTTTGAGAGTTGAACCAGTGGAAGCCAAGAACAAACGAAAAGTCAAAAGATGCAAAGATTAAAAGAAAGTAAGACCTGCTCTGCTCAGATACATGCTGGAGGAGGGAGATGGCTGGCTCATGGGTTGCTCTATATTTAGTTTTCTAAGAAAACTCCATTCTGTTTTCCACAGTAGCTGTACCAATTTACATTCCCATCAAAAGTGTAGGATGTTTCCTTTTCTCCATGCCCACTCCAGCATTTGTTATTTGTAGGCTTATCCATGATGGCCTGGAGGGAGGAGGATGGTCGGAGTTTCGAGGCTGATGGATACAAACTATTACATATAAGATGGATAAGCAATGAGGTCCTGCTGTATAGCACAGGGAGCTGTACCCATTCTCTTGGGACAGAACATAATGAGAGATAATATGAGAAAAACGGTGTATATATGTACGCCCGAATCTCTTTGCTGTACAACAGAAATAGGCGCAACGCTGTAAGTCAACCATGGTTTAATAAAGAAAGAAAAAGGAGTTCCCATTGTGGCTCAGAGTGTTAAGAACCCAACATAGTGTCCGTGAGGGTATGTGTTCGATCCCTGGCCTTGCTCAGTGGGTTAAGGATCTGGTGCTGCTGCAAGCTGTGGTGTAGGTTGCAGATGCAACTCGAATCCTGTGTTGCCGTGGCTGTGGCACAGGCCAGCAGCTGCGGCTCGGATTCGACACCTATCCCGGGAACTTCCATGTGCTGCCGGTGCAGCCATAAAACAAACAAACACACAAAAGAACTGCTCTGCCCTCTGTAAGAAGACCCCCGCCCCCGCCCGGCTTTTCCGGCCATCTAAGAACCTCTGACGGCCTGCATCCCCAGCGGTCACGGTGATGAGCAAGCAGACAGGCGCTTAGGGGCTGGGCCTTAGGGCTGCATCACAACACCAGGAGCCAAGGAAGTAAAACTCACAAGCTTCTGGGAGACGTGGTGCTGGGCTTCCCACTTGCCAGGTCTCTGGAGAAAGGATCAGCCCCTGTGAACGGCCCTTCGACTGAAAGTGGGTTTCCTAGTCCCTTGTGCAGGCCAAGCTGCTTGTTGGTGCAGCCAGAGTCCCCAGTGGCTGCCACTTTGACTGATAACGTGAGCTCGGGAAGACTATTCATACAAGTTTCTGCATTCTGATTTCTCTGACGTTTTTCCCAGTTGTAATTATTGGAGAGCTATGGCATGCATGCCTGTTGCCAGCACAAAGCTTTTTCTGGCTAGCTGTTATGACTTGAATCGTGTCCCCTAAAAATTCCTAAGTTGAAGCGTCAACCCCTAACACCTAGAATGTGAGTCTGTTCGGAGACACTGCCTTTGAAGAGGTAATTAAGGTCGCGGACTTCCCATCGTGGCTCAGCGGGTTACGGACCCAACCAGTATCCATGAGGATGCGGGTTCGATCCCTGGCCTTGCTCAGTGGGATAAAGGATCTGGCATTTCTGTGAGCTGTGGTGTAGATCGCAAATGCAGCGGCTCGGATTCTGCGCTGCTGTGGCCGTGGAGAGTAGGCCTCAGCTGCAGCTCCAATTTGACCCCCAACCTGGAAACTTCCATATGCTGCATGTATGGCCCTTAGCAAAAAAAAAAAAAAAAAAAAAAAAAAAAAGGTAATTAAGGTCAAATGAGGTTATTAGAATGGGCCTGAATGCTATATGACTGTTGTCCTTCCAAGAGGAGGGCAGGACACAGACACAGGCAGAGGGATGACTAAGTTTTGAGGACACAGAGAGGGCAGCTATCCCCCAGCCTGGGAGAGAGGTCTCAGGAGAACCGAGCCTGCTGACTTGATCTCTGATTTCCAGCCTCCAGAACACTGAGGGAATATGCATTTCTGATGGTTAAGCCCATGGTTAGCATGTTTTTATGGAAGCTCTTGCAAACTAATACATTTGCCAAGGGTCAGAAAACTGATACGGCCAAGTGCTGGCCCTCAAAACAGTCAGTGATGGAGACAAAATTCCGGGGTCTGAGAAAGATACCTTGACACAAAAACAGAGCCAGAATAAATGAGGAGAACCTGAGCGGCTGCCTTTGTTGTCAGAAGTTCATGTATACAGCTATGTCAATTATTCCTCAGCAAAGCTGGCAAAAAAGAAGACCGTGTGGTGCTAGAGTCACTTAAAGCGGATTCTCAGCCATGGCCTGTGGCTGCCTATTTGAAACCCAGGGAAAGAACCCCTTTTAAAGAAATATTTATTGGACTATAATGGATTTACAGTGCTGTGCCAATTTCCACTACACAGCAAAGTGACCTAGTCATACCTTCATATATATTCCCTTTCTTATAATAGCTTCCATCACGTTCTATTCCGAGAGATCAGATCTAGTTCTCTGTACTGTACCTTAGGACCTCATTGCTTATACATTCTAAACGTAATAGTTTGCCTCTACTAACCCCAAACTCACCCAGGTCACACCTGAGACCAAGGAAATCAGAATTTCTGGATGGTAAGACCCAGGCATCAATAACATGCGAATTATTCACAGGATTCAGATGTGTGACCACACTTGGGAACAGGTGAATTAGAGATACAAGCCTTGTCTCAGTAGCTCAACGTGGATTATTTATCACTTTATCTCTCTGCTGCTACTCTTATCATCTGAAACGTGTGCACGGCATAACGTCTGCATTACCTGCTCAGAAATGTATATAATATACCACATAACAGATTAATTGTTCGAGTTGTAGAGATGGTCAAAGCTTTTCTTGTTTTCAGTGTAAGACGAAGGGGGAAAATGTCTGGATCAACAGAAAAACCAAATGAAAATACAAAATAAATAATGCAGGTGACATGGCATTTTAGTAAGTCTAAATTTCTGACAAGAACGCAACTCTTCTTTCTTGGTGACAAATTTCAGCATTTTCTTACCAAACTCTTTTAGGCAGCAGTGGCTTTAAAATAACACTACAGTAAGTATCCCTGATTCCTTTCCTTTTCAGGCTGTGTCTGAATACTTTCAAGTAAAAAAGATGACTTGAAAGCTGTAAGCCTAATTAAAATTATGGTAAAGGTGCAGATTTTACATGAGGACAGATTTTTAACACATCCACCCACATTTATTTCTGATCCAAGGATGGCCACAGACAAAGATCAGTTTGGTGTTTGATCACCTCTGAATGGCATGTGCATCTCATGACTGGATTATGCAGTTTGTATTGGAACGAGAAGTTTCAAAAGGGGGAGCTAGTTAGCTAATTGATTATAGATCGTGGCTGAAATTTTGCAGGAAGGAGACACATTGAGAGTTTAAGGAAAGCCCTAAGAAAGCAGCGTTCCTATGTACCATGTCTACCCCTGCCCTTTCTATAAATAAGGCTGATTTCTGAGGCTCTCGGGAAAGCCCAGCACAGTAGCTGAGAAGCAGAAAGTAAGTGGGAATTTCAACTGTGTGCCTCACAGAAATGGGACAATGAAAACTGAAAGAATTGCTTTTTCGCTCTCAGTCAAGCAATTCAGAGCAGCTCTGGTTACAGGTGCACAGTCAGGGTCTGTGGTTACAGCCTTTGGACCCGGTTTGAGCAAAGCCATCAGTAATTCAACAGCATCAGCTGCAAAACCAGACTCCTAACACCTTCCCCGAGGTGCATCTCATGTCTGCTTGTGTGTGGTGATTCGTGATGGGTTTGCGAGCACCCAGCCACTAGAACCGTTTGTACAAAGAGGGAAGTGTGGCAGAGTTATGCTATCCCTTTTCTCAATCCCTTTCCTTCTCCCAACCCATCCCTTAACCCACCTTATAGTCTCATTTCTTCTTTGTTCTGTTTACAGTTTTGGCTTTTTTTTTTTTGGAACCAAGATCAGACATAGTCGGTTTTATGGGTTTTTTTCCATTCATTTTGTTATTTGCTCACTTGTTCAGAATATAAATTTCCCCCCGCACTCACACCTGTGTGACGGACCCACCCTGAGGCTCAAGAGGAGGCAAGGGCCAGCCTCTGAGCAAACATTCCTGAGAGGGGAGAACAGCAGGAGTGTGCGTGAGTGTGAAATGTGAGTCGGGTATACTAATAACTTGTGTACATGGCTCTCGATCAATATAGAAAACGCCCCAAACACCCAGCATATATCTAGTATTCCATACACACTACACTGTGAATTGTGAGAAATATGCTTTCATTTGCGCGTAAAATACGTGAAGTCCAATGTAGAGAGCACCGTGTAATGCACATTTTCTCATTTGACCTAGCGGAGAGAATACCACACGTAATAATACCACACATCTTCCTCAAATGGACCCCCTTTTTCGGGGCTGGTGGCCCAACCAAGAGGGTAAGATGGGTGCGAGAGTTGGTGCTTGCCTGACAGAGTTAAAAGCTAAGACGTATGGGAGCCCCTGTTGTGACACAGCAGAAATGGATCCAGTTAATGTCCGTGAGGACGCGGCTTTGATTCTGGCCTGGCTCAGTGTGTCGGGGATGTGGTGTTGCCGTGAGCTGTGGTGTAGGTCGCAGATGTGGCTCGTATCCCACGATGCTGTGGCTGTGGTGCAGGCCGGCGGCTACAGCTCCGATTCAACGCCTAACCTGGGAACCTCCCTATGCCATGATGCGGCCCTAAAACAAACAAACAAACAAACAAACAAAGAGCTAAGAAGTAGAGTCTGGATGAGCCCCTCTGAAGCCAACGGCACTACTTCCTAACCACGGGTGACTTTGCGGACACTCTGTGTTATTAATCTCTCCACAACTCAGTTTCTGCATCTCTGAAACAAGGGTGAGATCTCTCTCTTGCTGCTGTCTGCTTGGGTTGCCATGCTAGGTGTGAGTGGCAGCTGTTACTATGAGCAAGTAAGGGTGACGCGTGGAACAGGAACACACTGTTTGTAAAGCAGTTCCTAAAACACATCATCTTGGATCCCTAAGCCAACTGGGATCCCCCACAGTTCCCCAAGAGTCCTTGTCTAATACTGTCACATCAAAGAAGTCGGTTAACGTAAGTAGGTGGCAATGGGCTGGGGTTGGGGGGGACACTTGGTGGTGGTCACCATTCAGCTCTAACTTGTGGGCTCCCACCTGAGATTATTGGAAAATTTTATTGAGCAGATTTTATAACCAGAAGCTAGAGAGTGGTGTGTCATGGGCAAGAAATTAAAAGGTAGAAAAGGTAAGTTGAGCTCCCAACTCAGGAGCAAACAAGGTAGTTTGGAGGTCAGAGCAGGACGTAAGGGTGTGCAGATGTCAGGGGCACCTGACTCCATAACTGTCTTTGTGTGTTCAGACAAAGACCAGAGTCACCGCACCTCTAGACACGGATTTTAAAGCCAAAGTAGCTTAAGGTCAAGCACTTAATAAGGCCAATTCTTTATCTTTAACGTGGAAATTTTCCACGTCATGTTTTCTAAAGCAGATATTAAAAATTAAATTAAATGGAGAATATAAACCACCTACCATGGTGCCTGACACAACTTGAAGATCAGCAGTTGCTAGTTTCCTTCTTACCCTCCATTCTTCTTCTTGCCTTTTTCCTTGTCCCTTTCCCTCTTCTCTACCCTCTGATAGGCCTGGACCATTCTAAGCCAAAGACTCGGAGAAATTATCCTAATTGTGTTTCCTGCACTGGGTCTGAGCATGACGTGCTTCACAGGGTAAGTGGCTAGGTCCCTTAAGCTCATTCAGAGTGTGTGTGAGTATGTGCATGTTTGTGTGTGCATGTGTATGTATGTGTGTGTGGACGGTGGAAGCTCGTGGACTTTATTGTGCACCATCCAGGTTTTTCTTTCATGAAGGACTAGCTGCCCCTGGGATAAGGGGGTCAGTGAAGACTAATTCCTGCCGGTGATGGCTGACCGCAGATGAATGGATGTGGGCAATGAGGATGCTTCAGGCACTTTTCAGCTTTCCCTGGAGGACAAGGATCAAAGGGCTTCAGCCTACCTATTATTTATTTATTTATTTATTTATGGCCACACTCACAGCACATGGAAGCTGCTAGGCTAGGGGTCGAATCTGAGCTTCAGCTATTGGCCTACACCACAGCCGCAGCCACAGCAATACCAGATCCAAGCCATATCTGTTATCTACACTGCAACTCATGGCAATGCGGGTTCCTGAACTCGCTGAATGAGGCCAGGAATCGAACCCACATCCTCATGGATACCAGACAGATTCTTAACCCACTGAGCCACAGTGGGAACTCCCAGACTACCTATTATTAATCTTTGGTTTTGACAGGTTTTTCTCAAGGACATAACAACGACAGGCATGAGGAGGGTGAGGCTGGGATTCCAAAATGGATCTTTCCAAGTAGAAGAGGCTCAAAGTCCTTTAGGACACAGACTTTAAAAAACTAGCTTAATAGTCATCAGTGAGGTGCCTGGAAGAACTCTCTACCCCACCACCTGCAATGTGGTCCCTGGAGAAGTGGGCTCTGTGCTTATAACTGAAGAGTTGCACAATCTTACTCTTTGAGAGGGACCGGAGGCTGGGGGGTGCAGCGTTTCATCCCCTCTCTGAACCCAGCCGAGTTTGCACAGCGAAGATAATGGGAGTGTTTATCAAGCTCCCTCCACGTGACAGGCAATGTGACAGCGAGGCGGTCCCGCTCGCAATCTGAGACGTCGGCAGTGGTATCCCCACTTTACAGAGAAGACTGGGCTGAGAGAGATTGTATGACTTGTCCAAAGGCCCAGGGCGAGGAAACGGCCACATCGTGAGGTCCTGCCAGTCTATCTGGGTCTTACTCTCCTCTCTAAGCTTCCATGACACAGCGGCTCTCAGTAAGAACAGCACCTCCTGCAGGACGGCGCTGGGGAGAACCGGAGATAATACCTGTGAAGTGACCAGCAATGCTTGGCGCATAGAAAGTGCCCAGAAAAGGGTAACTATTGACTGTTCCTTTTATCTTTGGGGGAAATTTCATTAGAGAACACTGTTTGACAATTCGACCGGCCTGGTTTAGAGCATGACTTTGATAAGCGGGTGGCCTAAATCCAGGACCCTGTAAATCAGAAGGACAGTGAAAAACTCTTGGGTTCCCAGAACGGAATTGTGTAAAGAAAGGTTAAATCGCTGCAGAACCAGAGGCAGCTGCCATTGACATTAACAAGAGCTCGTGTGTGAGTGCGCTGTGCGGCCCTCCAGAGGGAGAAGCACCTCGCTGTTCCAGACGCCCGAGTGCCCAGGGCTGAACCCTCCCTGCTCACCAGCCGGGAGGCAGAGAAGATGCTTTCCGATAGCATCACCCCGCAGCAGTTCCAGGGTTGCAGACGCAAGATGCGATGTGTAGATACACCCAGACCCTCCCTCCTCACATCTCTCCAATGAACTGAAATGAATTTAGGACAGGCGTGTTCTTCACACGGTACATTTACACACACGCTTGAAAAGCTTACTGCCTTTCCACTGTTTACAGTTTTCTTTTGTCTTTGACTCACAATTACTCTATGGAAAGCACACTTTCAGAAAATGCAGCATTAACTAAAGAGGATTGTTGTAAACATAACGAACCCACTGAAAAAGGGTTTTACTGTTCGCTCAATGAGTAGTCTTCGATATCTCCAAATTAGATGGAATGATGTCCATGACTTCGGGAGCATTAAAGGAAATCAAAGCTGGAAAGGAGTGCATAATTTTTTTTTTTTTTTGCTTACATCCAAACATTTGTCACTGCTTTCTTTTCTTTCCTCTTTATCGCTAAATTTAGCCTAATCTTGAAAAATCATTGCCCCTAAAAGACAAAAAATGCATATGATTTTCATGTGCCACACTTGTACTGAGTGCGTCAAGCATCACTTCACCGGCGAAGCAGGAAAAACAACACCTGGGCCCTTTCCTTCAGGAGCTCTCAGAGCAGGATGCTGAGAGTGAAAAGAGAATTGGGGGAGTTGCCCTACAGGTGGCATCTGTGTGAGAACGTGTGGCATGGCTGTTATTTAATTCCCATTTTATGAATTTGTGTATTTTTAGTGTGAATTTTTAAAAACTTGATGTCTAGTTGATTTACAATGTGGCGCTAGTTTCAGGTGGACAGCAAAATGATTCCGCTGTACTTGGATATGACATATTTAATCTTCTTAAAACGTTGACAACACAGCAGGCAGTATATTGTTGTAGTTATTAACATTATTGTTCACAGTGACTATCAGGACCTCTCAGCTACCAAATGGAAGAAAATACTATCCGGTCTTCCAATTTTTTTCATGTAATTTTTTTTCAGTTTAATAACAATTCAATAATGTTAATAAAATATATGTAATACTAAGGAGACAATGCTGATTCTAAACTCTTAGCCATGGAGGCTTTCGTGTCATCTAAATCTGCTGAAGAAAGAAGAGTGTAGGAGTTCCCATTCTGGCTCTGGGCAGTAACAAACCTGACTAGTATCAGTGAGGACCCCGATTTGATCCCTGGCCTTGCTCAGTGGGTTAAGGATCTGGCGTTGCTGTGGCTGCGGCTCTGCTGTAGGCTCACAGCTATAGCTCTGATTTGACCTATAGCCTGGGAACTTATGTATGCCACAGACGTGACCCTAAAAATACAAAAAGTAAGACAGAAAGAAAGAAAGGAAGAAAGAAAGAAAATAAAAATGAGAAACTATACACATGCAAGAAAACATTAAGAAGAATGGGGGAGTTCCCTTTGTGGCTCAGTGGTTAACGAATCCGACTAAGAACCATGAGGTTGCGGGTTCGATCCCTGGCCTTGCTCAGTGGGTTAAGGATCCGGCGTTGCTGTGAGCTGTGGTGTAGGTTGCAGACGCGGCTCGGATCCCACGTTGCTGTAGCTGTGGTGTAGGCTGGCGGCTACAGCTCCTGTTAGACCCCTAGCCTGGGAACCTCCATATGCCGTGGTGCAGCTCCACATAAAGGCAAAAAGACAAAAAAAAAAAAAAAAAAAAAAAAAGAATGGGAAATGGTAGTTAATTTGCAGTGGAATATTAGTTGGAAGAAAAACTCCACTCTTTTAAAATTTATCGAGGAAACTAGACTACAGATCAAATGGATGCTTACAATTTGGTGAGTGCTGTTTCCCTGCTGCACGCTTATGAAAAAGGGAGTGAGTCAAACTTTAAGTAAAGAAGTTAAATCTTCTGAAAGATAAATTCCATTGAACTATATTATTGAATATTTTCTCACTTCAATTCAGATTATTGCTGACCAAACAACAGGCATACCCCCCCCCAGCCCTACTATCTAAACATCTAGAACCCTGGACGCCATCCTGAACAAAACTTACTGTCTCCAAGATGTCCTGTTTTGCTATGTTTGGAGCACCGATTCTTTGGTCATCACGAAATTGAATTAATGAAATTTCTCTATATTTTCAGGTTGCTGTTTTAGAGCCAAAGGTAGATGCTGCTCATAGTTTTCTGAGCTGTGATAGCAGCCCATTGATACCTGACAGTAGCTAGCCTTGGATTGAACTACTGCGAGCGATTTTTTCTTTTATACTTTTCTGTAGTTTCAATTTTTCCCCTCAAATTTGAATAAATATTGCTTTAATATCAGTAGAGAAAGAATAAGCATTTTGGTTAAAAAGCGAGTAAAAGTGATTGTATTGCTATACTAAGACTATGGCTTTAAGGAGCTAAGCCAGGAAGATGTGTCAGCATCACCTATTTTTTAAACATGGCATTGGGCTGTATTGGGAACTGTGGGTTTGCTGGGAGACTTCACAGATGGTGGATCTGGCCCTGCCAGGTGTAAAGGAGGTGTACGCCGGCAGTGCCCTGGCAGAGGAAAGAGAGCAACGAAGTGTGGTGTTTAAGGAAAACGGGCTTCAGAGTTCAAAACCTGGGAATCTCTGCTCTCCCCTACGTCGGCTTCCTGAGCAAAGTAGCATTTATGTAACTGCCCTTGCATTTCACTGCCCTTAAAATGGGGACAATCCTAAGTACCTTTCTACTTGTCATGAGGATTGAATAAAAAGATGCATCCATACATATGCCTTATGCCCGATGGAGAAAAGATATTTGATAAATGTTACAGCTAATTTGCCAAAACAGAGTGAAGAACAAAGCGGGAACTCCCTCTGCAGAGAGTAGGAGGAGATGGGTGTGCAGAAAGCTCCAGGGAACTTCCCTCCCGCTCAGAACCTGGAAGGAGAGAGCAAAGGACCCCGTGGTGACGCTGCGGATGCTGAGCAGAATCAAGTTCAGGCGGTCAGTTAGACTTATTTGAAGGAGAGAAGGAAAGCAATCCTAGTGTTTGCTTAGGAGCAACCTGGAGAGAAAAGAACCTGTTCTCGGACTCCACGGAGCTACATAGTGATTGGTTTTTGTATCTTTGAGCGTGGACTTCAGCCTTGCACCCAGGTGGAAGGAAAGAGCCTTTTGTCAGGGTGTAGTGCTGGTTGCGTCCCAAAAACGTTCAAGCCCTCATGACTTGAACCCAGCCAGAGCCTCCTCTGTGCCCTTGTGCTTGGGACTTGAGTCACAGCTGCTGTCCTTCAGTGTTTCAACCCTCCCATCCCCTCTTGGTCTCAGTGCCCAGAGTCAGACTCTGGTGCCCAAGTGTGTGTCTGTCTCATGCTTTTCCTTCATCTGCTGATTTCGTTGTCTCCGTTTGGGGATATAAGGAAAAACTGTCTGAAATGATGCTTCTTTAGGAGATGTGCACGGTGTTTAATAACAGGAATGAAGGGTCTGGTGATGAGTTAAATCAGTGGTGCTATTTATTGGTTCTTTAGCTATTCCTTCTTTCTTTTTTGCCTATAAAGCTCCAATTTTGTTAACAATTCCAAATATTTTACTTAAGGGGAAATTTCTACCTTAATTCAACAAACTTTTGATAAGTACCTTCTACATGCCAGCCATGGGCTTGCTCATCCCATTGATTATCAGTTGAACTGATTCTTTCTCCACAAACAAATGACAAAGTATGAGGGCAGTCTCTTAGCTGTGATGCAATGTAAAAGTGCAGTTGTAGAGGTCTATACCCAGTTCAGTCTTAGTGCCTAAGAGAGAAGGACTGGTTCCTTGTGCACAAGCAGGATAATCCTGAGTGAAGTTGATGAGAGATTGCCTCTTTGCAAATGAAAACACATGAATCTGTGGACAAACAGCCTGAACCGTGAAAGGCAAGGAGTACAGCGTGACCTGTGCATAGAAGATAAGGAAAAGCACAGAGAAATGAGGCTGAGAATGAGGTGCCAGATGGCAGCCCATGGGGGAAGGTGAATATCAGCTGAAATGATGCAGGTTCCGTCTTGCAGGTAAAGGAGAGCCGGTCAAGGTTTTAATGGGGCAGGACTGTGATCATACTGCTGAGGAAACAGAAATCAAACATGTCATGTGAGCACCAGAGTTACCTTCTTAAATTTAAACTCACTTAAAAAATAAAATACTAACCTGCACTGAACTTTTCAGCATCTGAGTTTGGCTGCAAAGCAGAGAAAAAATAAAGTGAAATAAAAGTGGAACTCATTGTCTCAGGGACTTACTTTCCAATCTTGATAGATCTGATAAGAGAAGAGGTAAATTCTTCAGCTGGCACAAAGCCCACTGCTGACCTGTGTGAACAGCCATGAGGAAAACCACCTTGCTTCTTCCTGGCAACCCACTGCATCCTGCTCGGAAGGCAGGTATGGTGAGTAACAGCCTCCCACCTGTGTCTGTGATGGAGCCAACTCTCAAAGGCTGCAGACAAGTTCCTAGTTCCAGGTGGTATTTCCCACAACCTGGGCGGTGTCACCTTAACCTTGACTCGGTTCCCAGATCTGGGAGACGGAGGAAGCTATGCAGCCTGTGGTTGGTGAAATCAGTCCCACAACCAGACCTCCTCTGGGTACAGGCCACCAGCCTGGAATTCCAGGGCCCTGACATTTCACAGCCTCACACTGCAGACGTTCTCAGGCATTAATGACCGTTTGGAACAGTCGCAGTTACGGAGCCTGTGTCTGCATGTCTCACGGCCCCACCGCAGTCCAGGATGGCAGTGACCTCCACAGGCTGGCTCGTACCTCTAGGATGGCATTCACTTCTATCTAACTTTGTATCTTGTCTAACTTTTCACTTAAAAGTCATAAATGTACCTAATTTTTTTTTTTCGAGGCATATGGAAGTACTTCCTTGAATCAGAGCTGAAGCTGCCAGCCACAGCCGCGGCCACGGCCACGGCCACGGCCACAGTAACAGCCACAGCAAGGCAGGATCCTTAGCCCACCGAGTGAAGCCGTGGATCAAACCTGCGTCTTCATGTTTCTTAGTCGGGTTCGTTTCTGCTGAGCCACAAGAAGACCCCATAGATGTCCATGTTTTAAGTCAGTTGTGAACGCTGAAAAGCATTACCGGACCATAACATCATCCCAACTGCTTTCTCCCTCCGTGCCATCCCCCGCCCCAGTTCTGGGCCCCAGACAAATAAAAGTTTTAAACGAAAGAACGTTTTTCTCTGCCTTGATCTGTAACAGGCTGAAGTTTCAAAAATCCCTCTAATTTGTGTACAATTCATTTACTTCTTCATCTCATTTGGGAAAACTACGATTTGCTTATAGGTTGCTGTCATAACTGGGAGGCCATGGGCACTGACTGAAAGGCAAGTGCAGAAAGGGAGAAGTGATCTCCCAGTGGCGGTGAGAGCGGTGAGCTTCACACAAGGGCGTGAAAATTCCAGGACTGCGCCGATGAGCGGTGTGGACTTGCACATGGGGTTTCCTCATTTCTGGCTGTCGCGCCAGGCTCCTATCAGGGAGCCAAAATGGATCAAGCATTTACCACGCATCAACACTTTGCGCAGGGCTTTAAACATCTAGTCTAATTTAATTGTCTTACAAAATCTGCAGCCTAAGCATTGCTATCCCGGTTTTAAAGGCGGGAAAACAGGCTCAGAGAGTAAGGAACTTGCCCAGGATTGTACTGGGGAGGGGGGTGGCTAGGACCTCTATCCATCTGGCTCCCAAAGTCATAGTTTGCCACTTGACTGCCTTTCCCTGCAACCTCAGAGACGGCGCTTTGTATTTCTAGGCAAAGACACTTGGTTTTGATGACTCAGGGAAGTCAATCTGACAAAAGGAATTAATGAAAACGAGAACAATGACAGCAAAAGCAAATAAATAACCAAGAAAGAACAATTCAGTTTAACGCCTAAACTCCCCTAGTACTGTCACTTTCTTTATTTAACAGGGAGGTTGGTACACACGCAAAATGGCTTTTGACTCTCTGAGAGTCCCAGTAGGAACAGACATACACATGCATGACTCAGTCCAATTTATTTATTCATCTGTTGGTTCATTCATTCATTCACCCATATGTCATTTATTTTTATGCCTGGGGTTGTAGTAGGCACTGAAATAAAGACATTGAACCCATCATATCCAGTCCCTCCACTCAAGAGAGGAGATATATATGGAATAAATGTAAGCCATATGTCACCTGGGGTCACCTGTGCCCTTAAGATCAAGAGATTCTGTCCAAATTCTCATCTCATATATTACGGAAATTCCTTTGTTCTTCTCAAGATTTCTTTAGATACCTGGGAGCTTATAATTTTTCTAATTACCTTTGGTTTCCATTTTTCATCTGGGTGCATATTTCTTCACATGTCCTGAATAGCAAACACAGACATATTATACAGCCTTGATTGTTTGCAGAAGAACCACACCCCTCACAGAACTCCCGTGGGGCTACCCGGCAGGCAGGCTTACACCTGCCCAGCAATACCTGAAGAAAGTGTGCAGAGTGCTGGACTCCCCTGTATCTGGAATATTGCTCTTCTTTCTGCCACCTCTAGCTTAGTCCTAAAATTACTCAGGACCTTTCCTCATCTCTCTTCTTTCTTCTTCCTTTGCTCTCCCAACTTGCACCAAAGTCCTGTTCGTGATTTGTTAAAGCTCGCCTGTTCTGTCTCTTTCTTATCCTTTCAACGCACGTGCTCAGGGCCCTACCTGGTACTCCAAGACATGTGATCAAAATTTCTAGACAAAAGACATTAAACATATCTAGCTGAAGAATTAATGCTATTTCTCATCCCAGTGCACAAAAATTTATAAAACTCATGACATATCTTTGGTAAAAGGAGCAGAACGCTATGGGAGCTGTATCAGAAACAGTTGGTTAGAATAAGCAAGATTGTGTGCTGGAGAAATGCTTTAAAAAAAAAAAAAGTTGATTTCTTGGCTTTCCTCACAAGGCCATCGTGGTCTGTAAGGGGCCATTCTTAGTAGTCACTCAGGCATCCAGACTGATGGAGGCTCTGTCTCAGCCCATAATTGTAAGAGACGGGATGCAAAAGAGCATGGCAAACCACACGTGGTTATTAAAGTCATTACTGATCACTACCATTGACTAACAGAAGGTTCACCCTGTCTCACCCAGGCCTTTCGTCAATGGGAAGGGAAGTGTCCTCCACTCCAGAGGGACAGCAGATCGCGATAAATGACCAGATAGTCTCCCATAAGCTGCCATTTGGTCACAAATGTTAATTTCACTCCCCCTTTGGTTTGCAAACACTCATACATTCCCCAAAGGAAATATTTTCTCTTGCTTTGGAAGTTTATATACTGAAAAAAGGCAAAACAAAATGAAACTAAAAATTAATCCAGCGATGATGGAAGAAGGGCTGCAGTTTCAGTAAAAAGTCCAAAACCGCACTGGTGGGCACCGCTTTATCAGGACCCTGTTCTGCTCCTGAGTCCGTTGGTCACCTGTTGCCTTGGTCCATCCTCATTTTTGGTATCCTACTTGGACACATTTGAAGAGATCAAAGGATCATACTTCGCTTTAGGACCCAGCAAATATCTCAGTATGCTTCCTCCAAAATGTTAGAGGGCTAAAGCCTCCATTTAAGTGTTAAAGGATCACTCTATTTTGGATCACTCTGTGCTTGGTTTTACCAGGAAGGTCTGTGTCTTCCAAGTTACTGCGCATGGCTGTTTCACCAAGTGTTTCACTGTGCCCTAACACGGATAGCCATCCTTACGAGCCCTCTTAAGAGGTTCCTTACTGCTCACTGTTCAGCTCTGAGTCCAGAGCCACCCGTTCTGCTCCTCACAGTAATCAGAGTCCCGGACTGACAGGTATCGCATCTTCAGCACATGTTTTCAAGATCTCAGGATGAACAGTGAAGAAAGTGCCAGCTCTTAAAGATTCCACTTGGAAGTGACAAGGGTCTGTTCCATTTCCATTTCATTGGTCAAAGAAAGTCACATGAGTAAGCCAGGAGATATTTTTATGAGGCGATGAAGGGTAATGCTCTCCTAGTGAGAAGTGGTAGATATTTTTGAACACAGAGGGAAAAAATACTAGTAGGAAGAGTTAGGGAAGACCTTTTTATGGATATGATATTTAACCATAAAAACAATTTAGCATTAGCATTTTAAGCAAAGGGTCCAACATGCGCCACACGCCCAAGGCAAGAAACATGGCCCAGAGTCAAAGAGAAATCCAATGAGCAATGAAATCCTGATTGGGGGGGGGGGGATTGGCAGGGACCGGATAATGATGAAATGTCATAAGCACTTTAATAGAAACATACAAAACTACTATAGGAGGGAGAAAAATATTCCTAGCTCGGAATTTTTGAAGGTTTCTTGGAGAAGAGGACAACAGACACTGATTACAATTTTCCTGATGAAAATATATCGGGGAAGTTTTGGAATAAGGGTTGGCATCCTCTGAAAAGCAGCTTGCCAGGAAGCCAAACCCAGCTGTCCCAGGGCAAGGAAGGAGTGCCAGCAAAGTAATAACTAACTCAAGAGGCTTGGCAGTGGGTGGGGTGACCCAACTGAGCCTCATGTCAGCATATGGGAAGTATCACTAATGACTGGGTTTGCTTTCCACATCCCAGTTGTTTAGTACGATTTTTCATCCATACCCAAAGGTTTCAAACAACAGGAGAAGATTCACTTCAAATTCACAATTTCAGAATACTTGATACTAAATCCTGACAATACATTTTTCCAGTGTCATATTTCCCTCTTCTTGTTACCGAAATCTCTAACCATCCTCCCTCATGCAACCTCATCGTCATTAGAAATAAAAATTAGCACACTTATACCCCTACCACTAAACCAGTACCCTGTTTATCCCTGCACCAACTTTTTCTTTCTGCCCAACAAGTAAAATGCAAGCCCTGTTCATTCTCTTATTATAGATCAATCCTACTCGTTCTTGAATGCCGTCCTTACCCCTTTCCCAAGGACCTCATTTTTCAGTGGTTTCTTTCTCTCACCTACCTCATTAATCTCCCTTTCTAACTCATCATGCTAATCAACAGACAGACATTGTCCTAGAATTTCCCATCTTTGACCTCATAGCACTCCTTGATTATTTTTCCTTTCCTATTTCAGGCTTCTTGAGAGATGGCTGCAGTGCAGTCTCCATCTCCTCTACTCTCATCAATTTTTAACACAGAACTGGGGCTTCTTGCACCAGTTACTCCTTTAAATCGGTGCCTGTCAGTCTCCAGTAAAGTCCATGCCCCTGCTGGTCATTCTTTTATGTCTTCTGTACGAGATACGTGGGTCCCACCAAGCCCATGGCTCTAGGAGCTTCTGCATTCCCAGAACTGTTTTTCTCTGCTGTTCTTATTCTTTCATCTTAGATGACTGCATCAACTCTTACGTTTTCTTAATTGATATAAATATATGTGTCCAAAATAGATTCTGAATCCGCTCTCTGTTTTCCATACCCATTCCCACCATCTTAATTCAGGTTACCGTTAGCTCTCACTTGGATTATTGCAACAGTCTCTTCACGGGGTTCGAGCTTACTCTGCCCTGATCCATTCCCCATTCACCTAAAAGTAATGTTTTAAAATGGTAACGAATATCATGTTACTGTCCTATTTCAATCCTTCCCGTGTTTCATTACTTCTCACCATTGCCCACTCCGGGCCCTGCCCATCTCTTGTCACACTCCTATCTGGTCACAACACCCCAGCTGCACCTGTTATCTTTATGAACCTCAAACACGCTGAGTTTTTTTTTTTTCTAATTTCCTTCCTCTGGGCTGCCATACATGCTGTTACCTATGATTTTAAGGATATCTGTCTACTGTTCCTTTTGTGACTTCCTACAAGAGTACTTCACCAACCATCTCACCTGAAATGGGTTCCTGTTCATGATTCCTGTTCATGATTCTTTGAAAAATTCACTGTATTTAGTGCAACTTGTTCTTTACTAAATTGTTGCTGCCTTATTTTTTTCTTTAGTCTCCTCATTAAGACACATACCCTAAAAGGGCAGAAGCCATGTGTCTTTTTCACCATTTTATCCAAAGCGATGAGTACATGGCCTGGAAAACAATAAATATTTGCTGGTTAAATGAAATTGAGGGGCATAGTATAAAGCTCAGGGCCGCTCCTATTTCACCACTGTGCCAATCAGATTAATCTGCTACGGAAGTTCCCTGGAGGTCTAGTGGTTAGGACTCAGTGTTTTCACTACAGCAGCCTGGGTTCAGTTCCTGGTCTGGGAAGTGAGATCCCACATCAAGCCACTGCACACTGTGGCCAAAAAAAAAAAAAAAAAAAATTAATCCGCTACTGCAATTGTAAGACTTTGAACTACATTGAATATAGTTTCCACAGGAGGGTGATTTATTTTCCATTCCTTCTTGCTGCCTATCCTGGTTTTAGAGTCTATCTGAAAAGCTGAAGTGAACTGTGTACCAACAAAGCAAGTGCTTCAAATCTATAGAAGTCTCTACCAGTTCTTCACAATAGTCAACCAATTAAAGAAAACTTCTGTTCAGCATGGTAGATGATGTTTCTCCCATCTCAAATATAATGTATTAAATAAAGGTTTATTAAAGTGAACTCTACTCTATCGGGACAGTACATCGAAGATAGAAAAAGACGACAGAGCCGAGAACAGGCAGCACTTATCCTAATTGTACTTTCTACTGTGTGTGGGTACTGAGAAACACATTCTTGTGCTAAGGATATATATATATTTTTATGCTATATGTTAAAACAAGTCCAGTGGATCCCAAAATGGCAGGAAAAAACTTTGGACACTCTACTATTGCCTGCCCCTGCTCAGAAATCCCGGGACTTCTGCTGACTGAAATGAGCCAAGATACAACCAAGAAAATAAGCACAAACGAATTGTGATAAACACAGACCCAACTCCTCCTACTCGTTAGAGGTACTGGCTGAGGAACCAGGGGTGACACGCTCCCTCAATGTGTACACAGCCTGGAACACAATGAATATCTGGAGCTTCTCATTTCCCCCCACCTCTCTTCCAATTCATAGACTTCCCGTTTACAAAGTGGTTTTAAAAAGAGTGGAAGGGGCACATATGGGGAAGCCTTATGTCTCGGGATGTTGGCCCTCTAAAAAGACTTTTTCGTTGTTGTTTAATTAAAACAAAACTAAGCAGTGACAGGAAGAGTCCATGAGGATTGTGTTGACTTTCCCATATGATTTGGCCCCCAGAGAATTTCAGACTGCTTCTACCTCTGCCGTGGTCAGAGCAGCTGACCCACAGGAAGATTCAAACTCACGCCAGCTCTCCGACCCCTCTGCACAAGCGGGAGAAGCGGGCTCCTGGGAAGCTGGTGGTCTGGGCACAGAACAAGGTCGGCCGTGCGTCTATATGGGCTCTCCTCACCAAAGCAGCCTGGAGAGAACTGGACAGAGGAGGAAAGGGTGACAGGGGAGAAGTCCCCTCAGCGCTATAACTCAGGAGTCTGGAGGACCTTCACTCAGGAGATGGCTCAGAGGCACAGCCACTGGCCCCCAGCTGAGCACACCTTGCTGTTGAGACCCAGCAGGGTGCAGCTGAGTCAATGCTGGCTCACCAGCGCTGCCCTTTTCCTGTTTATTCATCCAACAAGGAGCGGAAAAAACTGAAAACCTGGCAATAAGAATTTAAAAAAATATATATCACTGAGGACCTTACATGCTTATTTATTGCCCTTTGACCAAATAACTGAAACTGTCTTCATTTCTTAATGAATTACAGATTTTATTTTTTCCATCCTGAAGAAATTTTTGGGAATCAAAAACACTTTAAAAAAATACTATTTACCTCCAAAACACCTTAACTTTTAAAACTCTCTGATATGTGACTAAGTAGAGATTTCTAAAATGCACTTAAATGTGAGTTAAATATTTTCAATGTGATTTTTTCAAAGTAAAAAATTGTTAGAACTATTAAGTTTTAAATAAAATTATTTTAATGGGTCAGGATTTTCCAGTGAGCGAAAAATGATTGGAAGAAATACAATCAGAACTGTTTGAAATAAAAAAGAAAATTAGTCCACATAAAATTCAAAGATTGTACTTAGATATACAGTGATATTTAAATACATATACCAAATTATAATGAAATATAACTTCAAAGGTTATATCTTAGACATCCCAAGAGAATAAACTGAGAAAACCTATTAGACTCAACAAGTTAGTTAAACAAAATAACTAGATTAAAAAGCAGATACAGAAAATTCAACACTTTCCTTTCAACACTTTTCCTTTGAAATTAGCAATAAATTTTTAGAAAACAAATATTTTTAAAAGTCACACTGATAATACGTAGAAATAGAAAGTACCTAGCTATAAATTTTGCAATGTTTACTTAGAAAATATACAAAAACCAATAAATAAAAATAGTCCAATGATCTATAAAAGAAACATGAATATACTGAGTGTAATTATGTTCTGTATGGGAAAACTGAATACTGTAGACATTCAAAAAAATAAATCTTTAAAATTGTTCTATAATGAATTATGTGATTAAAATAAGTCAAACCAAATCTTTAATGGGAGAGCTAGCTACAAGAACATGATAAACCACAAGCTCTGATGTTTGCCACCAAATGGAGAGCAAGGCAGAGGAGGAGGCAAAGACTTAAGATTAAAGAAGTGACCGTTGTGTGTAGGGCGGGGGTGGGGGGAACTTTATTTAAAATAATATATTAAAAATTCTTGAATTTACTTTTATATTTAAACAGTTTTGAGTTATGTGTCTATACCTGTCATTGGCAATTGAGAAAGGATAATGATAACTAATTAACATAAAAAATAAAAATCTAACCTCTTTAGCAAGAGAAACATCTTCCATGTTCCACATTTTCCAATATGATGTAGCTACTGAACACGTGAAATTTGGCCAGTGAAGCTGAGAAACTGAATTTTTAACTTTACTTAACTTTAGTTAATTTAAATTTAAACTATGTGTCTAGTGGCTACTGATTTGGACAGCTCAGCTCTAATATAACAAAATCTGAATGAATGAAAACAATAAAAGACTGTTTTTGCATAACAAATTAGAAATATATTTGGAAACATATTAATGGTGGAGACCGTGTACTATAAAAAAGATTCTCAATATTTACCTGTTAGAACACAAATTGGCCTTTACTTAAAATAATTTGTCAATTTGTGTCAAGGAACACCAGAAATCTCTAGGAATCTGTCAAACCAATCAGAGATACTGATACTGCTTTGTGCACGAAAAATTTTAATAGTCTACCATTTATAATTTTTTTAGATTTGAAATACATTTAAATGAATAGCCAATGGAGATATGAGTATTTGGGGAAGATTAACTGTTTACATGGATTAAAGTCAAGTTTAGGGGAATTATCAAATTGTAAAATATTTACAAATATAGCATATCTTATGAAAAGATACAATTTACTTTCCCACTTTTGGAATAAATTACGTAATATCAATACCTATCAGCTTTTCAAAATAACTTAATCAGTGGACAAATGAGCATTTATTCTGCCTTTTTGCATTATCCATTTTAAAAGTCTTCAATAAAATGAAATAGACTACAACAGCATTATACATGGAAATAAGCTCTCAAATATTAATAGTGGTGTACAGTTCACCAAGTATTTCGTATTTATTATTTCTTTCTATCTTTCATCAGCCTATAAACATAAAGCACAGTGGAGCTAATGTATTTGACCAAATTATACACTTTTCAAGCAGTATAGCCCCAAAGAGATTTTACTTGTTGTTGTTTAAACTAACGTTAGGTTGAGTAAGTTCTCAGGGGTGGGGTGAGTCTTTCCATCCTGAGTTTGAGTCTTCTGATGCGCTGCAGTCACCTGGCAAATAACCAGTCTCCCCAGAAAGAAATCGCACTGTCGATTTGGAGCACTGAATTCATTTTGCAGCTGGGAGGATTCTCTCTACTTTCACATCTTCGGAGAGATGTTCCATTAATCCCCACAGACCATGTTCTGTGAATGTTTTCTCGTTGTGTCAGCACATATCTTTTCTAAGATTAAAATTAAATGATTAAATAGGTACGGATCCAGACGTACAGATTGTCTTGTGTAAACTGCACTCATGCTCATTAGAGGGACAGTTTATTCAGTACTCAGCCAGAAAATTTAACTCTCTCTTTTCATGTAATTAAAAAGATGCTAGATTAATCACAATCAATCACATTAACCTCTGAGGGGTGATCAACTTATATTTAGGAAGAGATTTACCCCTGTGAGTTTACCGTAGGACCAAACTCATTTGTACATAAAAACTTAGGCCTGTTATGGTAACTTACTAAAATAGTTCAAGAAGTTTTGTGGAAATTGTCTGGAGAGTTTTCCAAAATAGTAACACCATTGCCTTTTGATATTAAGTCTGAATTCCAGATGGAGATTTGTTTAAAAGCTCAAGTTATTCTGTCATAAGTGTAAGTTCAGGGGAGATGATGAGGGGCAGACACTCTCACCTTGCCACGTCACAAACGCGAACACAGGTGGAACAACGAAGTGGCTGCTCGGGCTCAGGCGTCTGGCGTTAGAGGTGACACGGGAACCTGCTCTTCTGACTCTCTGCTTGACACCTGATACTGAGAGCCACTCACAGGCGCAAAGGCAGACCACCTCGTCTTTGCTAAGTCCCACGTAAATGCGTTTTCAATCAGCCCTCTAATTAAATACACATCTTAAAATGCCTTTATCTCAGTTCTACTGCAGCATGACTTTTTGAGTGATGCAAGGCATTGAAAGCCTCTGATTAGACTTTTAGGTATCACATTGCATAAAATCAGTGAACAATGTTAATAGGTTGGTATCACTCCCTTTTCTACCACTTACAGAGAACAGAGCAATTTTGATATCCTCAGATAAAATATCTTCTTAAATAATAATGAAAATATCATCCCTAAAATAATTTGTGTAGTGCTTTGTGTAGCCATTTATATATATATATATATATATATATATATATTTACATATACATATATAATTTTATATATATATATATAATTTTATGGTACTTTGTTTTGCTGTGATAGATAACTAAAACAGAAAAGTGGCTTGGAAATAGGGCACTGCTGTGAGAAAGACCTGAAACATGAAGTGTTGGCTTTTTCATGGGGCAGTCAGGGAGGCTGGAAGGATAATGAGGAGATTGTTAACGAAGACTGGAAATTCAGTGATAAAACTTATACTAGAGGCTTAAACAATGATGTTCCACATTTTGTAGTAATGAAACAAGTGGCAAAACTGTTTGTTTTTACCTGAAAAAAAATGTACCAAATTAACCTACACGTGCAGATAACATTTCTAGGCAGAATATTGAAAGTGCCAATTGGCTTCCGTTAGTTGCATATGATAAGATACAGAAAGATTAAATTGAGCTAAAGAGAGAACTATTCAGTATGCAAGCAGAATTTCCAATCCAGACTTACTAGGTTAGTAAAAAAAAAAAAAAAAAAAAAAAAACTGTTTCATATTTCCAGGCTCTCCAGCTGGCAAAAACTCTCAAGATAAAAAATGGCCTCACGGTAAAGGGTAAATCAAGGATGTACACATAAGACCCTTTGTTAAGACCTCAGAAAAACTCCAGCCTACAAGATTCTCTCAACTAGAAAAAGGTACTTCTAAAAAGCTTAGAAGTGCTATTTCACTGCATCGGTACCACTTGGACCAAAAATGGAAAGAACTCACCCCCAAAAAAATTATGGTCATGGTTTTTGGGACATGGTGGGAATCACAGTCAGATTTGTAGAAAGCCCCCCAAATTTTTAAAGATGTTGTACAAGTGTGGACTCAAAGGGGCATAAATCATTCAAAAAGAAAAGATACCTCTGAGGTTCTCAGTTCTCTATACTCAAGGAAGAGCCTGAGAAAAGTGCTCTGATGAGAATGTGGGCTATTTCTTACGGGAAAGAAAAAATATTCCAGAAGGTGGAGCCAAAAATCATGGAAAATAATGAACTAGAGAACTGTTTTTGAGGGGGAAGATTGGTCTTTATCAAGGACGTTTCCCTGCAGCCGGTCATAGGTCATGACATGTGATCAGCTGGATTTCAGAATTGCTATGGACCAGTGGCTTCTGTGCCTCCTGTTTCTAACCTTTCTATTCAGAGTGTCTGTCGCAGTTATCGTGGCCCTGTCTCACCATTGTGTGTAGGTATGTGGAAGGCAAACTGGATGCCTTTTTAATGTAAAAATCTCTGGATCAAAAAGAGAAGCCTCCATGGAGCCTGCTCCATGTCTGGGTCTGATACAGACTATGAGATCATAAACTTCAAACTCACGGCTATGACTTGATGATTTGGGCTGGGAGTCTTTGTAAAGGCATGAGTGTGTTTTGCACAGGGAGCGGTGTGAATCACTGGGGCTGGAGGGTGGACTGTTGCAGGTTGTTACACCAGCGATCCTGGCGAGTCAAAGTCCCCACTACCCACCCCCTTGTATAATAAACTCTTAACCTCCGGGTTTGACCTTGAGACTTAACCTCGCCGATGGGGATCAGCAATAATGTGTAAAAGGCAGATGCTTGATAATCTGCTGTGGTTTAGGGGTTTTTGCTATTATTATGCTTCCCTTTCTGGAAAACTGCTGCTACCACGTGAGCGGGCACAGTCCGGACCAACATTCTGAAGGTCAGAGCACCAAGGAGAGAAAGCCACAGTTGAGCCCAGTCCCAGCCACGCCTCAGCTGAATTCCATCATAGGAGACAGTCCATGTGAATCCAGCAAGAGACCTACCAACCAATCCAGAGAATCATGACAAATGACAAGTCCTTAGTTTAAGCACTAAGATCTGGGACAGTTTCCTTCCCAGCAAGAGGTAATTGAAGCAGAGCTTTTCAACAGCAACAGAAGAAGGCAGAAGAAAATAAGGAACATTTTCAAAATCATTGTGGGGTAGATTATGGTTTCAATCAAACCGTCAATTAGGCAAGAGTGTAGAATAATGCCTTCAGATAAATAAGTTCTCAGAAGTGAATTTTCCATGTGCTTTCTGTTGGAAGACAAACTCCAGTAAGTGAGGAATTAACCATGAAAAGGGAAGAGATAGATTCCAAGTTAAAAATATTTAATTCAAAAGAAATAAAAAGTGATTAGGCAAATTCCCAGGATGATTGTAAAGGGAATGCCCATGGGAACACCTAGGCACAGGCTTAGCTCACTGGAGGAGGAAAACGGAAGTCTCCTAATGGATGCCTTCCAAAAAAAAATAAATAAATAAAGAGCAGACAACAACAACAAAAAACATGTTAAAAGGAGATTTAGCCTTCATTTCGGGGAGTGTAGGATGTTATGACTACTTATTGATCTAAATGGATTAAAGGGACAAAGCATTAAAACAAAACAATAAAAAGTATTAACAAAAAGGAAATTAACCATCACAACGCACAGGAATAATTACTACTGGGGTAAAGGGAGTGTGAGTGTGTCTAAGTGTGCACGCCTGTATGCACAGGTCTGCACTGGGGTCGGGGGTATTGCAGACGACTGAGTCCTCATCTTGCACATTAGGAAGTCAGTGATCACCTAAAGGAAAAAATCAAGAAATAGATGTATATGAATGCCTTATAGAAATATGTGGGTTATTACCCCAGGGAAAATCAGCTAGACAGGTTGGAGGTGGCCACCTTGAAGTGAGAGAAATGGAATATGGTCTTTTGTTTTTGTTATAAACATTGCAAAGCTACTTGACTCGAAAAACGATGCACTTGAACATCTTTGACTACATTAAAAGAAAATTTTATTATCTAAACATCTGTGTTTGCAATTAAACTTCACAGTCACTGCAGTTAACAGTTCTTGTTTTTCCTGGATTAGCTGATAGTCCAAGGATGCTTTTGCGGAAGGGATACAAAATGACAGGAGGGTAGCACATGGCCCAGAAAACGGAAATTCTGGAAAGGGGGGAGAATGCTGTCTTTATCTTTACCAGTTCACTCACTACATGTCCGGGTTGAGGAGAGTCCCCTGCAGGGCATGGACGTGTCAACGCAAGATGCATGACCTTCTGGAATTAAATAATGTAGGTGAGCAATGGGAGAGGTGAATTCAGAGGGTGGGCTTAGACTGTACTGTTTTTCACAGGATGGCTGCAATCTGAGCCTTGCACAGAATGTATGTAAGTTGAGCAAATGGAAGACCAGGAGGTCATGAAGCAAGCGATAATCACATTTTAACTGCCGGAGGAGGAAGACAAGTAGTCTCAAAGACGCAAGGGACAAATGAAGAGGGGAAAGGCCAAGGAAGCAGAAGAGAGATGAACAGAGAATGTTGTGAAGCTGGGAGCCCAGGTGAAGAGCCCGTGGAAGAGGGCAGCAGCTGCCACTCAGGGCTCATGCCCAGTTTGCCGTCTCTATTACAAATGAGATCATGAGATCACTTCAATTAAATAAGTGTATGTGGCATAATCATGTGCTGCCACCCCTTCATTTTCTAAATTGCTGTCCCCAGGACAGAGGTCAGAGAAGAGAAAGAACATCTGCTGTAAAATAAATCAGAGGAGCTCTGGTTCGCTGCTCCTGCATCCATCAAAACGTGCGTTTGGTTTCTGCAAGCTCCTCTCAGGGAGAACAGGCTACCTGGCTCCCCAGGAAGGTTGGCCGACTTCTCAGGTATGTCCGGGCCATACTCTGACTGCTGCCCATATTCAACAAGTATTACTGATCACCTACTACGATAACAGGCAAAGTTTCTGCGCTCATGGGCACATTATTCAAAGGGCTGGACACAGGCAATATACGAATAAACAGACAAGGAACACATCTGATAGTGAGAAACGTTCTGCAGGGAATTAAAATAGCAGAGAGCTGCTATAGGATGACAATGAGCTCTGTTAGGCAGCCTTCCAATAGTGCGTCCAGTGAGTCCCGTCTCTTGTTATCCCATCCTTGTGGAGTCCTCAGTTCTTGAGTTTACACTGGTAATTTTCGGCTAGAAATAAAACATAACGGCGACAGAATATCACTTCTATTATTAGGTTATAAAAGGATATGATTTCTGCCTTGTTCAAACTCTCTCTATGCCTCTTCTCTAAGGGAGCAAGATGCTATGTTGTGAGTTCCCCCTGAAGAGGCAGGGAAATGAAGGCGGCCATCAAAGGATGGAGGCCATCTGTTCAACATCCCTGAAGGAACTGAGTCTCACAAATAACCACTGAGTGAGCTTGGAATCAGATCCTTCCTCAGCCGAGCCTTCAGAATAGTCAGTGTGCAGCCCCTGTAAACATTTTTCTGCAGGTTTGTAAAAGATCTTGACGCAAAGGACCCAGCTAAATCTCGGCTCCACAGGAACTGTTAGACCCTAAATGCATGCTGTTTTAAGTCAATAAGCTTTGGTGTAATTTTTTACAGCAATGAATAACTAAAGCACTTATATGAAACAAATTTCCCTTTCTCTCTTTTTTTCTAATCCATTCAAATAATTTGTCTTTTTTATTGAGCTTTGAATAACGTAACTACTTATATATTTGGGGTTAAATTCATCTTTTTTATTTTGTTCTTCCCATGGGACCTAAGGTTTTATTCTTCTTATATCTCTTTTCTTGTTGTGTTTGGCTTAATGGAAAACGTTTATGATTCTATTTTTTGCCCCTCTAACAATTTGGACCTTTCAAAAGTACATGATCCTCCCTAGTTTATCAATGTGCTGTGTTATTATTTCCTTTACTCTTAGTACCTTTACGTGCATGACACATAATTACTTTAAATTTTGTGTATGTTTCCCATACACATCCCAATGTGTATTACCATATTTCTGTTGTGTTGTTATCTTCCATTCTCATTCAATATAACTTGTCTCATTGTGTAGGCTGTTTATTTCTGTGTGCCGACTATAGCATTTAAGTTTATTTCTAAGAATAATCTGAGGAATCTGAATTTTTTTTTTTTTCTCTTTATGGCTGTACCTGCAGCATATGGAAGTTCCTAGGCTACGGGTCAACTTGGAGATGCAGTAGCCAGCCTACACCACAGCTTGCAGCTTAACTGAGTGAGGCCAGGGATCAAACCTGCAGCCCCACAGACACGTTATGTTGGGTTCTCAACCTGTTGAGCCACAGTGGGGAACTCCCGAAAATGAAACATTTCCTAACAGAATAATTTTCTTTACCTTTCTATGGCTATGGAGGAAACATTAAATTCCAAATTCAAGGTCTAAGGTTCTGCATAAGACCCGGAGGAGCAAGCCCAGGCTGGAACCCACATGCAGATGGATTGCCTTCAGATTCATATCTACCTTTTAGCGGAAGCCACTTCCAATTCCAGTTTAAAGCGTGGAAGGGCTTCAGGCAGATACTTTACTTTCATTTAATTTCTCTCTCCTATAACCTCAGCTTTGCAGACATTTCTTCTTGATTAGCCAATATTTTCAAGGAAAAGCATATTTGGTTCTAAGATTTACCTCCTTAATGTACCATCTTCTCTTAGATTTTCGCCTAGTTACTTCTATGTCACTAGTTCCTGCTGAGGTTTTCTGAATTTTCTCACACTTTTCTCAGCACTTTTGCTATTATTATCTTTGTGAGAGAGTTTGTTTTAATTTTCTACCCTGCCGTTTCAAGACCTGAACAGCTCTAAATCAATAATTTTTATAAGAAATGTTTTTCCATAAGAAAATCAGTTATCTGATGCCCCCATGTTTCTTATGCTTTTGTCGCTCTTGTGGTTAGTGACATATTCTTAAATCTTATTATCTGTTTTTGCTGGCCAAAAAATATATTTTTTATACTATACTAACATATCTAATATAAATTATCATTAATTCTTATAGCTTGCTTACAGATTTTCATGGATTTTGTGTGTGGACCACTGTATTTGCAAATAAGAATTTTGTTATTCTATTTCCAATTCTTATGTATTTTATTTATTTTTGTTGTTGTTATCACAACACAATTTCTAGAACCAGAAGAAAATGTTAAAGAATAAGTGTTGATAATCATGAGAAATGTCATCTTTTCCTAAATTATCATGTCATTTGCCATATAGCATGATGCTTACTATAGATATTTGACAGATGCCTCTTTGTGGTAAAGACATTTTCATTTTACTTCCAATTTCTTAAGAATTAAAAAAATCAGGAATGTGTACTGAATTTCCTGAATCATTTCTGTATTTATTAAAATGATATACTTCTCTTCAAATCATTAATGTCACATCATATAATTGATATTTTGATAGCGAGCCATCAATGCATTAGTCAAATACAGCTACTTGATCATTTTAATGCATGCAGATTAAATTTAGTGAAGTTTTATTTAGAATTCTTAAACCACTCTTTATTAAAAAATAACTTTATTTTTTATGAAAACAATTCAAACAAACCTAACCTAATCTAATCACAGGCAGAGCTAAGAACTTTTTGTTCTATTTTTCTTGTTGAGAGTACTGACAGGAGCAGACGCTATGTCTCTATTAGGAAAGCCCCACATCACCAGAGAGCTCCAAAGGGAGCAGTAAGGCAGGAGTCCCTTTTCAACAGAATTACAAGTCTCCTAAAAAAAGGGGGATTCACAGTTTATCCTTGGGAATTGTAATATCTTTATAATGATGGACCTTCTTATTCAAAAATGTAATGTGTGTTTCCTTTTGGCATATTTGTATCTCTCCGTCCCTCAGGACTACTTTTTTTTTCTTTTTACACCCACACCCATGGGGTATAGAAGTTCCCCCCGGTGTCAAATCAGAGTTGCAGCTGCAGCCTATACCATAGCCATGGCAACACCAGATCTGAGGCGCATCTGTGACCTACGCTGAAGCTTGAAATAATGCTGGATCCTTAACCCACTGAGCAAGGCCAAGGATAGAACTCGAATGCTCACAGAGATAATGTCAGATCCTTAATCCACTGATCCACAACGGGAGCTCCGTCAGGAGTATTTTAAAAATGTTCTTATTGTAGGTTGCATAGATCCTAAGTTTATTCTTAAGTATTCTGTTCTGTTGTTTTGTTCATGTGTTTTATATGAATATATGTGAATATATATGTTTATATATGTAAGCTACAGTTTTCACTATATTGATGAACACTCCCTTTACTACAAAATGCTTATGCTCCTTTATTAGCTGGATTTTCTTGTAGTATTTTTCATGTAGGAATACATGCAGTCATCCCTAAGCAGTTTTATTGCCTGCTTACAGGATTGATTTTCTTGGGTTTCTTTTTCTTATCTAATTGCATTGGCTAAAATGTCAGGAAGTGGTCACCAGAAAATACCATGCAAGGTGCAGGGGATATAAAAATAAATGAATAGGTACCTGTCTTCACAGAGTTGAATGAAAGATTGGAGCTTAAAAGAAAAGCCTGAATAAATGTGAACACTCACTTGAGCAGCATTCCTTTTTTATAGCATGTTGCACTAGCTGTCATCTATTACATAATTTAGTAGTTTTGGTCTCTCTCCCCCATAAAATATAAATTCTGCTGGGTCCATATTCTGTCTTTGAAGTCATCAATATTTTTTAGGGCCTAGAATATGTAGGCATTCTCTCAATATTTGGCAATGAATTAAACCAGAGGTGGGCAAATTTAGGCACCAGCCAAATCCGGCTGGGGCTGGTTTGGTAACGAAGCCGCTTTGGAATGCAGCTTCTCCCACTGGTTTGCATGGTTTCCCTGGTTCTCTTTGTACTGCTCAGCAAAGTTGAATGATTGCAGCAGAAACGCTGTGGTTCACCAAACTGAAAATAGCTTCTAAGTCACCATTTACGAAAGATGTCCAGTAACCTCCGAGGTAAAGCATAGACCCCTGAAACCGAGATCTTCTTTCATAATAGTTTTAACCGGGTGGAAGTATGTGCTTAACTCCTGGTGGGACCAAGGTGATGGGCACTTCTTTCTTCCCTCCAAAGGATTCTGCACTCTCCCTGCTCAACTCAAGGTCAGGTTTGCTTTTCTCGGGGAAAATATTGCCTCTTACACACCATGACATCTCAGAATCACACTGAGTGGTGACCAGAGATGGTGGAAGGCAGAACTGGGGCATTGGACGACCAGGAGCTGCCGTGGTAGAGAAACTCCAGACACCCCAAGTTGGAGACGCATCAGGGATCCTTCCTCCCAGACAACCAGGCTGACTCTTTCTATGTGAGCTACACCCCGCACCCCTCCCCAGGTCTCCAGGGCTACGTGCTCTGTGTTAGCTCCAAAGATGATGCAGTAATGTCACCCCCCATGCCTCCCGTTACCAAATTAGTCCTCACCCTGTCAGCTGCTGTCTGGCAGCCGTCACAGCTGAGCGGCGGCTCCCCGGCCCAGAGCCTGTTTACGGGGAAGCTGCGCAGACCCGTGCTGTTGAGGAACCACAGACCCCCTAGAATTCAGGAGGGGACCTCGGGGCAGAGCATCAGGACCTGGCTTTGCTACCAAATAAGGCCACTTGGGCCCTGCAGTCACTCCAGAGGCCCATGAGGGCCAGGACTGCGCTCCCAGCAGGCGCTCACCCCTCTGGGCCTCTCTCTCGCCCCCAGTGAAGGGCCTGCAGAACAGGGCGCTCTGGGGTGTCTCATTGCTGGACAATAAATCACAGGCCTGGAGCTGTGACAGACCATTTCTCATGTGCACAGGGCCGCTCATGCGTGCCGCGGGACAGTGTGCCTTCCTGGGGGGCAGCTTTCTCCACGAGGAGACTGTGACGCCTGCGGAAATCACCTCTGTCTGTGCAAGTTCTGAGCAGGGTCTCCTCCCATCCCCACGGCCGCCTCTTGATTTGGGGGTTTGGCTTTTCCTTGGTACCCTATTCTTACTGATGGTATCTATTGAATATGTGAATTCTGCTTAGAGTGATTGAAAAGTGTGCCCAAAGTAACCAAACCTCTTATATGAATATCTTGCCCACAAAACACACACACTAGACATACATATGCCACATACACAGCGTACCACACACCAGGCCACAGACACACACACACACAGCTCATAGACACCATGCCACACACGCACACGCACACACACACACACACACCATATACACAATACATACATACTACGCATATGCCACGCACATACACGTCACACAGAGACCACATGCACACATCACACACGCAGAGGCATGGATAGGCACCTCTTTGCCTGGCAATCACCCCCACACATGCTGGGAGGACAAAGGTTCCAGGACTGGGGAGAGTGCTGAGTTCAAAAACAGGAACATGTCCCCATGCTGTCTTGATCAATGGGCGGTGAGGAGCACAAACGGTCGGGGCTGATGCTAAGACACCGTGACTGCACTTCACTGCGTGTGGGAGAACACTGACCGTGAACGCTGCACCCAGCACTCAGCAAGGCGCCTCGGATACAGCAGAGGGCCGGTGTCTCTGCTAAACAGAGGGTGAAGCGATACTGGATGAGCAAAAAGCGACTGGACAAGTTCTTCACGGGGAGGGCTCTCCAGGGGGAGACGGAGCTTTGACCAGTTAACCTGTCACTGTTTTCGCTGGCCTAGTGAGGGAGCTACACAGCCCAACAAAAGATCGTATGCAAGAAACATCAAGATCCCAAATTAATTCCCCGAAAAACAAAACATCGGTGACGTGTCAACACTCAAGGGCAAAGCTAAAACACCTGTGCAGAAACAGAGAAAAACTTAACTTGACGATAGCTGGGTGAGGTGTAGTCTCGCATCTGCTGACTGTTTTTCTTTGCTCAAAGCTGGAGAAATAGACAAAAGTCTATTGTGAAGTCATGAAAAATAATCAACTAGATGACGAAAAGCTAAAACCTCAGATTATGTAATATTTTCCCTTAAATATCGGTGATGCCACTGCTGCCGATGAACAAGACTGCCTGTAAACATTTTACACTTAGACGTTGTTTGAATTGAGCTTGAAAGGGAAAGCTGAATTACGTCGGTGATATTTGCAAAATGAAAAAATGAAGGGCTCTGTAAAAGGCTGAGGAAAACTGTGGTTACTGCCCCGAGGCTTTTTACTGCCCTTGTGCTTTTTCTCCCCAATATTATATTGAAAACAATAGAAAGAAATAGAGACTTGAAATGTAGTAGAAAACCTACCTTTCACATGGAAATATCCTGTGAATGCCAGTGGACACTAACATTATGGCAGAGCGCCCACAGAGGTCCATCCATTTGTCACCCAAGAAAAGGGGAATGAGCGAGCTTCCTGAGAGCTGTTTCCCAGAGATCAGCGAAGTGACCAAAGGGCCTGCAGGTACCATGAGGAGCGAAGATTCCAGCCGCCTCCTCCCAAGTTCAAGTCCTGTGCTGCGCCAGTCAGCGCAGCCCTCTGCTGCAGGTAGATAAAGACTGGACCTTGCCACGCAGCCCTTCCACAGCCTCTTCACCACAGAAACTGCTTTTGAGTTATTCCAAATTTCACTCTGCCTTGTAATTTTTATTGATATTTAAGTAAAAAGTTATAAAGAAAAGCAATGGTATTATTAACTGCGTGGATCACACATTGTACAGAAACTGGGAGCAGTGCATCCCCCACAAACCTTTTCTGCTGGACCGTTCACACTTGCCTCCATTTCCTTGATGATGAGGATGAGGCCCCAAGAATGGTTATGAATTCCAGATAAGGGACACAATTCCAAAGTCCATGATTTCTTAATCTGCCATGTCTTCTTTCATATGCTGTCTGGAAATGTATTGCCTAGACATGACTTGATCATGTAATAATTTTCCTTTCTCGTCTAAAGCATTTTGAGTTTTTAAACTGCCCCTGGATATAAGCATTCTGGAAATTGGCAGAGGAAGTGAGGTTGGGAGAGAGGGAGGACAATATGGCCAGGTGCTCGCCTCCCAAGGCTGGGGTGTCTGGAAATGAGTAATGTGGCTAGAACACTGAGGAGGCAGCCAGCGAGGAGACATGTATCCAGTACGTAGAAGAACAAACTGGATGAGAACACAGCTCACGGCATCATGATGAAGTCTCAGTTAAAACCCTTCAGAATGCCAGTGTTGATTTTAATGGATTTGGAGCTTGAAGGAGCTTAAGGCTTAACATTTTACAGACAGAAAACCTGAGCTTCAGAAAGGGAAGGTGACCTGCCCAAATTCGCAGTCAGTTAATACAGAGCCGGGCAAGAGCTGAGCTTTTTGGTGGCTCCTCATGTCTGTTTTGTTTGTACTTGATTTCATGGAACAAGACTGGGACGTGTGAATAGGCTACCAGGCAGGCGGCCAGCACCTGGTGGACGAGTTAGACACGGAAGTTGTAGCTCAGGTAACATCCAGTCCTTCACCTGTATCTGCTCACATTCTAGTCCCATCAGAGTGGACGGCTATGCCATACTGTCCCCGCCACACACACACACAGACGAGTCTCCACCTATCCAGAGCCAGAGTGCTTTAAATAAATCACAGACATTTATTTCACTGAAGAAGAGACTGAAGTTCAGAGAGGTCATCTGACTGGAACTGACAGAGCCAGGATTTGCACCTAAGCCTGCTGGCCTCCAAGGCTCTTGTTTTCTCCATTTCCAGGGTGCTGTTTCTAAGGCTCGGCAAGTCAGGATATCTCACTTGGCACCCCGAAGCCTGGGGATTGGAAAATGAGATGATTCCCACGATAGGAATTTTCTCCATAACTGAATTGTGTAGTCACAAGCACCATACATCTAAAATTTAATTTTGATGTTTTGTTTAATGAACAATATAAAGTGTTTCATTAGCTACTAGGGTGTTTATTTATTTAGAAAACAATATATTGTACAACGTGCCATTCTAAGTATCTTGCATATGTTAAAACTTTTTATCTTCTTAATGACTGTGTAACATAGATATTGTAAGGATTCCCGTTTTATTGTTGAGGATGCTGAGAACCAGAGACATCCAGTAAATTATCTAAGAATGTACAGCTAGTAAGTGGTAGAGTCAGTACTGAAATCCAGCACAGAGTCTGGGCTTTAGTACACCAGCCACGACACCCTCACCCTCTTTCATTCTGTAGAAACCTTATTAACATAGAGTATGCCCAGCTTTACCTTTCTAAATTGAGAATAGTGAAAACTCATTGAGTCGTCCCCTTACGATTATAGGTAAACTTAGAATAGCACATCCACTAAAGCGTGCTTTAGAGTGGCTCAGAGAGAGTAAATTGCAAAGAATAACTTCTCCCTAAACTAGCCCAAGATCACTCTTCTGGTGGAGGTCTTTCTAATCTATATAGCTCTTCTATTTGTTTCTCCTATCTTCTGTCACATCTTATGGTTATTAATTTATTAGAATGTACTATTCAGGACCTTGTTTTATAAATAATCACCTGACTAGGCATTTCCACAAGATTCTTCTACATTGTAACACAGTAGAATTCATGAGGTTTGTGACATCAACTTATTTTCCCTAAGATTATTTTTTCTTTTTAGTTCCTTCTTTCTTTGTTCCTTTCTTTTTCTTTTTCTTCTTCTTCTTCTTTTTTTTTTTTAATCAGCCGCCGCGTAGCCTATGGAGTTCCCGGGACAGGGATCAGATCTGAGCCATAGTCACTACCTGCGCCGCAGCTGAGACAGTGCCGCATGCTTTCTCCCACTGTGCTGGAGGGCGAACCTGCATCCTGGTGCGGCAGAGAAGCCACAGATCCCGTTGTGCCGCAGCGGGAACTCCAGGATTTATTTTTTCGACAGCTGACAAATCCCAGCTAGACGTGGCTATATGAGGGCACAGCATCATTTAAGATCTTGCTAGTAAGATTCCCTGATGCAGAACCTTGGAAGAGAGAAATGCCAGCCTCCTGGGGAGGGAGGCTCTAGGGAGCTTTTCTGATGGAGGAAGTCACCACATACACAGATGCGGCATTGTGGAGCCCTCTAGGTCACAGTCATCTCATTACTGTGGAAGGTCCCTCCCTGCCAAGCCCCAAACACTGCAGCAGCTGAAACTTTCACACGTGGAGAAGCAGAGCCTCCCACGGTGGGCAGGAGGCAGGGCCGGGGCTTGATGCAGGCTTTTGACACTTCGAGTTGGGCAGAGTTTTTGGTTTCAGCAATGCTGCTAAAAAACCACATTTTCCATGGTCTGCCTGAACTTTGACTCAGAGCCTAAATAGCTGGCAGAGGTGTGGCTGGCTCTGAGGTTTCATTTGGCAGTAGCTCCTCTAACCGCTGGGGCTGCAGCTTACCATCGTTGAGTGTGGTGTTTCAGGTCTGGGGTTAAGAATCCCCCAGGACTCCCTCTTCTTCCCACAGGGTTGCAGTGGGGCGGTTCTCAAAGTGGTGTCCCCTGGCCAACTGTAGCAGCATCATGTGGGAATCTGGTAGAAATGCTAGTTCCCAGGCCTCAGCGAGACCCTCTGAACTGGAAACTATGGGCGTGGGCCCAGCAAGCTACAAGTGCTACAGTGAATTCCAAAGCCACCTTGGATCTGAGAACCAGACCTCCTTTTACTGGGCTTCACTTTCCTTTTTTTTCCCCACTTTTTTTCTTTTTAAGGCTGCACCCAAGACACATGGAAGTTCCCAGCCTCGGGGTCAAATCAGAGCTGCAGCTGCCAGCCTATGCCACAGCCATAGGCTACACCTCAGCTTGCAGCAATGCCGGATCCCTAACCTACTGAGCAAGGCCAGGGATCAGACCTGCATCCTCATGGGTACTAGCTGGGTTCTTAACCCGCTGAGCCACAGTGGGAACTCCTGTGCTTCACTTTCTTATGCTTTGCAGACACTGCAGTGTTTACAAATGGAAAGTACAAATTGAACCTTAAACCAAGCAAATATGTAGCACCATTTTTCCAAGAGCATTTGCTTGCTTAGTGTCTCTGATTCACGTTTTGATAGTTCTCATATCTTTCACACTTTTTTTCATCATTATACTTGCTACAAGGATCTGTGATCAGTGATGTTTGACGTTACTGTTGTAATTGTTTTGAGGTGCCACAACTGCACCCGTATAAGACAGCCGACTTAATTAACACAGGTGTGTTCTGACTCACTTACCAGCCATCACCGCAATTTTCACCCTCTCCTCAAGCCTCCTGGTCCTGGGAGACACAGCGACGTTGCAATCAGGCCAATTAATAACCCTCCAATGGCCTGCAAGTGTTCAGGTGAAAGAAAGAGTCACACTTTCAACACTTTAAATCCCAAACTAGAAACGATTAGGAGGTCCTGCAGCGGCTCAGCGGTAACGGACCTGACTAGTGAGGGCACAGGTTCCATATCCGGCCTCGCTCAGTGGGTTAAGGATCCACCACTGCTGTGAGCTGTGGTGTGCATCGTAGACACGGCTCAGATTCTGCATTGCTGTGGCCGTGTGTAGGCCGGCAGCCACAGCTCTGATTCGACCCCTAGCCTGGGAACTTTCCATATGCCATGGATGTGCCCCTAAAGAGAAAAAGAAAAAAATGATTAAACTTAGTGAGAATGTCAAAACCTAGACAGCTTAAAGGCCAGCAGGAGCTTAGCCTAGGAGTTCTTTAGCTCAAAGCTTCACAAGTGAGTTAGCCAGGTTGTGACTGCAAAGGGAAAGTTCTTGAATGAAACTGTAGGTATAATTCCAGCGAATATGCAAACGTTAAGAAAGCAAAAAGCCTCACTGTTCATACAGAGAGAGCTTGAGCGCTTTAGATAAAAGATCAAACCAGCCACAACATTCCCTTAAAGCAAAGTCTAATCCAGAGCAAGGCCCCAGCTCTCCTGAATTCTGTGAAGACTGGGCAATGGAGGGTGCTGCAGAAGAGGTCTGAAGCTGGCAGGGGCTGCATCGTGAGGTTTAGGAAAAGACGCCATCTCCATAACCTAAAAATGCCAGGCGGAACAACAAGTGCTGCTGGGGACGCTCCATTCGGTTACCCAGAGGTAGAGCCAAGATCGTCAATAAACGTGTCCACATTCACCAACAGATTTCCAATACAGACGAAACAACCTTCCCTCTAGGACGTCGTAACCGGAGAGAAGACAATGCTTGCTTCAAAGCTTCAAAGGGTAGACTGACATTCTTGATAGGGGCTCATGCAGTTGGTGGTTCCAAGCTGAAGGCAATGCTCATTTACCATTCTGAAAATCCCAGCGCCCTGAACAGTTATTGGCTAAATCCAATCCGCCTGGGTCCTACATGAAGCTACACAGCCTGGATGACAGTGTAGCCATTTACAACATGATTTACTGAATATTTTAAACGTATGGTTAATACCTACTTCTCAATAAAAATATACATATATAGTATATACATATACACACGTGTATATATAAGCTTTTTTTTTTTTTTGCTGCCCTACAGCATATGGAAGTTCCTGGGCCACTGACTGAATCCGAGCTGTGGCTGTGACCTACACCACAGCTGCAGCAACACCGTATCCTTAACCTATTCTGCCAGGCTGGGGATTGAACCTGCACCACCACAGAGATGATGCCAGATCCATAACCTGCTGTGCAGTGACAGGAGGTCCCCCCAAAAAATCTTTTAAAATATTACTGCTCATTGACAATGAACCTGGTCCCCGAGAGCTCTGGTGGAGATGTACAGTGAGATGAATGCTGCTTCCATGCGTGCTCAGACAGCATCCATGCTGCAGCCCAAGGATCAAGGAGTAATTTCTATTTCAAGACTTGTTATTTAAGAAATACCCTTTTTATAAGGCTAGAGTTACCATATAGTGATTTATTTGATGGATCTTGGCAGAGTCAACTGAAAATCTTCTGTTTTCTGGAAAGGACTCACATTCCTTTTTTTTCTAGGGCTACACCCAAGACACGTGGAAGTTCCCGGGCTAGGGGTGGAAACTGGAGCTGCAGCTGCCAGTCTACACCATAGCAACAGCAACAGCAAATCCGAACCATGTCTGTGACCTACACTGCAGCTCATGGCAATGCCATATCCTTAACCCACTGGGTGGGGCCAGGGATTGAACCCACATCCTCGTGAATACTAGTTGGGTTCGTTACCATGGAGCCATGAAGGGAACACTATGACTCATCATTCTAGACGCCATTGAGCCATTCATGAGAAAAGAGGAGAAGTCAAATTATCCACATTAACAGGAGTTTGGAAGAAGTTGATTCCAAATCTTATGGATAAACTTGAGGGGTTCAAAACTTCAGTGGAGGAAGTAACTGCAGGAGCGGTGGAAATAGTGAGAGAATTAGAAGTGGAGACTGAAGATATGACAGAATTGCTGCAACCTCATGGTGGAACTTCATTGAGGAGGTGTTGCTTCTTATGGATGAGCAAAGAAAGCAGTTTCTTGAGATGGAAACTACTCCTGGTGAAGATGCTGTGAAAGTTGTTAAAAATGTGGAGTTCCCATTGTGGCACAGCGGAAACGAATCCGACTAGGAACCATGAGGTTGAGGGTTCGATCCCTGCCCTTGCTCAGTGGGTTAAGGATCCGGTATTGCCATGAGCTGTGGCGTGGGTCGCAGACGCGGCTTGGATCTGGCATTGCTATGGCTCTGGCATAGGCCAGCAGCTACAGCTCTGATTGGACCTTTAGCCTGGGAACTTCCATATGCCGCGAGCGTGGCCCTAAAAGGACAAAAGACAAAAAAAAAATTGTTAAAATGAAAACAAAGGATTGAGACTATTACATGAATTTAGTTGATAAAACCACAATATGGTTTGAAAGGAAGGACTCCAATTTTGAAAGAAGTTCTGTGGATAAAATGCTATCACAGCATTGCATGCTACAGAGAAATTATTCAAGAAATAGTCAATAGATGTGAAAAATTTCACTCTTGCCTTGTTTTAATAAATTTGCACAGCCATCCCAGCTTTCAGCAACCACCATCCTGATCAGTCAACAGCCATCAGCATGGAGGCAAGACCCTCCCCCAGCAAAAACACTGCAACTCACTGAAGTCTCAGTTGATGGTTAGCATTTTTTAGCAGTAAAATATTTTTAATTAAGTTGTATATATTGTTTTGTATACATAACACTATTGCACACTTAACAGACTGATAGTGAAGACATAACTCTTATATGCACTGGGAAACCAAAAATTTCATGTGTTTCATTTTATCACAGTGGTCTTGGAGTGAACCAGCAATATCCCCAAAAGTAGGCCTGTATAAAATAGGACATCAGGAGTTTCTTTGTGAGACAGCAGGCTAAGGATTTGGCGTTGTCACTGCAGGGGGTCAGGTGGCTGCTGTGGCATGGGCTTGATCCCTGGCCTGGGAAATTCCACATGCCGTAGGCATAGTCGAAAAAAAAAAAGAAAAAGAGAGAAAAGAGACAAAATAAGACATCAGATAAAGGAGTCAAATTAATTTAGGAATAACGGGTAGATAAAAATCCAGTGAGTGAGCCTTGCAAGCAGAGGGGTGTGGCAGGTGACCCCAAGTGAGCTCCCTGGAACACATTAAAGTGCCTGATGACCTGTCATGACCCAGACCAGCCCCACAGCAGAGGCTGTCCAAACACTATATTGAAAAGAATGCTGAGGCCGTGCCTCAGAAGGAAATGCTGCATAATTAAGGTGGGGTGGGGCAACCTGCCATTCCCATCTAAGACAAATCAAGGTTTATTAAAATGCTTTTAGGAAGAAGTGTGTTAAAGGTAGAAGCCCTTAAGAGATCTGACCATAGGGTGCAGCACCCTTTTCCAACAAAAAGATTGAAAGCCAAATCAGATAATGGCCTTGGGCTAAAGCTGTCTAATAGTTATTACAGAATATGTATTCTTGGGATGGTAAAAGCTGGTCAGAGAATTCTACAACCTTTCCATTAGAAGAAGCCGTTTGCAGCAACATGGATGCAACTAGAGATTTTCCTACTAAATGAAGTAAGTCAGAAAGAGAAAGACAAATACCATGTGATATCACTCGTATGTGGAATCTAAAATATGGCACAAATCAGCCTATCTACAGAACAGAAACAGACTCGTAGACACGGAAAACAGACTTGTGGTTGCCAAGGGGGAGGGAGGGAATGGGATGGATGGAGAGTCTGGGGTTAGTAGATGCAAACTATTACATTTAGAATGGATAAGAAATGAGATCCTGCTGCACGGCACAGAGGACTATATCCAATCTCTTGGAACAGAACATAAAAGATACTATGGGAAAAAGAAAGCATATGTATGTATGACTAGGTCACTTTGCTATACATCAGAATTTGGCACAACTGTGTAAATATACTATACCTTAATAAAAAAAATGAAAATTACAAAAAGAAGAGGCATGCAGTTCCCCAGCTGATCCTTATCACACCGCCATCATAAGTTGCTTAGAAACTCACCCTCTGCCAACACCATGCAGTGTGTCTTTGGAGATAATTACCAGCCTCCACTTCCAGGAAGTGCTTTCTAGTAAGAGAGACTGATGTTAAAGAACTAAAAAGGTAAGTGTAAGTTTTCAGTGAGATGGGTGACACGAGCGAGAAGTCCAGAAGAAATCCAGTCACGGTCCCTCCCTGACATAATAGAGTTGCTATCATTCCTCTGTGGTATAGACTTCTGACCTATTGCTGATTTACCCAAGTTCACTTATGCAGCCATATCTCCACACTGCATTCCTCCCTCGGCAAAAGCCCAGTGTCAGGCACGGCATAAGAGGGCTAATGCGTAAGCTTTCCTTTCTGGAGTTTACAACCCAGTTTGGGAGGCAATTCAATGGGCATTTAGGGAAAAATAAGCAGTCACAATGTTCAGTCCACTTTCTTGATCCAGAAACCCGGGCCGTTTTCAAAGGCTCTGCGTGCAGTTCTTAAATATTATGCTGACTCAACAAAGATCTCATTGCCAAACTCAAAATCTTGTGCAGTTGGCTGCTTTTCCATTGCTCAGAACTGGGGAACACATTAAAATGATAAGACATATAGAGTATTTTAAAATATTTTTTTAATTGAAGTATAGCATGCATTTGGAAAAGTCGGACAGTACCTGCAGGGCTCAGCTGTATGAATTTCATAAACTGAATACACTCATATATGTATGGAGCACCCAACTCTAGAAATTAAATATTAAATAGGTCGTCGAAGGCTGTCTTATCCTATAGCTTCTCCCACTCGTCCCCTCTTCCCAAAGGTAACCTCTGTCTCTATTACTGAAATTAGTGTATTTACATAAATGAGATTAGTGTATTTACATAAATGGTCTTTCATGTCTGGCTTCTTTTGCAAAACATTATCTTTGTAAGACACACCCATGTTTCCTATATAATCTTGTTCACACTCATTCCTGTATGGTATTTCATGTACACATCGATTAGAACTAAACTCTTTGTTTAATGGCCTTATTGAGATATAATTCACTACCATATGATTCATCCATTCAAAATGTACAAGTCAATAACTTGTAGTGTATTCACAGGATTGTGCAACCATCATTATAATCTAATTTTAGAACATGATCGTTCTCATTAAAAGAAACTCAGAAAGTATTGCACCGACACCCAACTGAATCTTGGAGACAGTTTTGGGTGAAGGGGAAAAGAGAGTTGTATGGCTTTGCCAGGCAAAGGAGGACACGGTGGGTGGTGGACTCATGTCTTCAAAACTGTGTCTGGACCTGGAGGGTTTGATGAGGAGTTTTACAGGGATAGTCCAAAGGCCGGTTTGCTGATAAGGATCAAGTTGTGGCAGGGCTCCCATTCCTTAACTCTGGCCTCAGGGGTCTTCTGTTGAGCTTCTGAGATTCTCAGTGTTCTCACACTATGAACTTCTCTCTGGAATGAAGAACACTTCATCAGGCAGGTTAATATTTTCCATTGGTTGGGGGTATTAGTTCAGCAGAAGAGCCCAAAGATACTGTTATCTGGATCCACGTCCAGGAGCCCCACAGGGTCCTGCTCCATCTCAAAACCCTCAGTAGTCGATCTTCATTTTCCTTCATTTTCCCTATGCTCTCCTGCCTGACCCAGCCCTCAGAATCACTAAATGCTCTCTGTATCTATAGATTTGCCTATTCTTGCTTACATATAAATGGAATCATACAGTATGTGATGTTTTCTCACTGGCTTTTTCCACCAAACATAATGGTGTCAAGCAAGGTTCACTGTTTTCCATTTATTTTTATCACAGAATACTATTCCACTGCCCGGATATCTTATTTTTTAAAGTTATTCATTCATTGATTGACAAGCATTTGAGTTGTGTCTAGTGTTGTAATGAAATTTGCACACCAGTTTTTGCATGGACTTATGTTTTCATTTTTCTAAGGTAGCCACATAGAAGAGGAAAAAAATGGGACATTTGGTAAATATGCGATAAATTTTTTAAGGAACTGTCAAACTGTTTTACAAAGTGGCTGAACCATTTTACATGCCCACTAGTAATGTATGAAGGAATTTGGCTTTTCCATATTCTCACCAAAACTTGTTATTGTCCAACTTTTTGATTACCACAGTCTAATGGATGTGAAGGGGTCTCTCGCAATGTATTTGATTTGCATTTTCATGTGCTTGTTGGCTATTTTATATCCTCTTTGGAGGATACAAATTCTTTGCCCAATTTTTCATTGGTTATTTGTCTTTTCAATATTGACTTACAAGAGTTCAGTGCATATTCCAGACGCAATTCGCTCAACAGTTGTATGATTTTCAAATATTTGCTCCCATTGTATGGGTTGCTTTCTCACTTTCTTGATGGTATTATTGACATCATCAAACCATAGTTTCATGTTGTATAATTTGCCAAGTTTCTCTTTTTTCACTCGTGCTTTTGGTGTTATATTTAAGAAAGCATTGTGTGATCCAGGTTCACCTAAACTTGGTCCTGTTTCCTTCTAAGAATTTTATAGTTTTAGTTCTTACATTTATGGTTTGTTTTGAGTGTATCTTTTATTTTGCATAATGTCAGGTAGTATACAGATTAATTATTTTGCATGTAGAGATCCAATTTTTCCAGTACTACTTATTGAAGAGACTACCTTTCTCAAATGAATGTCCTAAATACCAGACATTCTTCTCTAAAATCAGTTGACTACAGGTGTATGGCTTTATTTCTTGATTCTCAGTTCTATTCTATTCCATTGATTATGTGTCAATTGTTATGCCAATACCACACTGTGGTTTTTTCCCCCCACATTGCAGCATGCAGAAATTCCTGGGGCCAGGAATGAAACCCACATCATAGCAGCAACCAGAGCCACAGCAATGATAATATCAGGTCCTTAATCTGCTGAGCCACTAGGGAACTCCAACACTATCTTGATTACTATGTTTTTGTTGTAAGTTTTTGAATCAGCAATTACTTCTTTATTCTTTTTCAACACTGTTTTGGCTATTCTGAGTCCTGTGCATTTCCATATGAATTTTAGGAAAAGACTGTCATTTTTTGAAAAACTAAAAGGCATGTGGGATCTTAAAATGTTGAGTGAATCTGGAGATCAGTTTGGGAGTCTTGCCATATTAACAATAGTTTTCTGATGCATAACTTATCAGGCATCATTTATTAGATCTGTGATGTATTTCCTTTTTTTTTAGTGCTAGTATATAAGATTTGTCCTTCTTTAGTTAAATTTGTACCTAGATATTTTATTCTTCTTGATGTTATCATAAATAGCATTGTTTCCTTAATTTCATTATCAGGGTGTGTATTGCTAGTTCACAGAAATGCAACTGATTTTTGCATATTGATCTTCTGTCCTGCAGAAATGCTGAATTTGTTGGCTAATTAATAGATCTTTAGTGGATCCATTAGGATTTTCTATGTGCAATATCATGTCAATTGAGAAAAAAATCATTTCACTTCCTCTTTTCCAATCTAGATGTCTTCTTTAAGCACTTAATTGCCTTGTCTGGGACTTCCAGTACAATGCAAAGTAGAAATTGCAAGAATAAGCTTCCTTGTCTTATTCCTGATCTTTGGTGTATTTTTAATTTAAGTGATCATACTTTTCAACTCTTGGTATTTTTTTAATTTCTATCTCCTTATTGACAAGTCAGCTCTGCCCCACCTGCTAGAATGGAGCTCCTTCAATACAGGGCTGGAGGTGATTAAAAACACTGTCTGTGCCTCTTGCAATCAAGCCATATTGCTTCAAACAGGGTTGGGGGAGAAGGAGCCCCTCTTGCTGCTGTCACCGAGGGAGAAGATCTGGAGGCTGGAGCTGGGGCAGGGTAGTTCATGGAGCAGGCTGTGGTTCAGATACAAGACTCTCTGCTGATTATATGGAGAAATAGTTTTCATGAGTGAACGTTTTTCATTTGTTCTGTGCTTAGAACACTGTCCAGAGATTGTAAATGATCAGGGATTTTTTACATGATTTTTACCAGTTAGTTGTTATTTTGCTGGGAAGTACTGCCAAGCTCCTTGACTGGTCATTCTGGAAGCTTTGTCTCCTATCTGTTCTCTCCCTGCTGGATATTTGGGTTGCGGGCTCTTTGATTCTCTTACACAGTAATGTGCTCATGACCAGCCTTGCTTATGTCTTCTAATAACAAATGGACACCTTTCTGTTGAATATATACCTAGGAGTGACTTATTTAGTGACAGAGCTGCACATGTTTGGCTTTAATTGTTGGTATTATCAAAATGCTTTACAAACTAACTGTACTTATTACATTCCCAATGTAGCATGCTTATCACTTTTTTCACAGGAAAAGAAATTAGTGGATTTAAAAAGTTTCAAAATTTTAAATACTCAATTGTGAACCAAAATCCAGAAAGTAAATAAAAGAATATACTTCAATATTTTTTCGTTCTATGTATCTTTAAAACAATGTTATGCCTGCATCCATGGCATATGGAATTTCCCGGCCCAGGGATTGAATCTGAGCCACAGCTGCGGCAATTCCAGATATTTAACCCACTGCACAGGCCTGGGTATTGAACCTGTGCCTCCACAGCAGCCTGAGCCATTCCAGTAGGAGTCTTAACCCACTGTACCACAGCAGGAATTCCCGTTTTATTTTTAAAGTGAAAAAATGGAACGTGTAATTTCTACACCCAAGTACCTATTGCCATGTATTCAACACAGAGTGAGTTTAGCAAAAAAAAAAAAAAATCTCTTTCAAATTTCAGCTGATGGGAGCTCCGGTTGCGGATCAGCAGGTTAAAAACTTGACTAGTATCCATGAGGGTACAAATTTGACCCCTGGCCTTGCTCAGTGGGTTAAGGATCTGGCATTACCACAAGCTGTGGCATAGGTCACAGATGCAGCCTGGATTCAGTGTTCCTGTGGCTGTGCTATAGGCCTCTGCTACAGCTCTGATTCATCCCCTAGCCTGGGAACTTCCATATGCCACAGGAAAAAAGAAAAAAAAAGTTCTGTTGATGACGAAAACTAGGTATTTACTGAGCAACTACCTCCATAGGTCTGTGTGGCCTCAGCATTTTGCAAAACTCAAGTGTCCACTTAAAAACCATTGCATAGAGTTCCCATCCTGGTGCAGAGGAAATGAATCCAACTAGGAATAATAAGGTTACTTGTTCGACCCCTGGCCTTGTTCAGTGGGTTAATGATCCAGCATTTCCGTGAGCTGTGGTGTAGCTCACAGATGTGGCTCAGATCTGGCATTGCTGTGGCTCTGGTGTAGGCCCACAGCTGTAGCTCCGATTAGATCCCTAGCCTGGGAACCTCCATATGCTGCGAGTGAGGTCCTAAAAAAGACAGAAGACGAAAAAAAAAAAGAAGAAGGAGAAGAAGAAGGAGAAGGAGAAGGAGGAGAAGGAGAAGAAGAAGGAGGAGAAGAAGAGGGGGAAGAAGGAAGAAGAAGAAGAAGAAGAAGAAGGAGAAGGAGAAGGAGAAGGAGAAGGAGAGGAAGAGGAAGAAGAAGAAGAAGGAGAAGAGGAAGAAGAAGAAGAAGGAGAAAGCACTGCATCTGTCTCCTGTGCTCACTTCAGTGGTCCTGGGCTCTCAAGGTTTTTCCAGGTCTTCACTTTTCACTTTCTTCCACATTGTTTCCTCTTTCCGGATTGGGAATATCTGGCTTTTCACATCTGAGCTATTTTTTTCTTGGGATCTGACAAGATGCACTTCCCCAGTTCTGACTCTTGGAGCTCCTGAGACATATATTAACACTCTGGTTCTCCCTCCTCCTCGCTGTCATCTATAGAGGATACTGTGGGTGACTCTCCAGTATCTATTCTTGTATTTCCCTGATGCAATGGAAGTCGGGGCACTGAGTTCAGACAACGCTGTGGGGATAATCGGTCTACAAGTAATTGCATCTTCTTTGCCAATGAAATAATTCTTGTTGGGCATATGACAACAAATTTGGGCAAATGAATTATGAGGAAAAGGTTGTTAGAGGCTTCTTAAGAAAGGCTACTCTCTCTCTCATATCTTTCCCTCTCCCACTGAGTATGAAAAAGACAGCAGAGCTCTGCGTGTAATGAGAAGTTTTGCAAATAGATGATTAACCAGAACCTACTACAGAGCACAGGAAGCTCTACTCAATAATTTGCAATAATCTGTATGGGAAAATGAATAGATATATTATATGTATGACTGATTTGCTTTGCTGTGCACCTGAAACTAATACATTGTAAGTCGAGTAGGCTCCAATAAAATTAAAAATAAAAAATAAAATAAAAAGAGAGGTGAGGCAAAATTAAACTAAGCTTGAACCCTCAATTTTGTTATTGAAGAAGAGGAAAAACTGAGTTTCTGCTGGTGAGGAAAGAGCCAGAGTTGCCCACACCCTTTGGCTTCTCCTGAAGCAAAGGGGTATTAGCAGTGCCAGTTTCCTTTCTCCACATTCACATCTTCACAGTCCCTATAATAGTCTAGTGGTAAGGAGTACACATCCCGTGCTAGTGGCTAGGGAACTTGTGCTTTTGCTCACCACACACCAAATCCCTCCACAAATTTATCAGCACAGGTAAGCTCAAACTTCACAAATACAAATAAGATCCAAGAATCCCCCTGCAAGAGAAACAAGTTAGAGAACTTTAAAGTTGAAAAAAATACTCTTGGATGAGAAGGAAGAGAAGATACTTTAAAATCACGACCAGAAAGAGTAATTCACATATTATCTTAAAAAAAAATCTAGGATTAATTCACTGAAGTGTACATTTCCATTTCCAGTGCAGTGCTTGTGTTAGATACTTTAGATACTGTTTGCCCTTTAAATTGACCATAGTCCCCAGAAGGCACTTATTATTATCTCCATCTTATAGTTGAGAGAGCAAAGGTCATGACTCAGCCAACATCATATCAGCCATGTCTAACTCAAAACAGGTTTGTCACACTAAACCTGCCTTCTCATGGTTCAGTGGATGGAATCCTTTATTTGTGGTCAGAAGATTCCAGTGCCAACTGACAGTCATCAGTCTGTTGGGAACTAATACATCTCTACCTCCCTTTCTTTATCCATAAGGTAAAGACTAGGACAAAGCCTCAGATTATTTCCCAAGTTTGCTTAGAGGCCCACGTGAGAGATGATGTACATATGAAGCTTTGAAAATAACCAAACTTGATGTAACAAGATTAAGAGGGTGGAATAGAAGGACTAGAGCTCAGCTTCTCACATAAAAAGAACAAAATCACAACCAAATGCTGAGCAACCTTCAACCAAATGGAATGGGAACTTTAAAAAAGATATCCTACTCCAGAAGATAAAGAGGAGGCCACATCAAGAGGTAGGAGTGGTGATTATGCAATAGAAGCAACCCCATACTTCCTGGGTGGGAAGCCCCACAGACTGCAAAGTACCATATCACAGAGACTCTGAGCCCCACATCAGGTCCCCATGCTCGGGGATCTGGCGCTGGGAGAAAGGGCCCCTGGAGAATCTGGCATTGAAGGCCACTGGGACTTTTGTGCAGGAGCTCCATGGGACTGAGGGAAATGGAGACCCCATTCTTGAAAGGTGCACACGGATTTTCATGTGCCCTGGGTCCCAGGGCAAAGCAAAGTCTCCATGGGAATCTGGGTCAAACATGACTGCAGTTCTTGGAGGATCTCCTGGGAAAACAGGGGGTGACTGTGGCTTGTTGTGGGGGAAGGGCACTGGAGGCAAAGCTCTCAGGAATATTCATCAGCCTGTGTTTCTCTGGAGGTGGCCATGTTGGGAAAATCTGGCCCCACCCATCAGTGCTGAGAAGCCCCAGGCCAAATAATAATCCAGGTGAGATCACAGTCCCACTCATCAGTAAACAGACTGCCTAAAGACCCCTCAGGCACACAGTGGCCTCTAATCTCACCCAGACACAAAGTCCCACCCACCAGAGGGATAGGAATCATTCCCACCCACCAGTGGGGAGGCACCAGTCTCTCCCATCAGAAAGCCTACAGCAAGCCCCCTCCCATCAGAAAGCCTACAGCAAGCCCCCATACCAACTGCAGCCACGAGGAAGGCAGACACCGGAAGTAAGAGAGGCTACAACTTTATTGCCTGCAAAAAGTCACCACACCAAAAACCTATTAAAATGAAAAGACAGAGAGCTATAACTCAGATAAGAGAGAAAGAAAAAACCCCAGAAAAAAAGGCTAAGTGATCAGGAGCTTATCAGCCTCCAGGAAAAAGACTTTTAGACTGTTGATGCTAAAGATGATGCAGGACATTGGAAATAAACTGGAGACAAAGACTGATAATTTATAGGAAACAGTGAGCAAATAAATAGAAGATAGAAAACTTAAGCAAGCAGAGATGCAAAATACAATAACTGAAATAAAAAATTCATTAGAAGCAGCCAACAGCAGAATACAGGGGCCAGAAGAACAAATAAGTGAGGTGGAGGACAGACTAGTGGAAATTACTAATGCGGAACAGAAAAGAAAAAAAAGATTGAAAAGAAACAAAAAGAGTCTCAGAGAAAACTGGGATAATGTTAAACGCACCAACATCCATATTATAGGGGTGCCAGAGGGAGAAGAGAGAGAGAAAGGGACAGAAAAATTATTTGAAGACGTAACAGCCGAAAACTTCCCTAATGTGGGGAAGGAACCACTCACCCAAATCTAGCAAGTGCAATAAGTACCATATAAAATAAACCCAAGGAGGAACACCCTGAGACACATATTAATCAAAATGACCAAAATTAAGACAGAAAATATTAAAAGCAGCTAGGGAAAAGAAACAAATAACCTACAAGGGAACCCTGATAAGGTTATCCGCAGATTTTTTTCAGCAGAACCTCTGCAGGCCAGAAGGGACTGGCATGATATACTCAACATGATGAAAGGCAAAAACTTCCAACCAAGATTACTTTACCAACAAGGCTCTCATTCAGATTTGAAGGAGAAATCAAAAGCTCTACAGGTAAGCAAAAGCTAAGAGAATTCAGCAACACTAAACCAGCTTTACAACAAATACTAAAGGAGCTTCTCTAGGCAGAAAAGAAAAGGCCACAACCAGAAACAAAAACACCACAAATGACAAGGCTCACCAGTAAAGGCATATATATAGTAAAGATACGAATTCATCCGTGCACAATTATGCTACCAAAATCAGAAATCGTGAGAAGAGGAGGGTAAATGCAGGACACTGGAGATGTACTTGCAATTAAGAAACCAACAACTTAAAACAATCTCATTTACATATATACTCCTATATCAAAACTTCAGGGTAAATGCAAACCAAAAATCTACAATTGATACACAAACAATTAAGAAAAATCAACTCAAATACAACACTAAAGACAGTAATCAAACACAGGAGGAGAGAACAAGAGAAGAAGGGAAGAAAAAAGAGCAACAAAAACAAATCCAAAACAGTTAATAAAACAGCAATAAGAACATACTTATCAATAATTACCTTAAATGTTAATGGACTAAATGCCCCAACCAAAAAACATAGACTGGCTGAATGGATACAAAAACAATACCCATATATATGCTGTCTTCAAGAGACCCATTTCACTTCTAGGGATACATACAAACGGAAGGTGAGAGGATGGAAGAAAATATTCCATGCAAGTGAGAATCAAAAGAAAGCTGGGGTAGCAATACTCATTTCAGACAAAATAGACCTTAAAATGAAGAATGTTTTAAGAGACAAGGAGGATACTACATAATGATCAAAGGATCAATCCAAGAAGAAGATATAACAATTTTAAATTTATATGCAACCAACATGGGATCACCACAATATATAAGGCAACTGCTAACAACCTTAAAAGGAGAAATTGACAATAACACAATAATAGTGGGGGACTTTAACACCCCACTTACAGCAATGGATAAATCATCCAGACAGAAAAATCAATAAACAAACACAGGCCCTGAATGAAGAATTAGACCAGACTTACTAGATATTTATAGGATATTCCATCCTGAAAAAGAAAAATGGAGCTTGAGGAATCAGGCTCCCTGACTTCAACTATACTACAAAGCTACAGTCATAAAATCTGTATGGTACTGGCACAAAGACAGTAATATAGATCAGTGGAACAGCATAGAAAACCCAGAATTAAACCCATGCACCTATATAGTCAACTAATCTATGACAAAGGAGGCAAAAATGTACAATGGAGAAAAGACAGCCTCTTCAATAAATGGTGCTGGGAAAACTGGACAGCCACATGTAAAAAAGTGAAATTAGAACACTTCCTACGACCATACACAAAAATAAACTCAAAATGAATTAAAGACCTAGATATAAAACCAGATACTATAAAACTCTTCAAGGAAAACATAGGCCAAACACTCTCTGACATAAATGACAGTAACATCTTCTCAGATCCACCTGTTAAAGTAATGACAATTAAAAGAAAAATATATAAATGGGACTTAACTAAACTTAGTTTTGGCACAGCAAAGGAAACCCTAAATGAAACGAAAAGACAACCCACAGTATGGGAGAAAATATTTGTAAATGAATCCACTGACAAGGGATTAATCTTCAAAATTTACAAACACTTCCTACAGCTCAATACCAAAAAACACAAACAACCCCATTAGAAAATGGGCAGAAGATATCAACAGACAATTCTCCAAAGAAGACATACAGATGGCCAAAAAACACGTGAAAAGATGTTCAACATCAGTTATTATTAGAGAAATGCAAATCAAAACTACTGTGAGGTACCACCTTACACTGGTCAGAATGGTCATCATCAAAAAGTCTACAAACAGTAAGTGCTGGAGAGGGTGTGGAGAAAAAGGACCCCTATTACACTGTTGGTGGGAATGTAAATTGGTACAATCGCTGTGGAATGTAAATTGGTGCAACCACTGTGGAAAACCACTGTGGAAAACAGGATGGAGATTCCTCATAAAACTGAAAATAGAATTACTATTTGATCCAGCAATCCCATCCCCGGGCATCTATCCAGAGAAAACCATGACTCAAAAAGAGACATGTACTCCATTGTAGCACTCTATACAATAGCCTGGACATGGAAACAACCTAAATGCCCATCGACAGAGGCGTGGATAAAGAAGATGTGGTACATAGACACAATGGAATATTACTCAGCCATTGAAAGGAAAGAAATAACGGCATTTGCAGCAACATGGATGGACCTAGAAATTATCATACTATGTGAAGCTGGTCAGACAATGAGACACCAACATAAAGTGCTATCACTTACATGTGGAATCTAAAAAAAGAACACAATGAACTTCTTTGCAGAACAGATACTGACTCACAGAGTTTGAAAAACTTATGGTTTCCAAATGAGACACGTTGAGGAGTGGGAGGTTGCACTGAGGGTTTGGAATGGAAATGCTATAAAAACTGGGTTGTGATGATTGTTGTACATACACCTATAAATGTAATAAAATTCATTAAGTAATTTAAAAAGAAATTTAAAAATGTATGTGAAAAAATAATAGTAATAAAAATAAAAATAAAGTGTATTCAGAAGCATCATCATTAAAAAAAAAATGAAAATAACCAGACCCAATATGCTACCCGGTGCTTTATTCCAGCTGGTCCAAAAACACTTTCTGACACTCATGGCCTAGTTTGGTGCTGACTCGTAAGTAGGTACATTAATAATCAACTGTTCCTTGTGAAGTAAGAATAGGGTGGGCTCTGCAGGTGCTCAAAGTCAGAGCATTAGGCCTAGAAGTGTTCATCTGCCCAGAAATGACAAAAGAAGACATTGTTGATCATATTTCCCGCTTGTCTTTTTTTCTTTTTCAGTCCACAGGCATGCAATGCTTTGGCAAAGTGAGGTTTATCTTCAGTGTTGTGGGCATTACTTAAAATTTCTACTCCACAATACAGCAACTGCCGTAAACCACTCAACCTCAACTAAGTTGCCAAGGCCCCAGACTTCAGACATCCTGTGCCTCAATTCTTCTCATACTTACTATGGGATATTTTAATGGAGTCCAGGCCTAACATTTTGATGTACAAGCATAATAGAACAAATCAGCAAAATATTTAGGCGACTGGAATGTTGATATCTCTCTTTTTCCCCTAAAGTTAATAAATGCAGAGAAAGAAACTTTACATGTGCTGCCTTGGGGCCTCAAGGGAAGGCCAGAGTCATGAGCAGCCGGTCCTGTTCTACGAACCCCCAGCGACGGCACAGCACGTGAGCACCTGTCGGGCGAGCAAGCGTGCAGCCCTGAAGGCAGGTCCTGAACCGCCTCTGGGCTGGTTCCCCAGCCCGAGCTCCGGCCTAGGCTCTTGTGTTCACTTGTGGTGTGGTTCTGGGATATTTTCAGCCTTCTTGCTCTCCTTATGGCATCTTGGGAAAGTCACATTATTTCCTAGAGACTCAGGTTAACATACTCCTAATAAAATGACTTAGCCATTCTGCAGGCCTGGAGGACAGAAGCTCTGTGAAGAGAAGTGACCTCTGCACATCCTCCAGGCCTGCCCGCGCCAGGGGATTCGTGTTCCTCCTCCCGTCCTTGCCTGGACAGCCTCCATTCACTCCTGAAGACCAGCTCAGGTGTGGCCTGCCTTGGGAGGCTTTCTTTGAAACTCACCAGCTGTCTTAGACAGGTCAACTTGACCTGATAATTTATTCTACTTTTCACTCCTTTTTTTTTCTTTTTGTCTTTTTAGGGCCACACCCGTGGCATATGGAGGTTCTCAGGCTAGGGGTCTAATCAGAGCTGTAGCTGTCAGCCTACACGGCAGCCACAGCAACGCCAGATCCAAGCCATGTCTGCACCCTACACCACATCTCACCGCAATGCCGGATCCTTAACCCACTGAGCGATGCCAGGGATCGAACCTGCAACCTCATGTTTCCTAGTCGGATTCGTTTCTGCTGTGCCACAACGGGAACTTCTCTTCTTTCTTTAATTGTCTCTTTGCTTCAGTTAATCTTAAAATATTTGTTAAGCCTCTTATCTCGTGAGGATAGTTAATGTCTTTTTGACTTACCTTGGTTTCTTAGCACGAATATGGTGAAAACAACTCACAGTTTCCTTTTTTTTCAATGAAATCAACCTTACTTAAACCCTGGCTCCTTGACTTTGTGCTAAGTCAGCTGTAACACACCTGGGAGCCTCAGCTTGTGCCTCAGCAAAGGCGCATGATATCTATTAGTTGTCACTGCGTGTGGCAGGCGGGCACAACTGAGCATGGCACCAAGCAGGCTGTCCGTGACGAGAAGGAAGACTTTTCAAGGGTGGTTGGGCTCCCGGGACGCCGGCAGGCTTATTCTTGACTTTTTCTAGGATTGAATAATTCACCCTTTGATTCTAATCTTCAGATTCAACTGTCTACCTGGCATATTTACGATCCACTGAATTTCAACTCGTGCGGCTCTTTTAAGGCGCGTCAGCCTGGGACAGGGCTGGGGCCCTGTGTTAGGATGGCCTGGTGCCAAGGCAAATGTTTAGACTTGGCTGAGGGCTTGGCATTCACTGAGTGCTCGACGCTTTAAAGAATATGCAAACCCGGGAGCTTTTTTGGGGAACAGAGGGGCTGGCTTCTCAGTCGGGCATTACAGCCACACAGGTGCATGGCCTCCCATTGACAGGGGGCGAACGCTTGACCCCATTGTCCCAAGCCGGTCTCCAGGAGGGCCTGGAGCAAGTGCGGCTTTGACTGCGGGGAGCCCTGTTTGACTTGGCGGCGGGCCCCATGAATGTGGCGGCGGGCACGGCCCGGAGGAAAGCAGCCTTGACACTGACTCTCGTCACCGCCGTGCTCAGGGCCACCTGTGGGTTTCATAACCCACCTCTGCTTTCCCACAGTGTCCTAGCAAATTCGCTTGTGTTCCCGGAAAAAAAAAAAAAAAGGATCCCCTGGCTCTTCGCTCCAACGTTGAGTATCTGCTCGGGGTCACCGCCTTAAGGCACTCACCTGTGCACACCTCTGAGCACAGGCTTCGGGCCAACCGCTCCATCAGGAGCCTTTGTTATTTCTGGTCTCCCTCCTGTTTTCACGCATCTATAAATATACAGGTTCTACAGCGATGGGGAAGAAGCTGACATTCATTAAGCACCTGCTTCAAGCCAGGTGCTCTCATACACGGAACCGTGTTTAATCCTCCGAGCAGCTCCGTGAGAAAGGAATTGCTGTCTGCATGTATTGGATAACGACGGTCAGGTGACACATTGGAGGAGCCAAGATTTGGATCCGGCCTGCTGACTCTAAGTCCACAATCTTTCCATTTACTCTGCTGCTTCTTAACATGTTCTAGAAAGAGCAGCGGGCCAGGAGGAGGGGCACGGATTCCAGCCCAAGTTCTGACATTGGCGGCCCGGAGACAAACCCTCCTACCTTCTCAAGGTCTCTCTCTGCTTCTCTCCTTAGGCGCTGAGGGGCCTGGACAAGCTTCCACTTTTAATGGGTATCCCAGCCTTGCATACAACACCAGAGACCAAATGAGGGGAGCGAGATCCACTGCTGTCACTGCTCAGTCCTGGCAAGAGGACGCTCCGTGACCATGGACGGCGGAGGTCTGCGTGGAATTCCATCCCAAAGCGGACACATAGTCAGTGAAGACGAAGGCACGGACGGGTCCCTGTCTGTCCCATGAGAGTCAGAGGGTCTTTAATAAACACGATTTGTACAAGGGGAAGAGGCCACACACCGATGTGTGCAGTGGTGGGGCAGTGGCCTGGGCGGACACTGAGGTGTGCCCTTATGGATACTGACTCATGTCACCTGCCTGACACTAGGACAAGACAGGCAGCTCTTTTCCCCATCTTGTACGTATGTGAGGAAACAAAAGCTTGGAAAGTGCACACACAGCTAGTCTGGGAGGGGCTGGGGTTTGAACCCCATCAGTCACTCTTTTTTTTTTTTTTATTTAAATGGCTGCACCCATGGCATATGGAAGTTCCCAGGCCAGGAACTGAATCCTTTAACCCACTGTGCCAGGCTGGGGCTCGAACCCACGCCTCCGCAGTGACCCAAGCAGCTGCTCTCGGATTCCTAACGCACTGCGCCACGCGGGAAGTCCCCATCAGTCCCTTATAACCGTTGCACGCAGTGGCCCTTCGACAAAGGGCACGGCCGGGATCCACTCCTTGAGGATCTTGCTCTGTGTCTTGAAAGAGGAATACAACAGATGGCCACCGGCTGGCAGGCTTGGCCGGCCATGTCCCCTGTGTCATTTCACTTAATTCTCACAGCAGCACTTCGGAGAGGTGACATCTTGAGGGAACCGTGGCTGCCAGGTTGGGAAGGATCTGTTAGCAGCGGGGCGGAGGGAGATCTCTGTCTCCCAGGCACGGCCACCTTTCCTACCGCACACCCTGTGTTCTGCTCGCCGCTGTGTCTCCAAGCCCGGCAGGGTCTCCGGCGAACCCCGGCCCCTGCCCCGCACCTCCAGTTCTAGGAATCAGAAAGCGGAATGGACTTTCCTACTCCTTCCTCTTGGGGGAGGGCACTTCAGTTACACAATGGAAACAAGGGATGTTTAGCATAGCATTATAACCACGTGTTGTCATCATGACTTTAGAGAAAGTTTCTCCATTCACCTGGGAGTGCAGGCAACAGGGTTTTCACCGCTGCTCTCCAGATCCTAGTGCACAGGTCACCGCACCAGGCGTGGGGTCACATTTCCCTTCCTCCATGTTATGAGCAGGTGCTTATGAGGCCTCGGGTTAAATAAGAGAAAGCGCAACAGAAACTCTGTGCCCGCTGCCAGCTGGGAACCGCAGACTCTGCTTCTGGCCTCTGAGGCTTTTCGGAGTAGAACTGACTGTTTGTCCAAAGGCCATCGGGAAAACTCTAGAACTGAAAGACCAGTGTCGTGGTCTGTTTCAAAATGTATGAAGGAGTACAAAAATGTGGATTAAGTAATTCTCTGCACACACGTTCAGACAGCGTTGTGGCATGGATTTTATTTATGGAATCATCTTGCTAATTAAATGAAACTCACCTAACTAACACAATTGCAGCTTAAATATTTAAGGTAATCAGAAAGACAGAAGGAGAGAGAGGCTGCTGCAGAATAAAGACCCGTTTCTCAGTATTCCCATCCTCCCTCGCTAGGTGCGCAGAAATGGCACGCGTCTGCTGTTTAAGCCTCTTTTTATACACGCTTCTTAACTCCTCGCCTCATTTCACGGAACCACATGTGTCTCTAACCTCTACTTACTTACTAAAATGCATGACAATCTGTTCAAAGAAACCCAAGTTAATCCCATTTGAAAATTCGGCGATTGCCAAATTGTTCCAACCTCGGAGAGAGGGACAGATTCATTTTGGGGGGGGGCTGCCTGAGCCCCTTGAGAGAGTGGAACAAATCTGATCCACCTTCTTCCTGAATTATTGAGAAGTAAACAAAAACAGCAACAACGACAAAAACTGGAAAATGCCAAATGCTGGGGCTGAAACCGAGACCTCACATTTCTCATGGATTTCAGAAATCTCAACGTGCTTTTGGAAACGGCAGGCGCACAGGCGCACAGGAAACGCAGCGGCTCTCGCTCCCCTCTGGCTCCTGCCCAGGTCCCCTGTCAGTGGCGACCACGGCCGCCTCACAGAGGAGGGGGCTTCTGATTTTCCTGACACACGCAGCAGAGATGAGATTGGGGTGGGGGTCTCCGGGAACACCGCGTACCCTCAGAGAAGGTCAGTTTAATTAGAAGCGGGTCGTTTTTTTCCCATGAATGAGGAAAACCGGGACATAAGGAAAGAGGAAGCTTAGTGATGTGTGCCTGCGTGGGTTTCCCCTCTGAACTAAGGGTATAGAGTCCGAATCAGGTCATTAACTTGGAAGGGCTCTTGGACTCTAAGCTTGAGCTGCCCACATGTCAGCCGCAGGTCCCACCCTGACACCGCCTGCCCACCCCATAGCCTGACTTACTTCCTAGAGTCACGGTCCTAGGTCCACTTTCTTTTTATTTGGGGGGGGGGGGGTGCGGTGGGTTTTTTTTTTTTTCCTGTGTATTTTATTTTATTATTTAAATAGTTTAAATCAAATATAATCGATTTCCAATGTCCTGTCAATTTCTACTGTACAGCACAGTGGCTGGGTCCCCCCTCCGACTTGTGCAATCAGAACCTCTGGGGACACACAATTCGAGAATCAACATTTCCAAAAAGCTTCCCAGCTTATTTGAATGCATGTCTCAGTTTAGCAACTCCTTGCTTAAACCCTTTATTGTTTAAATGAGAAGAACAGAATCCAGGGATCCTGGCAGACTTTGCCCAGGGCCCCCCATCTGCTGGACAGTGGAGTCCACCTCTCAGCCAGGCCTTCCGATTATCTGCCACCACAGCTGCCTGCCCCATGTCCCCAGGACCTGGGACAACAGGGACTGACACGCAGGCTTTGCTGGACTCAGGTTTCACTTTGGAAACCTCTGGTGTACAAGAGGCATCTCTTCTCTTTGGCAGGCTGCCTGCCCTTCCACCACAAATAATGATTCCTGTCAAACAAAGCTAAGCTTTTCCAAAGCTTGGAAAAGCCATCCTAATCATGGAGAAGTTTCCTTCTTGCGAGTTCTCTGAAGAGCTTAAGCCATCTTCTCTCTGGGCTGTGGCAGAGGGACTTGTCTCTCACCTCCTCGTCATTGTCAAGTGGTTGACGGGGTTAATTTTATGGGCATTAATCCACCTCATTTAATTCATTTGTCTAAAACAGTAAAGAATGTTTATTATGACCTAGGGCAGGGCTTGGTGAGTTTTTTTTCTGCCAAGGTTGGGGAGTAAATGTTTTCTTGGCCACATGGTCTCTAGAGAATACTCGTTTCTGCGGCTGGCCAGCAGCCATGGGCAGCACCTGAGCAAATGGATGTGACGAAGTGCCAATAAAACTTTATGTACAAAATCAGGTGATGGCTTGGGTTCGGCCTGCAGGCCAGAGTCTGTTGACCTTGGTCTAGGAAATCCAAAGACTGAAAAAAAAGGAAAACAGACAGAATGATTTTTTGTCTCTAAGCAGCTCCCCGACTTGTTCAGGTGGAAGACCTGAATTTGAAGTCAACAAAGCACAGCTTCAAAAGAACTGCCTGGTTTGCATGTGAAAAGGGCCCTGGAAAGGTCATGGCCAGACTGAGGCCCGGAGGTTGCAGAGGCAAAAGGCAGGAAGGGCTGGAGGCCGGAGGTTCTCTCCTGTCCTGAGGGTCCTCGCAGCCCCGGAGGCCAGGGCTCCCACCCGCTCAGGAAATTGCCCAGGAGCCTCTTGCCCTCCAGCACCCTCTACTGAGAAGGCTGCGCATGGCATGGCTCCCTTAAAAAGAAACCCCTAGAGGGGACTCTGTGGTTTACCCCAGAGCCTGCATGGAAAAGCCGCACTGGGACCTGAGAAGCAATAAATTGATAAGGAGCATAGCCCTATTTTGGAGTCTTTCTTAATGTTCTCCGTAATTATCGTTCTCTTTCCTTTCTCCTACTGAAGACATTTTTTGTTAACTTGGGGAACGGGTGGGGTGCTATGCCGATCTATGCAGGGAGTGGGTTCCAGGCGCGGCAGACGGCAGTGCAGAGGCTCTGGGTGTGGAGACCACCAGGCTGGTCTGAGAAACATTCGGGCTGGCGTGGCCGGAGCATCAGAAAGGGGACACTGGCAAGCTGGTGGCTCCTGGTGGAAAAGCAGCTTGTGCAAAAATGAATTGAATTACAACAGCATTTTATGCAAGGCATTTATAATTAGATCCATAGAACTTATTCACTGAAAGTTACATTGATCAAACAATTATTAGAGACTTAAGAAGCAAGGTCTCTTCTCAAAGCTCACCAGATCAACAGAGCGCGCCTGCCTAACGTAATCAAAACAGCCCCCGCAGCGCTTTGTCTCCCCTCTTCCTGCTTCTCCGTAACCCTCAGCACGGACCCAGCTCTGAGACTCTGCGTGGACATTCTAGTAACTGCCTCCCCTTGTTCTAGGAAGTGTGCTGGAACAAGCAGGAGCCCAGTTCCTATTTGCTGCTGTATCTTCAGCACCTAGAACGGATCCATTTTTGCGGTTGGACTTGTTGGGAGAATGGGAGTTGAAGCCACGTAGCAGTATTTTTGCTGCAGTGGATCACCTGGGGAAATTCGGCCCAGGAGCTTTGCCACAGAAAAGTCACAGGCTTGAGCTTTTTTACTGGCAATAGGCTCCTCATTGTGTTGGTCCGAGGAGAGGAGCTCTGGGTAAGGCTTGGTGTTGCTGGATGTTGATCCCTCTTGTAAGTTGATAAACCCTGTACGTGCAGCTGGGCCCTATTTCCCCGCCCTTACGATCTTTCTGTGTTTGGGCACATGGCAAAGTAACGTGGGGATCCCTGGCACAGCCGCCCGCCCCTGCATCCTGAGTTCCCATCGATCTTGCTCTGCTCCTGGCCCCCGAGCCGCCCCGCAGCCCAGCTCACCTGCCTGGATTCTTCTCTGGGTCCCTCAGTCCTCTGTCACCCCTGGGAGTCGACAACTTAGCTTTTCTCTCCAAATAGGTGTGAGGCCACAAGGGGTAAAAGTGAGTCTTCTGTTCTTGAGGGCTCTTCATGCTGGGGGACCTTTCAGAGTCCAGGCTGGTGGAGTCACCCTTCGGGCAGTTTGCTCCCTGAACTTTCCAGCCCATGATGCTGTGCAGGAGCCCGAGGGCATGGGGACCTCCTGGCGGGCGGAGAATGTAGAACACGAGTCAGATGGGCTGTGAGTAATTCAGCATCGGCCTCGAGAAGGCAGCGTCCACTAGAACATGTCTGGCCTTCACTCCCCAACCACCCAAGGCTTCGACTAATGTGATTTTGGAAGATGGTCTTGTTTCACAATCCAAAATCCTTGGAAAAAAAACAAAAAAAAAGCATAAAATTGACATGATAGCTTTTTTTTTCCCCACATCTCAGGAGATTCCTCTTTAAAAACTTACATATGTTCCCTTTTATTGTTTTGCTTGCAAAAGAGGGAATTTGAATCTATGGAATTATTATAATTGTACATCAAGAAAACCCAACTCTGAGAACTATTTCTATAAACACATTAAACTAATTTGCTTACTGAAAGGCCCTGACCAATGGGCTTCCAAAGTGGCCCAGAGAAATAACTGACTCTTCCCACTTCAGTTTCCCCCTCACTAGAGTTTTCCTGTTTTTTCTGGGCAGAATAATTCTGACAAAAATACCCACAAAAATTTCCCAAACCTTGTTATGCAATCACATAGTTTTGCTATATTCATTTCTACCTTTTTAGGAATATTGTACGGTTATAAAATTTATCAGCATCACAAAATTGCTCAGTGAATAAAATATGATCTCAATCAGACAGTCACAAGTATGGCTCCAAGTAAACTCTAGCACTGGTGTTATAATCTTCAGAACGTTAGAGCTCAAAGATGAATGTTACAAGGACTTTATTTATAAAAGGAGATAAAATGGAGATTCATACAAATACTTCGTTTCATTTAAACAAGATCAAACAACACTTATGGAGAAATAAAGACCAGACCTCCCTTGAATTTTTACCCCAGTGGGCATGAGTTTGTTCTCAACTCATGCCCATTGGCATGAGATCGAGGGCAGGGTCCCAGGAGCCCAGGTGGGTGCAGGCGTTGGGGAGCAGGGAGGGGTCCGTGGGAGGGGGAAATGGTTGGGCTGCCCAGCTGGGAGCTGAGGGTCACCCAAGAAGAAACTCTGCCACCAGGAGGTTGGAGGCTGACCCATGGCCGTTAAGGAGACTCCATGAGAGGCTCCGCCTGGGTTGCCTGCAGTGAAGCTGGCCCTGCAATTAGTTAACCCCGAGACGCCAGGACCTCAGGCACTCGGAGCCCCGCATTAGTCCGCAGGCAGCACACACACCGACTATTATGCTCCCTGCCGTCTCTGCTGCTTCCCGCCCTTCTCCAGAGGACCTTTCTGTTCTTCTGGAAGCTGCTGTGAAGGGAGGCGGGTGAGCAGGGACTCTGGAGCTCCGTCAGCCCGGGTGTCAGCGGACGGGGGACATGCTTTGGTGGCTTTGGCCAGTGGGGAGGGTATTGTGGTCAGCAGATTCAGAGACAGAGGGGTTGGGGGTCAGGAGCCGGCGCAGAGGTGGCCTGGAGAGTGGGGAGAGGGGGAGAGCGGCGGTGGGCCGAGGGTCCTCAGTCCGTCCTTCCACCTAATGGCCGAGAGGGGCCTCCGGCCTGATGGCAGAGGCTGCTTGCTGGCCCGTCCCTGCGGGGTGGCAGCAGGAAGGTCTGGGGTCAAAGGCTCTCAGCCGTGTGCTCAGCCCCTGGCAAAAACGGCGCGGAGCTGGCAGGGGCTCCGAAGAGACACCCAAGTGCTGGGAGACGCCCGACGTCAGGGGTGCTGTCAGTGAGACGACCAGTCTGCTCCGGAGGTAAGGCCACCAAATTGAAATCCACGCGCTCTCTTGAGTGCAGAGCACTTTCTACGACGCAGACTCTGGGACAGAGTGCTGGTGGGGTCAGCCTGATGCTCAGAGAGGCAAAGCCACCAGTGCAGGGACCCAGAGCTGTCGAGTGGAGGCCGGGGTCCCACAGATGGTAGAGGTGACCGAGAGTGACCGGCAGGCCCATCCCTAAATCCGCAGGATCCAGGGCACGATCGCATCGAAATATTTGAAATACTGTCAGTTATCTGAGATATTTGAACGTTATAAAGCAAACCAAGAATTTTTTTTAGAGTTCCCGTTGTGGGTCAGCAAGTTAAAGACCCAACGTTGTCTCTATGAAGACGCAGGTTTGATCCTTGGCCCCACTCTTTGTTTAGGATCCAGTGTTGCCGCAAGCTCCTATAAAGGTCATAGATGCTGTTCGGATCCGGCGTTGCTGTGGCTGTGATGCAGGCCGGCAGCCGCAGCTCAGATTCGACCCTTAGCCTGGGAACTTCCATATGCCACCAGTGCAGCCCTAAAAAGCAAAAAATCAAGTTAAATAAAATAGATTTTGTCTGCTCACTTTGACAAATAGACTTCATAGTACAGATCAAAAATTACATTTTTTTTTACTATAACTAACATTCAGCAAAACACCAGAGATAATTTTATTTAATTGTGACTGCACACGTTTGTGTTGTGCTGAGGGGCTAACAGTGCTTGAATAAGTAATATGAAAAAGCTGGACACTTCATCCATTTTGTTAAACATTTTCCCTTCATGATGGCTGCCTCCGTTTCCCTCCCGGGACCAGAGGACGATAATAGTCATTTGTCCTCAACCTGAGAGAGACCAAGCAAGTGGCAGGAGGCTGGACGTCACCTCATCTGGCTGTGGTAGGTATTTACTATTTGATCAAAATGCTAACGTCCTTGGCACCGAGTTTATGGTACTTTCAGATGCGGGGAAATTATTTCTAATTTTGAAAAGGTTAAAGAATGCTAAATGTTAAGACACAAACACGTAGAATGTGAGCAAACCACGACGGGGGAGAACTTGACAACTACATGGACGTAAAAACATGGAGGTATAAACAGACTTTGTGAATAAGAGACTATTTGAAGAAGGAGCGAAGGGGCGGCGTGTTTGATGAATTACGGTGGGACACAAGACCCTCAGATTGGGAGAAACGTCCCCCTCCCGCCTCACATTGTATTCAGTTTTAAACACACAGGGTTACTATCTCAAAAAAAGATTTATTGTACTCATTATTGTGATTTTTTTTTTTTTTAATGGCCTCACCTGCGACTTAAGGGAGTTCCCGGGCTAGGGGTCAGATCAGACCCTTACCCGCTGGCCTAGGCCACAGGCACAGCAACACCAGCTCCGAGCTGCCTCTGCGACCTGTGCCACAGAACGCCGGATCCTTAACCCACTGAGCAGGCCCGGGGTCGAACCTGTGTCCCCATGGATACTAGTGGGTACTGGCGAGGTTCTTAGCCTACTGAGACGTAACGGGGACTCCACACTACTCTTCTAGCTGAAGCAGCTAGTGACTTTGCTCAGTGCCGGTGATGGAGCTTCACTTACTTGATTGATTTTCAGCTCTTTTTACGAGAATGCGTCTAGCGTTTCTCCCGTTAGGAACAGTGTTGGCCTTTCGCTCGTGATACCTGCCACCGTTTAAGAAAGTATCTTTATATTACAATTCTTTAGCGCGTTGGTAAAGGAATGATTAGGTTTATAACTTTTCTTTGCAGCGTCTATAAAACGAATCATTGGGTCCTCAGAGTGTATTTATTTTTAAGGCTTTCGGAATGTGTTTTCAAATTACCCCAGCATCCTTGCGTCAGCTTGGACTCAGGCCAAGGGTACATGTCTACGTGTTTTCGAATTTCTGAAGCTTATTAGAAAGGATATACATTTTGGTGAATATATTCTCCAACCTGCTGGCCCACACAAGATCAAGTAACCACTAAGTCTCCTGGGTTGCTTAAAATTTCTTTAAGCCCAAGGAATATAAATATGTACTTATTGCACTCCCTTTGTCCACAAGAGCTAAATGTGTTTGAAATATTTTTATAGGTACTTGTGGAGAACCATCATTCTGTTTCCTAATGGCTGGACAGGATTTCGTGAAACGAGGCAACACCAATTATTTAAACAATACCCTGTGGACACTTAGCTGGTGTCATAGTAAAACCCGAAGGCACTTAGCTGGTTTCCAGCGCTCGGCTACCGCCTCAGTGCCGGGTGGGCAGCGGTGAACACCCTCCGTCCACAGATCTGCAGATACACCCACAGGAACCCCCAAACTGCAGTGACTCTGTCCAAGCTTCCGTGCACCTGTAATTCTCAGAGCTACTGCTGAGTTTTCCTCCCAAAGGGTTTTAACGAGAAATAACTCCGTCGCGCACGTCTGGCCACTGACACACAGCCGGCCAGCAGCGTTATGAAAATCTTGATTTTTGTTAATCCCGGAGGTGAAAACTGGCACCTGAGTGGCGTTCATACTGTGAGAGAAGGCGAGTATCTTTTCCTGTGCTCAAAAGCCATGTGTATCTGCTCGTTCACCTCTCCTTCCATTCACCCAAGTTCCTATTATTTCACTTGTCACTTTATTAAAAGTTTCTTGAAGTTCTTCAGGTGTGACAGATATCAATTCTTTCGTGATAGGGACCATAAATGTAGTTTTCTCTCGTCTTTTGATTTTGCTCATATGATCATTTTTATGCAGATGTGTTTTTATGGAGCTTGTTTCATTTTTTCACTTAGTCAACTTCACACTTATTTTCCTGTATGGCTTTTTAAAACTATGAGCCACATTATAGCGATCTTTCTGAGAAGAAAGAAAGAAACGCTAAGGTCATGTCCTTATATTTCTTTTAATATGTTTATGGTTGCATTTTTTAACCTTTAAAGAGTTGATCGTTTTGGAATTACCCTGGCATGTGGTTTAGGGCTCTGTCTTGATTTTTCCATCAGAAATGCGTGGGAAAGATTTTTCGAATTTACAGATATTTATTCTGTTGTAGTTAGAGGTCACTAATACTCTTCACTTTGAAACGCACTGAGTTTTGTTTTTGACGTCCTGCATGACTGCTGGCCACGGATGTTGGCAGCCTCAGTATGGCAGCAGAGATGGACCCACAGGAACCAGATCTATTCCGTCCCTAAGCCTTCTGTGGGTGTACCGGGCACACACCTTGTGGGCCTTCTCAGTCCACCCACTGTCTCCTTTCCTCCCTCGGCGGAGCCCGATTAGATCAGCCGTCTTCATCACAGCCAGAGGCGATGGAAATGCGATGGAAGTGCAGGCAGGAGATGAAATGCGATGCCCGTGGGCTCTGCCTTCCTGGATGGCCCCTGACATCCTAGGTGACATACGCTGGGAGGCCAGGTGGCTGCACACCTTCCTGTGGGTGAAATTTGACCCGAAGTCAGGCAGATAGATTCCATCTTCTCTCCTTGCAGGGAGAGTCCGAGGTGTGATTTCTCCTTGAAAATCCCCCGGAGAAGCATCCTGTGCTGAGGGAAGTCCAGCGAGGGGCCAGCGCTGCACCAAACCGTTGCACTGCTCTGAATCTCTCTTTGACTCATTTCTTCTTTTCCCCTCATTTTCACAACCTTGGGCTTAAAACCCCATCGGCATTCTTAATCCTTGCTTTACAATGTTCTTTCTAGAAGATCCAGGGAAAGGAAATGGTCTGAGTTATTTTTTATCCACTTTATTTTGCCCTGGAGAGGGATAGAGACAGGAGGTAATGCCTTTTCCTCCTATTATGATTCTACTTCACTTTGTATCTTGTAATTTCTAATTTTTGTTTATATTTTTCCTTTTTATGGCCGCACCTGTGGCATAGGGAAGTCCCCAGGCTAGGGGTCAAATCAGAACGGCAGCTGTCGGTCTACACCACAGCTACAGCAACACCAGATCTGAGCCGTATCTGTGAGCTACACTGCAGTTTATGGCAATCCTTAACCCACTGAGAGGGGCCAGGGATTGAACCTACGTACTTACAGAGACAACATCAGGTCCTCCCCCTGCTGAGCCACAACGCGAACTCCCTAATTTCTACTTTATAAATGTCATTGATGTGTTATTCTGTGCATGGATTTTCATTACCGTTCATATAATCATTTCACAAGGATTTAGTGAAAACTGAAATGTGTCAGGCCTTGATCTAAGTCCTTGGATATAGGGACAAACAAAAGTGACTGAAATTCCTGTCCTCAACAGTTTAGTCACTGTGGAGTTTAGCAATGTAAAATGGTGTGTTTAGGTCACTTTTGTTTTTTGGAATGAATTCCATCTTGTCTGACATTAAGGTCATTACAACTGCTTACATAACTCTCGCACTTGCCTTTCTGCTGTGCCAAGTCATTTCATTCAAGCATCCTCAGTTATTTTTTCTTTTTTTGCCTTTTTGCCTTTATGTAGAGCCGTACCCGCGGCATATGGAGGTTCCCAGGCTAGGGGTCTAACAGGAGCTGTAGCCGCCGGCCTTCGCCACAGCCACAGCAACGCGGGATCCGAGCTGTGTCTGCGACCTACACCACAGCTCACGGCAACACCGGATCCTTAACCCACTGAGCAAGGCCAGGGATCGAACCCGCAACCTCATGGTTCTTAGTCGGATTCGTTAACCACTGAGCCACGAAGGGAACTCCCCATGCATCCTCAGTTATTTTGTTTTAGATGTGTCTTTCCATACAGCGGGGAGTGGGGTTTGTTATTTTGTTCTGTTATTCTTCTGAAAATCTTTTTTTTTTTTTTGTAATAGATAAGTTAATCTATTGAAGTTACTATTGTGGTTCAGTGGAAATGAAACTGACTAGTATCCATGAGGATGCAGGTTCAATCTCTGGCCTCACTCAGTAGGTTAAGGATCTGGCATTGCCATGAGCTGTGGTGTAGGTCCCAGATGCAGCTTGGATCTTGCATTGCTGTGGCTGTGGTGTAGGCCAGTGGCTGCAGCTCTGATTTGACCCCTAAGCTGGGAAATTCCATATGCTGTGGGTACGGCCCTAAAAAGCAAAAAGAAAAAAAAGAATTTTTTTAAAGATAAGATAACCTATTGATTTATCCATAAGACAAGTACGCTTGAGCTTAGCTCTAAAAAAAGTCAAAGTTCAACCCGAGAAACAGACCAGGAGAGATGTGAGTTAAGGCTCTTATTGCCAAGGATCAACTCATACAGTTGTGGGGTTAATGGTGTGAACCCAGAATCTGGAGAGCTGGCTGTCAGAAAAGACAAGCGGGAACTCAGGCATGAACACAAGCTGCTGTCCACAAGCTGAATTCCTCGCTTTGGGGACTCCTGAGCCCTGAAATGAAGGCCTTTCGACTGACTGGATCAGTCCCATCCAGATTCTAAGGACAATCTTTCTTACTTCAAGCCAGCTGATTGGACTTGACTTAAATCTGCAGACTCCCCTCACAGCAACACGTAGAGCAGCATGTGATTGGATCACTGGAGACCGTGCAGTTGAGCACCAATTCATGTCTAAAACTGATCCTCACATTTTGATATTATCTTTGCAGATGTCTTAAAATGTCTGTGTGGTCCACTTTCATGGTCTGCATTTTATTATTTCTTGTTATTTTTCTAATACTTAGGATGGTTTGTGTTTTTCTTCTAAGGGTTGTCTTTAATGTTAAACTTTGATACAAAACTTTTAGTTTCTACTTCTTTGGATAGCTACTCGTTCCCAGGTGGATCCCCTAGTGCACAGTGGTAAAAATGACATGTATGTTCGGCCCTTCCCGTCATTTTCCTTTGCCCAATTTCCTGACTCTTGTCGGCAGCCTCTTTGTTACTGCTGGCTTCCGTGCTGTTACATACGCTTATATTATATGACTTGATTTCTCAGTGCTCTTGTCTCAAGCATCCCTGCCCCTTGGTAGTGCTTGTGCTCCAGATCAACTGAAAAAGTGGACATACATTGTATGGACATTTTTTTAATGGAAGGTAGTTTGGAGGCTCCAAGGAATCATGGACCATTTCCAGTGTTTGGAGCTTGATGTCAGCGAGAAGCCCAGGTCTAAGTTCTACCTCTGGGATCCTGTCTCTCGGGAAAGATGAGCATCCGAATGAGCCATCATAGGGAGACCAATTCAAAACTCAGAGAGAGCTGACCTCAACCCCTGACTTATTCAGAATGCAGCAAGTGCCCCAGGTTGCCAGGCAGAGGTCGCTGTCTTGGAGGGCAGTTGACAAGAGGGAGTGGGACTGGTGGCGGCGAGGGCCCCCCATGACAAGTAAAGGCGGAGGAGACCAGGGAACAACTTCATCTTCACGACAAGCCTCCCTCGGAAGCACTGCGCTCTGACACGAGTATTTCTCCTTAGATCTTCCGGAACCAACAGTTTGCTAACCTTCTCGGGAGGTCAGACCCGCAACGTGTGCTGGCTGTCCGTGACTCGGCCTCTGTCCCGTTTTTGCCTAAGACCAGTATCAACCCCCATCAATCAGACGCCCTTGGGAACTTGTATCCCGTGTCCTTGGCGGGGAGTCTGAGACAAGCAGATTCCACCCGTATCTGCAAACTGAGCCAAGGGACTGAACACGAGAAGATGATGAAAGAAAACAATAAAGCAAAGATTGAAAGGCCACCAAACTTGGTGAGTTCTATTGTCTTCAATTCTCCCAGTCTTTACCTGTCTCTTCACGGCTGTTACTTTGGTTCAGGCTCTATGACGTCAGTTTCACTCCTGTACCAACCGCCGGTCGGAAGCTTCAGTGGTTTTCTCAGTTGTTTAGCTACAGATGGACCCAAATCCATGTTCTCTCCCCAGGACCTCTTGACCACCTGTGAGGGGCAGGGGAGGGTGACAACCTGGGGGTTTCTGAGCGGCTGGGAGTCTCAGCACAGGTGCCGCACAAGGAAAACGAACACGAGTCTGGGGTTGTCCCTGTCGTGTGTTGGAGAGAATGCCCCGCGGGGCTGAGCGGGGCCAGCCGGCCACGTCCAGGTGGCGGCAGCTTCTGATTGCGTTTCCTGCTTCTCTCTTTAAATCCCCGCCTCACCTTCCCCCTCTCTAGAGGGCTCCTCACAGCTCAGGGGGCAGTGGGACACTGCGGGGACAGATTTTTCTCTTTCAGGGCCTGCAGGGCCCGTATCTCTGGTTTCAGCCTCCACCCCACCCCACCCCACAACCTCCATCGGTTCAGAGCCAGATAGGACCACACGGGCCCCGCCTGCTTGGGGTGCATTTCAGGTGCGTGCGGAGAGCATTCTGCCCTGGCCCTTGCTGCTTTCGGCATGCAGGTCGACCTCACCGGCTGCGATTTCCTGGAGAGCCGGCTGCCGCGCGGGGCCCGTCTCCTCGGCGGAACATGGGGTGAAATCTAGGGACATCTAAGAGTGCGCTCGCTGTGCGTCGGACTTAGCTAAAAAGCAGTGACCTTGAAGCTTGAGACCCTGCGGCCCATCCCTGATAATCCAGGAGACACGGGCATCTCTTGTTAAAGTCCCCCGTCCGTCTGTCCTGCCCGCTGCACCTGTCCCGCCCACCCCGCGGCGGGAGGCTACTTCTCAGGGGCCATTTGTCTTCCAGATGAAAATGAAGGGCGTGTATATATAACACACAAATACATATCTTAGTTGTATAATGCATGACTATGTGTGATGCACAAAATATACATATCATAAAGGTATATAATGCATACATTTGAAGAGGACAAGAGTGGAAAATGGGAGGGCAATTTTTTACTCATTAAAAAAAAATTATCGAAATTGGACTTCCTGCTGTGGTACGGTGGGTTAAGAATCCGACTGCAGCAGCTCAGGGCGAATTCAGAGGTGTGGGTTTGATCCCTGGCCAGGCGCAGTGGGTTAAAGGATCCGGCATTGCCGCAGCTATGGTGTGGGTCAAAGCTGCAGCTCGGATTCAGTCCCTGGCCCGGAAGCTTCCTTATGCTGTGGGTGTGGCCCTAAAAAGTAAAAATAAATAAATGTGCCATTGGCATACAGTCGACTTACAATGTTGTTTGAGTTTGAGGTATACAACAAAATGAACTATACATGTGTATACATGTATATATGTGTGTGTGTGTGTGTATATATATATATATCTCCATTATTTTCCCATATAGGTGATTACAAACTATTGTGTAGCTTTCCCCGTGCTGTACAACAGGTTCTTGTTAATTATCTCTTGTATACAGTAGCATGTATATATTTTTCCCTTCCTCTTAATTCACCTCCCCCGCCACGGTTTCCCCTCTGGTAACCATAAGTTCAGTGTTGAAATCCGTGAGCTTGTTTCTGTTTTGTAAATAAGTTCTTTGGCATCATCTGTATTAAAGTTCACATGTGAGTGATATCATACAATATCTGCCGTCTTCCATCAGACTTACCTTGCTTCGTGCTTCGGGGGACCGCTTTACGGTAGGAGATGACGGATGGATCAGGATCACACTTTTTGCACACCGCACACTCCTCTGTGGGCATACGTGTATACATCTTTGATTTTACTACTTAGTATTTGCACGGTCTCATTTGATAATTAGACCTCTTCTGAAGGAGGTGACAGTATTATCCCCATTTGGCCAATAAATTAATCAGGAACTTCACAGAGCTTAGCACTTGCCCAAGATCACGCAGCTGGTCCATGAGAAAAACCCAAGCCGAAATGTGAAAGTTCTGGCGCAGGCCGCCTTTCTGCACAATTTTTAACTCTTTCAATCCTTAAGCTGTTTTCCTAAAATGTATCATGAGTTAGAGTTCCAGTCGTGGTGCAGTGAAAATGAATCCAACTAGGAACCATGAGGTTGCGAGTTCGATCCTTGGCTTCTTCAGTGGGTTGAGGATCCGGTGTTGCTGTGAGCTGTGGTGAAGGTCGCAGACGTGGCTGGGATCTGGCGTTGGCGTGGTTGTGGTGTAGACCGGCAGCTACAGCTCCGATTCGACCCCTAGCCTGCGAACCTCCATGAGCCGTGGGTGTAGCCCAGAAAAGACAAAAAGACAAAAAAAAAAATTATCACGAGCTATTTGGTGATGTATTTTTCAAATCTATTTCTGTGGAAGAAACAGGATGCAGAAGAATGAGAGTGACCAGGAGCCAAGGACCTGTTCGACCTCAGTCTGAACGGGGAATGTCAGCCCTCATTTCTAAGCCTGCTTGTGGCAAATCATTTCCAATGCGGGACATGTAAAAAACTCACATTAAAACTCCAGAAATTCCCTTGTTACCTACCAGCAGAGATTTTCGTCAGCAAAAAATAACAGCTGTGGCCACCCTAAGACGATACATCTGTAGCCAGAAGAAGACCTATGTGAGCCTCGCTGTTCACAGATTCTGCATCTGTAATCCATCCATCAGCTGAACTGCGTTTGTAACCCTAAAAGTCGATCTTGTGTTCGTTCAAGGGCCCGTGCGGAGGGCTGTCACGTTTGAGTCACTCCACGCGCACATGCCCAGCTGGAGCTGAGCAGAGCAAGCCTCTGCCTTCTCGTCTTAGCTCTCAGCCTGTAAACACTGTCCTTTTCACGGCCTGTTTCACGCCACGTTGTCCACATTCTTGTGCTGTTTGTTGGAAATCTTGCTGCCTGGAACGTCCCCCTCCCACACCACTGAAGTACTGTTTCGTGTTCCTTCTGGCTCTCTCCCCATTTTCTCTCACAGGCTTTCCCTCTAATAACTCCCTTTAAGCCATTTTTGCATCTGTTTCTTGGAGAACCAGGACAAACGTGGGTGTCATGGTTTTACCGAAGGGTCAGCTTATCACGTGTTGAATACCGGCGGGTAGTATTTCTGCCATGGGACCGGGAAGGAGGCATCAGCCTCGGACCCCGACCTGGCAGTGCTAACCACATCTTATGTCATAGGGTCCTGCCTGGCTTGGGTCACGTTTGCTAAATCAAGTTCTTTTGGGGTAACGTGAAAACCCCACCTTGAAAATTATAAAGAAAAACCTTTTTTTGGGCAGGCACGAGTAAATGTTCCCCAGAAATGCGCTCAACTGATTTATGTAACAGTCCTTTTCCATAGATAGGTAGATCTGAGATAAACTTCAAAGTCTGAATTATCAAACGCAATCACTAAAATCTAAATTCATGGGGCTTGGATGTGATATTGACAAATTCAGTTGAAGGCGTCAGGAAAGCTGGGCAGTGCTAGGAGATACATGATGAAAAGGAAGGTGAAGTGTCAATGACCTTGATCCCTCAAGACCTCACGGTCACAGCATCAAGAAGAGGCAGAGTCAGGGCCCCGGGTGCCTACGGCTCACAGGCGCGCCTCTAAATGCTGCGTGTTTGGGGGCTTGTCTCAAAGGAGCGGAGAGGAGTCTACATCCACACTTCCCTGAGGCAGAGATGTAGAGACTGATTTTTAGCATCTGAAACAGGATCAGGGTAATTTACCAAACAGCATTTCTTTAAACAAGGGTGAAAAGATAGAAGGAACATATACAATCCGTCCTCACTTTGACCAAGGCCGGGGATCGAACCCGCATCCTCGCAGAGACAAGGTCAGGTCTTAACCCACCGAGCCACAATGGGAATTCCAATGTATTTTTATAACTGATTCATTTCTCTTCTCTTTCCTAGTGTTACTGGCCAAATATACAGATTTCATTTTAGATGCTTTTCCCGGTTTTTCTGCTCTGGATTTTACTCTTGTTGACATTTCCTACGTTGACCTGGTGTTAATGTGCTATATTTTAATGTCAGTCTAATGTTTAGTGTAGCCAAATAAGGAGGGACTGCCATTCCTCTATCATTTTACCTCACTTCTCAGCTGAATTTACTTAAAAAGACTCATACCCTTTAAGCTGGAACTGGCAACAAATGAAATCTGTTTTCTTCCCTTGAATGTGGAGCCTTGGCCCAGCCCCCGTGCAGTCACGGGACATTTATCTCTGCCTTTAACCTCCTCACCTCCTCATGCCACCAGAGGCCTCGCTAACATCTTCATTTAATAATTTCCACTAACAGCCCAGAACTCGATTAGCATAGTAAGCATCTCCCATCTGCACTGAGAGGGCCTCTCATCACAGGCTGAAAACAAGCTACTGTACGAGAAAGTCACTGGGAATAATTGGAATGGACGTACACGCCCCTCCTGCCACGGGGTGGAATTAGCAGGTTGTGCAAACATGGCTGTTGTCACCTCTGCCCAAACTAGATCCTAAGTCTGGAAGAAAACCTCTCCGGATTTTGGATTACAGTTGCCACGCTGAGGACGTATGCGGGGCGGCTGAGAAGTTGATGCTCATCTGAGCAGAGGGTCAGGGAGCGGTGCTGACGGGCTGAGTGAGATGCTCCCATCACTTCCCCACCTGGAGCTTTCGAATCCTCATCAGGAAAAGGAAGGAGGGACCGCAAAGGATGGAAGGCTGGTGCCCACTGTCCAGTGTGCAAACCCTTGCAGTCAGAGGGACAGCTGGGCAGAGTCAGTCCCCAGATGCAGCACAGTGGTTTACTGGGCACACTTACGCCCCTGGCCTCTGCCCCGGCAGCTCCCAGCTGCTTCCTGTCCATCTGGAGAAGCCGCTCTTTCTCCGAAGACCTTGTAGGGTTTCCTCCGCCGCGTGGGCTGCCTCTGCGGACGCCGCTGCTCCTGCATCTCCCTCCGCCTGAATCCCTCCTGCTTCCCCTGCTGCTTCCCAACCGCACGTCTTCACATCTCCTCTTCCTTAGTATGCTCACCCAGACGTTTCAAAGGAATCGCAAATCCAGCTTCAAAACCAAGATGAGTATTTGCCAAGTCGGATATTTTAGTGTTTCCCCTCCCATCTCTGAATGTACAAGGCGGAAATGCAAAGACCACCTTGGACTTTTCCTTCTCCCCCACGCAGAACTCCTCAGAAAGGTCTGTCGATTGCATCTCTAAAACATTTCTCAGTTCCATCTATTTCTTTCCGTGCCTCTGCAGATTCCTAACCCAAGCTCCACTCTCTCATCTGTCTAACTAGCCCCCCCCCCGTACACACCCTCCACTCAGTCGTCCACAAGGCGCTACACAGACCCTTCCAAATGCACGCTGGGAGTTCCCGTGGTAGCTCAGTGGGTTAACCGGATGTTGTCTCCGTGAGACTGCAGGTTCCACCCCTGGCCTCGCTCAGAGGGTTACGGATCTGGTGTCACTGCAAGCTGCAGCACAGGTCGCCGATGTGGCTGGGATCTGGCGTTGCTGTGGCTGTGACATAGGCCTGTAAGCGCAGTTCTGATTCACGCCTGGCTGGGGAACTTCCATACACCCCAGATGAAGCCATAAAAGGAATAATAAACAAATAAACAAATAAATTCATATTGGACAGTGTCTGACACACCAGCATCCTGCTCGCCCGGCTGTATCTTACGCAGTTGTTTTGGACATGTTGAAAATCAGCAACGAAATGCAGTTGCTCAAGGAGTTCCTGCGATGGTGCAGCTGGATCTGTGGTTTCTCTGGAGCCCCGGGACGCAGGTTTGATTCTGGCTCATGGATTAAGGTTCTGGAGCTGCCACAGCTGTGACATCGGTTGCGACTGTGGCTTAGATCTGATCCCTTGCCTAGGAAATTCCAGCCAAAAAAAGAAGAAAAGAAAAATAAATAAATAAAAGACTTCCTTGCACACCTTTTGTTATCCTGCCTGGAATACGGGAAAACACAGGCTGAGCCCAAACATCAATAATTTCTTTGAAAGATTTCATTTTCAAAAAAATACGGATTGACTTTTCTTAGAAAGAGCTTTGGCAGCGAAGCAAGGGTAATTTTTTTAATACATTGCACAGAGGAGACTAAAATTAATATAATTCTTTCTGTCAGTTCCAAAACACGTTTCAACAAAATCAAGCTAAAATATTTTTCCCATAACATTTAAAAAGGGTGTGATGATAACACAGGCGTGGAAAATAGGTCAGTTCCTAAGATAGAGTCCAGACATACTCCATAAGTTTTAGTGCAGGATCATCTGTGGGGGAAAGCAAAAGCTAGTCTGCAAAGACGTTTTAAAAGGATAATTCTCAATTTGGAGAAAAGTTAAGTTGCATTCCTCTTCTCCACCCTCTCTGCCTCCTTCTGGTTCTGCCTTTAGTCAGAGGTGACACGGGGAGCCCCTGCTGTGACAGAGTCTGTGCCTGATGTGAAGAGGTTCTTAGGACAGATCCATTTCCCCTGAGTGACCCGTTCAGAGGGCGATTACCAGGTACTGCCTCTGCCTGGAGCCAGGAGCACGTGGCTACCCTGAAGCTAGGGCTCGAGGATTTCCAAGTAGTAGGGGGTGGAGGGCTTTTGCCCTGAAAATTAGTCATCCCTGGTTTCTTTCTTTCTGGAATGCTCTTAACCTCGCCATACAATCCTTGTAACTCTCGGAAACGCAGCCAGAAGATGACTGCACCCCTCACCTCCTCTGCTCCCTCTCACCTCCTCTGCTCCCTCTCACCTCCACTGCTCCCTTTCTGATCAACTCCCCATCCCCTGGACCCTGGCAGTGACCGCCCCATCAGCGTCCCCACCGCTGTCCTCGCCCGCACAGGTCCCACTGAACCAGCCAGGGGCTGCAGGCTTCCCCTCCCACTCAAATGCAGGAGACAGTCCTTAGAACGGAGGCAGGGTCTCTCAGACATGCCCCATCCCCACTCACGAGATGGCTCTCTGACCTCGTCTCCCACAAGTCCCTCCTCGCTCTGACCCATCCACACTAGTCCCCTAGCTCTTCTTTGACATCTCAGGAGCAGCCCCGACCCAAGGCTTTTCTACCAGCTGTTTGCTCCAACCTCTTAGCAAGTATGGTTCTCACACACCCCTGTCAGACCTTGTCTCCAATAGTACAGGTGTGTGTTTCTTTATGTCGTTAGTTGAAGCCATGCCCCCACCCCCCCCACACACACACAAAAATGCACAGAAATCTTCTGTATGTTTTCATGGACTTTGGGGGACCCCTAGAAGCTGACTCACATGTCCCCAAAGTTTCAAACTGCTGGAGTCAAGCGTCGTAAAATCCTAGGCCTCTACATTCATAGAAACACACAGGTTTTCTGTGAGACTGCCAGGAGCCTTGTCCAAAAGCACACAGCTCTCGTCTTCATAATGAAAGCACATGGGAAAAATCTGACTCACTCCCCAGAAACTCATCAGAGGCAACTTTTCTGAAATACCTGAATCAATAGCAACCTCAATGATTGGGTAATGTTTCTCAGTATAAATCCATCTTGTTTCCAAAGAAATGTTCATTTTCAGTAGCTCCCTGCAGCTGAGCAAATGCTGAGGCCGTCGGGGAAACCTATTACCTGGAGCTAATGGGGCTTGAGAAAGAAGCGGGTGCCGTTACCAACACCCTCATTCTGGCCTCGAAGATAAGAGCCCTTTCTACGCGGAGCTTTGTTAAAAGTGAAATTTCTCATCCTGGCTGCAGATAAGATGTCCCTGGCTGTTGAAAGCATCCCCGGGCTTCCATTGAACACGTTATGAATGGGGCCGTCTGTGCTGCAACCTCTGAGAAGCTGGTTATCACCGCCGTCCCCGGCTCTCGCTCACCTCTTCTTTTTCCATCCTCCCCAGGTCCTAAACCACAAGAGCGACAACTCCCCTTCAACCCCCATAAGCCCAGCCTAGAGGCTGGGACCCTCGTTGTAAAGAGCTTCCACGTGGGACCAGCGAGACGAGGCTCTGATGCCAGCCTCGGCACTATGCTGTGGACGGGGTCTTGCTGTGAAACAAGCAGGGTCCCCAGGCCAGAGAGCGACCGTGAACTAAAGCATCAACCAGCTACAAGATGTTATGCAGCGGATGTGATTAAGCAAATGAAACTGCACGTTTCCTCACCACGCACCCTCTGGTCCATGCTGCCTCTGTGACAGGTAGCTTGCTATTCCTAAGAGCACTTTTCCCAATAATGAGGGATCAAACCATCTTTGGGTTCCTACACTCCCTCCGGCCAGGGTCCCATGGCCTCCTAGCTGTCTCCTGCCCCCTCTCCAGTCTCTCAAAGCCCCCACTAGTCAGCTCCTATTCAAAAGTTACCGTGGCTTCCCGTCCCCCTCTAGTGCTGGAGACCAACCTTAGAACGGCCATAGGCTCTTTCAGACACATCCCCGCCCCACCCGTGAGCCCTCTCTAAGCTCGTCTTCCACAATTCCCTCCTCATTCTGGTCTTTCCACACTGGCATTCTGGCTACTTCTTTCTCTCTTTCTCTCTCTCTCTCTCTTTCATTTTATTAGAGTTGATTTACAATGCTGTGCTGATTTCTGCCACCCAGCAGAGTGATCCAGTCATACATACACACACATTGTTTTTCTCACATAATTTTCCACCGTGGTCTGTTCCAGGAGATTGGATATAGGTGCCTGTGCTGTACAGCGGGACCTCATTGCTTATACATTCCCAGGGTAATAGTTTGCATCTACCAACCCAGACTGCAAGGCCATCCCACTGCCTCCCGCTTTCCTCTTGGCAACCACAAGTCTGTTCTCTATGTCTGTGAGACTGGTTCTGTTTTGTAGAGAAGTTCATTTTGGCATATTTTATTGTATTTATATTTTTTTAAGGCCACACCTGCGGCAAATGGAAGTTCCCAGGCTAGCGGTCTAATCAGAGCTGTAGCCACCGGCCTACGCCACAGCCACAGCAACGCCAGATCCGAGCCACGTCTGTGACCTACACCACAGCTCACAGCAATGTCGGATCTCTAACCCAACTGAGCGAGGCCAGGGATAGAACCCAAAACCCCATGGTTCCTAGTTGGATTCATTTCCACTGCACCACCACAGGAACTCCCATTTTGGCATATTTCAGATTCCACATGCAAGTGATATCATATGGTATTTGTCTTTCTTTTTCTGACTTACTTCACTTAGTATGACCATCTCTAGCTGTATCCATGTTGCTGCAGATGGCATTATTTCGTTCTTTTTATGGCTGAGTGATATTCCATTGCATATATGTACCACATCTTACTCCATTCACCTAAATGTCAGTGGACATTTAGGTTGTTTTCATGTCTTGGCTATTGTGAATAGTGCTGCAGTGAACATAGGGGTGCACGTACCTTTTTCTTAAACATCTATAGATATGCATAAATTGATTTGTTTTCTTTCTATGTATTTTGCTTAATTAGATCTGCCAGTGTTTTATATAATTTGTAATTTTCTTTAAAGAAACAACTCGATATTCATTTCATGTTTCTTTTTTGTCTTAAATGTATGATTCCACTTTCTTTTCATAAAGCTGACATTGTTCTCTCACTAATCATGTGAGTTAAATATTTTATTATCATTATGGCTTGATAAAAATACTTAGGATTATAAATTTAATGTGGCATAAAATATGTATATTTCTCAGCTATTCACACACAATACCCTCAGTGCTATACTTTTAAAATGAGTACGTAATTATCCTTTTAATTCCCTCTTAGCATCAGGAGTCATTTTAGGGGCTATTTCCATATTTTAAAATGTCTAAACGATTAATACTTTTGTTTGCCCTCTTGTTTTCAATATTTTAATTTCCGTTTTACAATTATTTATTTCTATCATCTTTGTGTTGGCTAGGATATGCTTTTCGTCTACTTTTTATCAAAAATAACTTCTGAGTGATTTATCGTCTAGGTGTTTCTAATTTCTGCTGCAGCTCTTTATGCTTCCTTGTGGGGAAGGCACATCACAAAGAGTGGCTCGCAGTCCAACGATTTAGCAGCTCAGAGTTCCTGCTGGGCGGGAATCTGGGCCTGGCTTCACCCAGGACCTCTCGAGGCTGCGGTCAGGACTCAGCCAGGGCGTGGGCTCCTCTGACGCTGAGCTCCTCTCCTGGTTCACGTGCCCGTTGTCAGAATGCATTTCCTTATGTCTGTGGAACCTGCTTCTTTAAGGCCATCGGTAAAAACGCTCCAGGAAGGGCCTAGCCCTCTCTTAGAGGTCGTCACCTGGTTAATCCAGGCCACCCAGATAATCTCCCTTTTGATTAACACAAGATCAGCTGACTTGAAAACTAATTTATATCTGCAAAATTCCTTCGCCTTTGACATGCAATGTAATCTAATCATCGGAGTGACATCCAGCTGTGCTCACATCCTCCCCACACTGAGGGGAGGAGGTGCACCGAGTGTGCACGCAAGGGAGCAGGGACCGCAGGTCACCTGGGGATTCTGCCTGCCATTTCCGTTCTAATATGTCTTTGTATTTTTATCTCACTTTGGTATCTTCTTTGGTGTTGTGCTTTATTTTCACAGATTCCATAACATCTTCTTTCATGCTGATAATCCTTAGCCCCAACTAAGGGTATCTGTCTTCTGACCCGGGTTGGGTCCCACCGCTTCTCACAGTTCTCCTGATTCCGGCCTGCACTGCTTGCATTGCTCTTGTTCAGATACAGCTTATGGAAGAGAATCTTTCATGTTTTAGACTTTATTATTGGCAGACAGTCTGTTGTTATTGCTTAGAAATACGCCAAGATGCCTTTAACTACTGTTGCAGGCTTACCTACTTGGTCACACGATAATACCAGGTCCTTTTTAGTAATGCAAGAAGACAGGCGAGAGTTTTCTGAGCTTCTAATATTCTTCCGATGGGAAGACTCTCACTGCACCAAACTCTGTCCCATGCCTGGGTGTTTATAATCCACAGAGCAGCATTTTTACCTAAGCTCTAAACTCGACGGAGTCCCAGCTCTCTATTTGGAGCTCCAATGGAACTTACAGTACAAGTTTATACAACACTAAGACAACAGTAATCTAACAACAGGAATGTCCTGACTACCCAGATGGACCCAAGTTACCAAGAGCCCTTTTAACTAGTATCTGGACACTTACACTTAGGTATTAAGCTGAAGGGGCCATCTAGTAATAAGACCAGAGGGCTCCATAGCACCCTAAAATGCGCTCCTGTAGGAAGGGTGGAGGTCCTAAACAGCTCATTAGCTTAAACACCATGTGATTCATCTGTGAAGATATTTTTTGACTTTTCTTTCTGGTAATGAAAGATTTTGTAACTCAAACTGACCTGCTCACTATGAAAAACTAGAAAAGTTGGACACAATATTAAGCAACAACAACAAAGCTGCTTGGTGTCACTAGAAAATTTTAAGAAAATGAAAATTGTTGGGCCAAGGTAGATCACAGGGAAGCCAGGAACGCAGGATATTGAGATACAAACTACTGTGTAAAAAAATAGATAAAAGATAATCCAAAAAAATAGATGTGTTGTACAGCACAGGGAATATAGCTAATATTTTATAATAACTATAAATGGAGTATAACTTTTGGAAATTGTGGGAAAAAAGAATATAAAAAATGAGAGCACTCTTCAACTTGTTTTATGAGACCAGCAGAGCCTTGGTTCCCAAACTTCACAAAGAAAGCAAGGAAAGTATGGACCAACAGCACAACTGAATAAAGATGCAAAAATCATAAATAATATAAAATGAATGCAGCGATAATTAACAATGCTACTCTATGACTACCAAGCTAAATTTATTTACCATATGGAAATCAATTATTATAGTTTATCATATTAAGATAACTTAGGAGAAGAACCACAGTTATCTCCAGAGACACACGATAAAAATTTGATAAAACTTAGTGACCTCATAGAGGAAGAAAGAAAAGACAGAAAGACAGAAGGAGAGACGGAAGGAAGGAAGAAAGAAAGGAAAGAAAGAAAGGGAAAAAGGAGAGGGAAGAAAAGGGAGGAATTAGGGGAGGAGGGTGGAAAAAGGAAGGGAAAATAAATAAAACAAAAATACACTTGAGAAACAAAAGAAAAACCCTGATAATGGGATATGAGCAAAACACTAGTAGTAAACAAATATTGTGCTTATTAGTTACTGATTGAAATCCCGGAGGAGGATAGGAATGATTCTTTTTGTTCAAATTTTTACTATTGACCTAGAGGTGAAACTGCAGAGCAGAAGGAAAAGAAAGATTATTTCAGTAAACAGGGCCAGGGTCATTTATAACAATAAATGAAACATGACTTTATCTCATACCACACATAAAATAAAGAGATTCAGCAATAAAGAGCAAAACAAAACAAAAAGCTTTTAGAAGACGATCTAGGGTTCTATCTTCCTGGCCTTGGGAAGTGAATGTTCTTTTAACTAGAACGCGATAAGCACTGACCTTAAAAGAGAAGGTCTACACTAAAATGGAAAGGTCATGTTAACAAAAATAAAATAAAATAAAAATAAAATGTAAAGAGCAAAAAAATCAAGGCACAAATCCAGAGAAGAATTTGCTGAGAATATCTAATCACGAAGGGACAAGTATCCGTCGTGTAGAGAGACCCCTGAACATCTGTGAGCAGAAGGAAGACGGTGGAACATAGAGACGGCCAATGGCTCATGGGTGAGGCTGGTCCCGCCTGCGCTTTTTAGGTGGCCCGGGTACCCACTGATGGTGATTTTAACCCTGCCGTTGCTTCTGGTTACCAGTCCGCCGTGCTCTGGGGCCTCCTTTTTTAGGCCGTTCTAGTGGTCCTGTCTTCTAAGCACCCTGGACCTACTGGAAGCCCGGCTATCCCCCAGCAGATGTCTCCTCCTTCACTGTCACCTCCATCCCTGCAGGTCACTCTGTGGGGCATTTTCCAGCTCTGGCTCCTGCGCAAGTTTCCAATTTGAAGAGTTTCTGGCAAAACATTTTCTTTCTTGAAATGCTATTGTCTGGTTCTAGATTTTAAAACTCTGGTATGAAATCTGAATCTGAGCAAAGGCTGCAGGTTCTAGGTGGTCTTTACTGAATGGGGCAGCCAACCGGGACTTTTGGCTTAGCTCTCGCGACAAAACGGCCGAGGGAAAATACGTGAAGTGATATTTCAAATTACCTCAGTACCACGTTCGTTTCATGGACTGTCCTGCGTCATTAGTCTGCTTTACTTCCCAGCTGAGAAGCAGCAGAGTTTGCCCTCATTTCCCTGATTCTGGTCATCTGCCACGTCCAGGACAAGGAATCTTGCTGGCTAGGCACCTGCTGTGTGTATGGTGGGTCATTCAAGCTCTCTATGTCCCAGCTACTTCATCTCAAAAATGGTGAGAAGGAAACTCACCAGAAGCCTCTTGTGAAGGCCTATATCTAATGTAGTGGGTAAATTTCCTGGGCTCTCTAGTGCGGGGGGCAGAAAGTACGGCTGCCTCCCCCAGCTAGCCCCCTTGTTTGTCCTGGCGTGCCCACCACTGTCTTGTCTGCATCCCAGCAACTCTACGAAATGCTAGCAAGTCATGGAGGTGTGTTGAAGATTTCAAAGGCAGCTTTTTTCTTTAGAAAATGAAGCTAATAGCACATGGAGCAAAGCATGTCTACCGCCATGACCTCATTCTCCCCCCACTAGGCTCTGCAGAGGCCAGCAGCCTCCTGCACAAACCACATACTCCCTGCCCCCACATGCTGTTGGCAGCAAACCCCACGGTTAGTCAGAGAAACGATCCAAACTCTGAAAATCAGGCAAAGAGATGGGTAGTATGTCCTCTCAATTTCATATGGGGACAGAGGCCACCCAAAAGGATCTAGAAAAATGGGCTGAGTTTCACGGTTCCCCATCAGTTAAAAGCTTTTGACTTGTGAAATCACATTATAGATGCCTGCCTGGTGGAGGGGTTGTTCATTTCTCTGCCAGAACGTATAACCCCAGCGGCCGTGGCCTTGTTGGATATTAACCACTTTTGTGCTCCAGTCATGTCTGGTATACCTATTTATCTTCATAATACTCTTTGAACGTGGTGTAACATCTTATTGGCTTACTCATTAATTAGAGTGTTAATAAAATCTTTGGCCTGTGCTTGTTTGTTATTTACTTGAGAACAGCGACTATAACTTTTTGAAAATTATATTTTAATGTCCCTTATTTAACATAGATTTAAAGAAAAACCTTGATATTAGCTTTTCCACCTCTATTCCTAAAAAATCATTTCTCAACCCACTGTTATTTTTTTAAATTAGCCCTTAACGATTCCAGCTCTCTTTAGGAGGTCTTCAGGGCTGCTAGAGTTGAGGGGAAATGTTCTTATGATCTTACGGTCTGACCATTTTCTCTGTCGTATTTGCACATCCTACACCATTAAAAGGTTTTCCCTTTCTAAACTCTTGTGTTCCCTGGACTGGTTTGCCCCTTACGGGAAGTTACACATCCATTCCATTCACCCATGTGGTAGGCTTGCTTTGTTTCACCTTGCCAGGTGTCCTTGGTAACTCCGAGGGTCACTCATGTCATGTCAGAGGCAGATAAGCCCCACACTTGTCTGTAAAGGGTTTCTTGAGATAACCCAAGTCCTTGCCCTCCAGCTGACTCAGATCCACCTCCTGGGAAATAATGGGTTGTGTCAGGACCACATGAAAATTGCCAGACTGCAGTCAACGGTTACAGCAAAAGGAACTAAATCCAAAGAACACGTGGTGTGTGTGTGTGTGTGTGTGTGTGTGTGTGTGTGTGTGTGAACTTTGCGACCTGGGGCTGGGGTAGGGGTAAAATGAGTTTTTTGTGTGTGATTCAATCAATTTCTTCAAACATTCTGAATGATAATTAGCTTTGATTTTTACATCTATTCATAATGATAGCAGAGGGCAATGCACAACAGAAAGGGGGTTGCAAGCTTTCCACTTAGCAATTAATTCTATTATTAAATGCTAAGAAAAAAATAAGTGCCTGCCAGCTGTAGCATTATTATGTTTTCCCAGAAATAATAATGAGAAGGCTGTGGAAGTATATTATTTATTTCTCCTTTTCTCCCCCACCCTTGTAAAAGAAGAAAAAACACCACGGGTGGTTGCTCCTTCCATGTGAATATAAAGTTATTCTGCTATGAGAATAATTGGACAGAGCGTAAAGAATAGAGTTGGCAGCCAATGGAAAGCATCTTTGTTTTATTTTTATTTATTATTATTTTTTAAATGGAGCAACTACTCCAGAAGAGAACCTATGCTAAGCAAGACGGAGACTGAAAAATAGGAAATACATGGAGCTTCCTCTACAGGAGGTACACACCTGAATTAAACCAAAATAAGGAAGGTTCCAGAAGAGGGAAATAAACAGCCCCAGGAGCACAAAGAGAGGGTGGCTAGTTGGCAATCATATCTGAATTTTGGTTGAGATGTTAATCATCAGTCAAATGTAGCTGTTGAGTAACTTCTGGCCACATCACCCTTGGCCAGCTGTACATTCTCAATGAATACGAATTGACTCTGAGTCTAAGGCAGATTCCTGCTGCAGACCTCAGTCAGCACACGCTGGAGCAGAGACTGAAGCTGCCTTACACCTCCCAGTCCACCGGTTGTGTCCACTGTTCAGGAGGCAACACGGAGGGGGTCATTCCTTCTGGCAGAAGAGAAGTAAGGTCAAATCCAGAATTATTAATAATTTAGGGCACACTCCAAGGATTTAGATTCCTGTTTCATTGCCTGGAGCATGAATGGAAAACTGGGACATAAAGGGAACAGTGTTGGGCTTGGCACTAACAGGAATCTGACATCTTGAGTCTACTGGCGGTGTGACCTCGGATGTACTACACACCCCTCTGAGCTCAATTTTATTATCTATAAAACAGGTGTGATATGGAGTCTTTTACAGGAATACTATGAAATTAAATAATATGTGGAAGAATACCTGGCATACTCCAAGTCTTCGAAAACGATTTTTGCTTTTTGAAGACTCATAGTGTTATTGTGGTTAAAAAATCAGTTTTGTGGTAGCGCAACTTGATTTTTTCTCATTCCACATTCTTCTTATCTACGAGATGAGTTGCATGGGTGTGCCAAAAACTTGTGTTCAGTGAAGAAACTCGAGCATCCACAGCATAAATACCCTAATTGAGAGTGTTTCCTCACCCAGTTGGACCAATCCAATGCCAGCCGTGAGAGGTTGTAAACGAGTCAAAAATGTCTAATTCTTCCTGTTTCCAATTCACACTCCACATCCTTGCATGACGTGTGAGTGTCACTGTGACTGTTTGAGCGGCAGGAAGACAAAGGAGCAGGGGTCACCTGGACTTTTGGGGATTTACAGCAGGCTTGGATGCCAACCTTTAAATTTCTTATTGTTTGATAAAATAGTTAACTATGTGTCTAAAGAGCAATATAGACAATTCAAGTATTTGCAATCAAATACTTTCCCAGCCGGTACAATGGACAGTACCTTTTATTGAAGGAATCATGCATTGGCTCACTCATTAACAGATATTTATTAAAGTAACTACCATCCCTGGGGTGGGAATCAAACCATGCTCTTTCTCTCCTGCTGTTGATAATTCAGGTGTGGGAGACAGACAAGGAGTCCACACATGCATGACACACAACCCAAGATTTAGCGTCAAGTGATTATCTATCACGTGGAGAAGGATAATCAGGGTAAGACAATGGAGAGTGACAGGAGCTGGAAGGTGGATCTACTTGGGGAGGAGGCAGGTGAGCATAGGAAGGACATTCTGACAGCGCATGAAGACTTGGGACTAGATGATGTCACCTAAGGAGTGAGTGTAATTAGAGAAGAGAGGGGATGAGGTCAGTCCTATGGAACACAACTTTCAGAAGTCTAGGGAAGAAAAGACAGTCAATAAAGGAAAGAAAAAACAATAGATCGTTGAGGTAAAAAATAAACCAATAAGTGTGTACTGTGTCCTGGAAGGGAAATGCAAAAACTGTTTCAGGAATAAGGAACGAACTCCCTCTGTCAGAAAGAATATGGGAAGGTTGAAAATTAATCACTAATTCCTCGAAAAAGAGTACTTGTAATTGGAGGGAAGGGGAGAAAAGCCCAAAAGGAATTGATTCAGGTGAACATAAAACACAAGGAGTGGAGGACCAAGTGAAGCCAACATTCTCAAGGAATTGTGCCATCAAGGAGAGAAGAGAAACAAAGTGGTACTCAGAGGGATAGGTGGGGTCTACATGATTTCCTTGTTAGTTAAGAATATTGAAAGTGCTTTCTGCTGACGGGTACCATCTAGTAGAGAAGGTAATAATGACGGTCAGGATGGGAGGGCATGATTTTGGGAGTAAAGTCTGAACTGACAGAAGAGCATGAGATCTAATGCCAAGGAGCAATCCTTCCATTATAGCAAGTCCACCCATTATAGCATCACAGCATCTAAGTCTACACACAGATGAGGATGCAAGCAGACACCTGCATTGGGTGTTGGGTGGCTTTCAAGGGTATTGCATAGTGATGGGTGGATGGATGGGTGGATACTGCTGTGCTTTCTAACGCTCAAAAGTGGTGAACCTTATAATCTGCGCCAACAAAGAAAATGACTTCAGCAAGCAGGAGCCCCCAGTTATCAACACACATTTTCAAACAAAGAAGCTTTGGAAGAAGACTCTTCTGACTTAAATCTTTTAAGGGATTTCTAAAAGATAAATTTCATGAAATCTCAGTTTCCTTCCTTCCTTCCTTCCTTCAGGAGCTATAAAGATGTAGGTTCAAAGGAGAAAAAGGGCTACTGGAATGGCACTATAAACAAAATGAAATGAAGAGAAAAATGTGTTGAGACTTCAGGGATAGGTGATATATTTTTATTGTTGTTCTCAGCAGAATATTGTACAATTACATGTAGTGCCAATATATTTCCCAAACAGAGCTCTGAAAAAATTTATAGAACAAAATTGACCAAATTAGCATTTTATGATTATTTCCGAGAATGAGAAAATGTGTATGGTTTCCTGGAATAAATTAAAAAGTGTTTATTGAGTTTTAAGAAGATTTGTGTTTCAAAATAACTTTGAATTCACGGACAAGTTGGGAAATATAAAGTTTTGTACAGGAAAATTCCTTTCAATTAATCAATGGTAAGAGTAAGCTGAAGAGAATTTATCAAACTTTTAATGAATTTTTTGAGAAAAAATTCTGGATAAACTCAACGTAACACGGTTGAAAAAAAAATATTAACCACAGTGGCAATCTAGTAATAATTACCCAAATATAAATTCAAACCCTGACTCTATCACTTATTAGTTGACCTTTCATAACTCTTTGAACTTCAGGTTACTTCTTCATAAAATGAAATGAATATTAGCATAATAGATTTTAATGAAGGATTAAAAAGTTGACCTGTGCAAAGCACCTGGCAGATAGTAGTAAGGACCCCGAAACTAATGCTTTCTTTCTTATTTATTTTTCTTCAATTTGTTTTTACTTCTGTAATCCCCTTACCAGAAGAAATGTTGTTGTAAGTGATATTGTCCTGTCTGCTTCTCCAAAAATTGATTTGGCCTTTGTATATTTCAGACACACACATGCATGCATGCATGCATACACACACACACACACACACACACACACACACAAACACACACACTCTAAAGCACCCATGGCATTTCCTTCCTTTTCAGATAGTTATTTTGACAATAAGAAAAACCATTTTTTCCTGTGTGACTTTGACTTTTGGCCACACGCATCTTTCCTTGGGTGGTGACTTACCAGTGTTTTATTGTGTTGCACTGAAATCACAAAAACTCACCCTTCTGGGAATCCCACCGTGTGACCAAGACTCCATCTCTGGTGGTTGCTCCAGCTTTCCAGTCGGCCCCCCTTTTCCCTTTTCCCCACATCTGGGCAACTTGATGAGAGCTGCTCTGTGCTCTCCATCAGCTGACCAACAGCCGTTTCAAACAACACAGGCACCTGGACCCCAGCTCCAACCCACGTCAGCAATAAAAACCCAAAGCTTGTCTCTGCTCCACCACCCTTATTTCACTCTTTTTTTTTTTTTTTGTCTTTTTGCCTTTATGTAGAGCCGTACCTGCGGCATGTGGAGGTTCCCAGGCTAGGGGTCTAACAGGAGCTGTAGCTGCCGGCCTTCGCCACAGCCACAGCAACGCGGGTCCGAGCCGCGTCTGCAACCTACACCACAGTTCACGGCAACGCCGGATCCTTAAGCCACTGAGCAAGGCCAGGGATCAAACCCACAACCTCATGGTTCCTAGTCGGATTCGTTAACCACTGAGCCACGAAGGGAACTCCCTTGTTTCACTCTTGACCTTCTCCCTGGGGAAACATTTCTGTGTCCACTCTCTGTGTAGTAATTTCTATTTCACACCGTTGGTAGCTTTGTGTTATGGATTCCTACATAAAATCCCAGGAGGGGGCTGCCTAGTGAACTGCAGGCAATGGTTAAGTGCCACCCCCCACACCTGCCAATGAAAATTCCAGCATTCATGATTCCAGGTGTTAATTAATTACTAAACCTCCCCCATACCTCCTGACATAGGATTTCTGCGTAAGGTTTTGGCATGATAGGCAATTTTCCATCCATCTTCAATATTGTACTACCTGACACCCCCACCTCCCCGAACTCTTCTTTCAGATGAACTTGTTCTCCAAGGCAATTTCACTTGACTTCCCCAGACCAGGTTGAATTCCTATGTAACAGATTCTCCTAGATCTCTGTCATGTTGAGATTACAACAAGACAAACTGTAACTGCAGCTGTATTCGCAGGGCATTGGATTATTTTTCCGTTCCCCTTTGGATCAACAGCTCCTTACGGGAGGGCACACCTCCGATCACATTCTCCATCGTCAACTCAGCACCTGACGCAGTACCTGGTATGTAAAAAACAAGAAAATACTTTCTGCACTAAGCATTGTAGTACATCAGTGGCTCAATTAGACATTGTCCCTATCCTGTATGTGTGTTTGTGCACTTGTGCGTGTACACACACACACACACACTCACAATTCGTACCTCTCCACACAATAAATCATAGTGAATTTAGCATTTCCTAGCTTTTTTGCATAGAGCTCATACACTCAGGTTGGCCCCAGGAACATAAGAAAGGGAAGAATCAGACTTACATACATTTTAAATTTGTGTTTCAGAGGCAGGTTAATGATGTGGTTCCTCATTTAGCCATTTACAGGTTGGGTGATTTGAGGCAAGTAACTTAACCTTAGTGAGAACCAGTTTCTCATCTAGGAAATGGTGACTATAAAGCAATATTACAGCATTGTCCTAGAGACTTGAAATTATATGCATACAGCACGCATTAATAAAACCTATGAACTGTATATTCTGAGGTTGTTGCCATTTAATTTAATAAATGGTACTGTGTAATAAAAACAATGACTTTATAACTTATTTTCCAAACCAAGACACTTGACATTTGAAAAGGGAGCTAGTGATAATTATTCCAAGATAACAGGAAAAAATGGGGACTGTCCTTGTCAAACCAAGATTTGTCATAGTATTAAATATAAATTCAACGTGTGGTGTATGGTTTAGCTGGGTTTTTTTTGTTGTTGTTGTTGTTTTGCTTCTTTTTGTCTTTTTAGGGCCACACCCACAGCATATAGAGGTTTCCAAGCTAGGGGTCGAATCGGAGCTGTAGTTGCCGGCCTACACCACAACCACAGCAACGCAGGATCCAAGCTGCATCTTCAACCTACATCACAGCAACGCCAGATCCTTATCCCACTGAGCGAGGCCAGGGATTAAATCTGCATCCTCATGGATGCTAGATTCATTTCTGCTAAGCCATGACTGGAACTCTATCAATGTTTTTATTTTAAATTCAGTATTACATTTTTCCAGTCTTTCTATATTCTGGTTACTGAGTAGTGTCCCTTACTACATGTATGATATCATATGCCAAAAGTATAATGAATATCCCCATTTGCTTTCTCAAATCAGCATCCCTCTTATTGTTATTGAATAGGAGTTTCTTTTATCTATTAATCACATACTTCCAGACCTGTCAAGTGACTATTCGTAGCCTTTGGCCAATTTTCTCTGTTTCATTTTTCTTTCCTTGATAAGTTGAGCGATTTCCTATATGGTCTAGATGTAACTCTTTGCAAATGTAATATTTTATGAATAGCTTTCCATTGGTATCCCTTCTTACAAGTTTGTCTCTAATGTGCTTGGTTAAATACAACTTGACGTGTGGCTATAGCCCTGACTATTCCTTTTCTCTTTATGGTTAGTGGCTTTGAAATTCTATGGAAAATCTTCCTAGTCTCAAGGTCACAATGAGGGTCTTTCTCAGTTTTCTGTGTGTGCTTTCCATCTTTACCTTCCATATTTAGGTCTTTATTACATGTGGGGTTTATCTTCTAAGTGATGTGAGTTAGCGAGTTAGGGACCAGGATTTCTAAATTCTCAGCTCCTATCCGGATGTTCACCACTGATGTGAGTGGCCGCCTCTAGTGTATATCACATTTACATATGACTAGGTCTATTCCTTGCCTCTATTTGTCAATTTGAGTTCCAAAATATGGTTTTAATTATCATTGTTTTGAAACATCTTATTATCTGGTGGATTCTGCCCCCATCACTTCTCTTCTTCTTCAACATTTCCCAACTCTTGAAAATATTACCGTATCAATTTGTCAACTTCCAAAAACACTGCTATTGAGAATTTACTTGAAATTTCATTACACTGATAGAAACTATACAGTTTTAAAATTAACTCACACAAGGGTCATGTCAACAACAACAAAAAATTTCTTTGGAAATTCTCTCCTCCACGAAAGCAATAAAAACCCTGGCCAGAAAGGGTTCTAATAAACGTTTTCAGAACTCCAAAAATTAGCCAGAGACTTGAGGCAACCCAGGGAGCATTTGTTCAAGAAAAACAACTCATTTCAGTAAGAGAAGCAAGTTGTATTGTAACCGGTCCCATTGCCTTCCTCCTTTCTTCAGCTTCAGGGTGCCTTGAAAACCAACACTCTGCAATGACAATGAAAATCAGTAGCTTGGCAACCACCAGGGGAGGAGAATGGGTGTGGAGTGACTCATATTCAAAGACCTATAATCAAAGAATGCATCACTTACAAAAAATCCTCAGTAAGACGAATAGATGATTTCTCCTCAGAAGCATGGAGGCCAGAAGGCAGTGGGATGACAAATTCAGAGTGCTCATCCAATCAGGAACTCGTGTGCAGGCCTCCCCCCCGCCGTGGGGTCAGTTTTTCTTAATAATGATTTTGTATGTTGTTGTTTCGATTATCCTTGCATACTGCATTTTTGGTTGCAGTTATGAATGTTTATCTCTATGGTTTTGTGTAATGTTTTGTGGGCATCAGACCTGCAGTCGAGGAGCACTGCTGGGATCTGCTTATTATCTATCTGACCATCTGGCTGAATTTCACGGCAGTGGTAACGGCTCATTGACTGATGAACCCCTGGATTAACCACAGTTCTCCTGGGATTTCTATTGAAATGATCATGTGATCTGCAAATAGCGACGTTTTCATCCCTTTCTAATCTATAGGCGCATTTCTTTTTCTTTTCTAAATGAGTCCGCCCATTCAGCTGACTGACATCCGTAGTACAAATGTTGGACCTTTGCACATACATTGAGTGTTTTCATCATCGTGTGTCTAGAGTGAATGTGATAAAATCTTCCATTGAATACAATACCGGATGTAGGGGGTTGGCAAATAATTTCTAACAAATTACAGAGAACAACTCTCATTCCTACTTCTTTAATTTTATTTTTTAAGAATCATAAATTGGTGCTGAACTTTATCTTATGTTTGTTTTTTATTTAGAGTATGGTTGATTTACAGTGTTGAATCCGTTTCCACTGTACAGCATAATGACCCAGTCATACATGTATATACATTCTTTTTCTTATACTATCTTCCACCGTGTTCTTTTTTTTTTTTTTGCATTTGTTTATATTAAAGTGACTGTGTGGGTTATTTTCCCACATACCATTATGAAATGAATTAAATAACTAGATTTCCTGATGCTAAGACTTAACTTGCATTCCAGCTACGAATGCAGCGTGATTGGATCTGCAATGATTTAATATCCAGATAGAATTGGTAAGTTTATGTTTTATTTATGACTTAAAAATCTATGTTCACAAGAGAAATCAGTCCTTGTATTATTTTCTTTTCCTGTAATGCTTCCATCCACTTTTGGAATTAAGGTTATAGAAACCCTACAAAATGTGTTGGGAAGTTTCATTCATTTATTTATGAGGTAAGTCCCATTTGATAAAGATCACCTCTATCCGCAGAGTTTAAAAGAACATAGTTTTTGACAGAAAATTATCTTATTAATATTTTATTTCATGATCATTTATAATTAAAATAGATATACAGTGTATATGTAGATACCAATGTATATTATTATTGACCAAAGATATATACACACATATATTACAGATAGTGATTTGGACTTTTCTTCATAAATTTTTCTTTTTTTTCTTTTTTGCTTTTTTAGGGCCACACCCGTGGGAGATGGAGGTTCCCAGGCTAGGGGTCGAATCGAAGCCATGGCTGCTGGCCTTCGCCACAGCAACGCCAGATCCAAGCCGCCTCTGTGACCTACACCACAGCTCATGGCAACGCTGGATCGTTAACTCACTGAGCAAGGGCAGGGATTGAACCTGCAACCTCATGGTTCCTAGTCAGATTCGTTAACTGCTGTACCACGATAGGAACTCAATATTTTTCTGTTATCAATAGGATTTCAAGTTTATTGTCAGAGAGTTCTTTTTAAAATATTATTTATATTAATTTTAGTAACTTGTAGAGTGTGCCATAATTTTCCATTTTTTCATAGTGCCTTTTATTTTCATCTTCTGTCTAATTTGGATGTTCAGTCTTGTCAGAGATGTAATTAGTTTTATATTATTTCTAGTGACTACACTGAGGAATGTTTTAATTACTGCATGTGCGTGTGTGTGTGCTTCTTTTCTTCTCTTTCATGTTTGGAAGTAATTAATGTTACATCGTGGATTTGAAAAAAATATGCATTTTATTTCTATTATTTTGGTGTTTATCCCTAACTTATTAAGACTATATTTTCACATTTATATTCATATATATTTTATCTTAATGTTGTTATAATAAAAACACATACAAGGAATACTGGAAAAGATAGAACTGAGCAGGGAGATAGAAGGGGAGAAAGGAGCTGGGACTTTTGTATAAAGGTAGGATACAGATAATACAATACTAAAAGAAGATGCAAATCAATAATTACTTTGAAGAATGGAAACAAGGATAAATATTCCAATACACAGTGAAAGCATTTCTTTCTATCAGTGACTCATTTCTTATCTTTGGAAAGCTTATTAAATTAGTGTAGTCACTTCTAGCTTTCATATCTTTCCACTTTTTCTCCCAAGTATAATATTACACTATTGCTTTCAAATGCATTCTGGGAGAATTATTTGAAAGCATAATTCAACCTACTAATTTATTCTTCAGCTATATCTATTCTTCTGTAAAACAAAAATCCATTCATGGAGCTCTTGATTTCTGTACTTCATTTTTCACAGCCAAAGTCATCTTCTTGTATACTTATTCCTGCTTCCAATATATTTTCTATTCATTCTGAGAATATCCTTATGTATGTTTAGATTCTTATTCTGTAATACCCTGTTCATTTTGATTCTTCAGGTATCGGTTGTTCTGTGTATTCAGTCTTTCACATCTGGCTTTGACTGGGTAGTGTTCTATGAGTTTATCTTTTATCCCTGTGGGACTACAAGCCGCATTATTAGTAATGTCTTCTGGGTGATGGGGTGAAAGCAGAACTGACAGTAAATTCTCTTTAGTTAAGCTCTGGAATGTCTCAGGGAATACTGTCCCCAGCCTTATATTCCAGGCTCTGAGTCCGTCCTTACAGCTCCCTCTTTACCATAGATTTTTCTGGAATTTCCTCCCCAGCACTGCTCTTATTCCGCCGCTAACAGCCTCTCTGTAATGGCATGTTTTACAGAGTAGATGTCAGGATCGGGGCTATGCCAAGACTGGCCAGCTGTGGGCACGGCGGGCTGTGCCCTGTCTGTCCATATTCTGGTCTAGCATGGAATTAATGTCACCCTCCCCCTCTAGAAGGAGGATGACCGATGCTGTCTTACGGTGTTGATCTTAAAGCTGATGGACAGCCATCAGGGAAACAAGAGATAAAGTTAAAAAAAAAAAAAGTCAAGGCCCAAGCATCCCATCCCTCCCCTTGCCTGTGGGCAAGGATTTTCTTGGATTCCAGGCTGCTATACCCGCCTTCTCCGCCTTCTTCTGCTACCATGGGAACTCAAAAACCTTCTCTCCCCAAGGGATTCTCAGCATTTTTGTAGGAATTATAATTTCCCAAGGTACATCAGCCTCCACATGTCATCCACGGTCTCCCAAGATTTTTCCTAAAGACCCATGTGATCCATGTCTTCTTTAGCACACCTTAATCCCCTACTGAATTATTCCCAGGATGAAGGAGTCCAGGGTACAAGTTGTAGGTGGTGATGGCTAGAAAAATGGGCCTTGATTGGACATTCATGGAAAAATGCAGTGTGTGAAGATTTTGGGGTAATGAATAAACTGACAGCCACTCTCAGTCCAAGTCCCACTCAGAGTGCAACGGGGCTTCATGCCTAAAGAACAGGATTTGCAGATTTCTACTCTAAGATTACAGATGGTTTGGTTACTTGTTTTCATTATGAAAACTTAGAGTAATCACAAACAGCGGTGAGATTTTGTCTGCTGGAGTTATGGTACCTTGGGAATAGACATCTGTGTTTGAAACATGTTTGATGCACAGACTCAGACTGCCACTGGGCCAGCCGATCCCATATTCCCCCGGTGCCTCTCCCTTGTCTTCCCAACTGGAGCAATTAGGGAGAAGTATTTTGCCTGTCTCTGGAGAGAACACTGACCTTTAGCTGATAAGATGGGAGCAGGGGTTAGCAGGCCAATCTGAACCAAGTAGAAAATGTTCTATTATGATATTACCACTGCCTGTTTGTTTGCTCATCCTGCAACTGAGTTCCTAAAAATATGGTGAAACCAATGGACTTTAGCATATATGGTGTAATAAGTATGAATATGCCACAGTGGTTGTACCAATTTACATTCCCACCAACAGTGAAGGAGGGTACCCCTTTTGTAAACCAACTATACTTTAATAATAAATAAATAAATAAATAAATAGTATGATGGGGAAAAAAAAAATAAAAGAATGAACGTACCTTTTAGAAGCCTGCCAGGAGAAGCTGCCACATTTCTCAATAGGAATGTTCCTATTTACAACCCATGGGGTTGAGAAACAATGACAGTGAGAAAGGAATTCCATGCCATGTGGAAAATGCCTCCATACTCCTCTGATTTTTATCTCAGGTGCATAGCCAAGTCCAGAAAGACTAAAGACCAACTTCTAATTCTCATCTTTCGTGTTTCTGTAAACTTTGATACTTTGTGGGGAGTAAAATTATGTGACTATGAATATCCAGATTTAACTCCTCTAAATGACCAAAGACCATGGTTTTTCCCATGCATATGAGACAATCGCCTAGCAAATTCATACGTATAACTAAGAAGAGTATGTATTTACACCACTGGGCTGCTGGTTTCGGAACACTGCTAACCGTGGTGTGCAAGAAGTAGTCTACATTCTCCATCTGTCTATTGAGAAAGGAAAAGAAAACAAACAGTTACAGAGATTTCCACTTGCTAAGTGGTATGCAGGTACTTTGTACACATTTTCACATTTAACTACTCGAGAATTTTGTTAGTCATTTAATATCATTCTCAATCTATAGATGAAGAAACTGAGACTCCAATATGATAGTGAACAGGTCCAACTCTAAGATACATTGAAAAAACACTGATGAAGATATGCAAGAAATCATTTTTTTCTTTCTTTTTGCCTCTGAAATTTCCACTGAATATCCACTGTAATATATCTGAAACACATTTAAGTGAGCACCAGCCTAATGTAGTCTACATTTTAAAGAAGAGAAAAAGGCAAATGACAGAGATTAGTCATTGGTCACCATGCTGTTTGCCCCTGCGCTGCTACTTTATGCAGTAGACAGTCTCTGAATGGTTCTGCCTCCTAAACATGGTTGTCTCTTCACTGTGGATGCACAGATGTCACAGACAATTACAGAGATTCCAAAAGCTGTAGAGTGATGTGATAAACCAAATTGCCCATCGGAAATGGCAGAAGATCTACCATAAGTTAAAAGATCAGAAACACAGAAATATTTGCCATCCCTTCTAAGTTCAGCATAAAGTTTGGCATCTGATCTAAGTTGGACCCAGATCTAAACACAAATCAAGCCATATGGTTTTGTTAATTAGGAATCTTAACTCTAAGCAATATTCCCAATAGGGTCCTGGGCAGCAGAGATACTGAGGAAAGAAGAAAAGAAGGAAGGAAAGGAGGGAAGGAAGGAAGGATGGAAAGAAGGAAGGAAAGATGGAGGGAAGCAGGCGGGCAAGTTCAGCCAACAGTTTAAAACCCTTCTTGGGCATATTACCAACATTTTAGGGGAGCAGAGATCAAAAATGTTTGAAATTTTGAAAGGATACTTTAGGATGCATAATGAAGATAATCGTTAAAAGATTATGAAAATGAATTTGGTCAGAAAAGTGAGAAAGTTAGGGTTAGTATTTAGTAAACAGTAGTTGGGTAATTTCCAAGCTTAAAGCAGACAGTTTGTTTTAAAAATTAACCATTTTCTTCTCAAATATCTAGGAAGGGAGGGATTTTATATACGTGCAACCAAGTCAATCATTCCACCAGTACTTTTACAGCACCACCTTTTGCCAGGTACACTTCTACGCACTAGTGGAACCAAAATAAAGAAAAATATGTGTATATTCCTGTCCTCCTGAGATTATTATCTACTGAATATTGTAAATGACATGTTAAGAGTCTAGTTGTGGATAAATGGGGAAATATGAAAAGTCCCTTGACATATGAAAGAAAACTCAATAAATATTTTTAATTCCTTGACCAATAACCAAAGATATTAGAATTAAAATCATCTGTGACAGAAAAGTTAACATGTACGCATAGTCATACCAAAATTGAGTCTGTGCTGAATTTGGCAACACAGAGGATACTTTCTAGTCCAATAAAATAATGAGAATCTGGAGCCCCTTTGATGGTTTCCCCTTTCTTGTGACCTTTGATTCCATCATTAAGAATTTTCCCTAAGGGACAATTTAACAGAAGCAACTGGAGTTCGCATTGTGGCTCAGTGAAAAGGAACCCAATTTAGTATCCCTGAGGATGTGGGTTCGATCCCCAGCCTCGCTCAGGAGGTTAAGGATCCAGCATTACCGTGAGCTGTGGTGTAGGTCTCAGACACGGCTTGGATCCTGTATTGCTGTGGCTGTGGTGTAGGCCATCAGTTGCAGTTCCGATTTGATCCCTAGCCTGGGAATTTCCATATGCAGCAGGTGCAGCCCTAAAAAGCAAAACAAATAAACAAACAAACAAAAATCAAAGTCAGAAGCAACAAATATACTCAAATGCATTCACTATCCAATGTTGCCTTAAAATACAAAATTCCCCATCAATAATTTGTTAATTTTTCTACATAAAATATACTTTTTGTGTGGAAATAGAAACATTTTCATGTATTTTTAAACTTTAATAAGGCAAAATACAGAATTACACTTTTCCTACTATTGCAACTATATGAAAGAAGACTGCCTAGACAAAGGCCAGGATAAAATAAGGAACAATGAAATGATTTGTTGCGTGTGTACATTGAGATAAGAGAACACTTAATTCCTCAGAACATTATTTCATATTGTTACATCATCTTTGCAATATATAAAGTAAATAGATGCAAGAATAGATAAAGGAAATGGAATTTACCATAGGCTGAGCAAGGGATTAAAAAAAATTGATCAGTGATGGGTGAAGAAAAATGGAATCAGTCATCAAGCTTTAAAATATAATACAGATGGCTTCCTGGTTGAAAATAGGAGTTCTCTAAAATTAACCATGATCCCACCTGGTGGGATTTGGAAGAATTCAGCCAGCATCGTGCATGTTTGTCAGAGGAACCCAATCCTCATGAACATAGAAAATGCCCAATCATATTTGTTTCTGTTGAACACTGAAGGCTCCTATAAAATGTCCAAATGCTATAAAAGATATAGGATTTTAAATATGCATAATGCAGAAAAGAGTCATTATATGACACATATCCAAAGGTCACTTTCCAGATTTGGAAAGGGGCCATTTGCATATGCAGGTCTAAAGAAAAGAACAGGAAGCAGTCTCTACCTCACACTTTTGGCTTCCTCTGGCTCCTACCCTTCCATCCTCTTCTTTCACCACCAAGTCCCCCCTCCCAGTAAAATCTAAGCCACGTGACTTTTTTCAACATCTGCTTCCTTTCTTTTCTTTCACAGAAAGAGCGCATGAATAATCAGACCACACTGCTGCTGTTAATTGTAAAACTCATTAGTAAATTTCCAGGTGCTGTTTACTATATAAGCATTGTAATTTTCTATCCTAAAATCAGCAGCTCCCCGGCATCATTGTCTGTCCTGGGGCCTGAGCACTATGCGGCTTTGAGGCCGTCAAAGGCTGTTGCAGTCCCATTTACTGGGACTGAAAGAGATCAATCCACACCTGCAGTGTTTGAAGCAATAATTCCTGATATTAGCCAGACCTCATGAGGGGCGGGCCCTTTTCCAGCTCCCTCATGATTCAGCACTTTGCCCTGTGAAACCACGGAAAGACACTGTGATTGACTGACACCCACCCCGAGCTCATTCTTCCTCTTATCCGCCACGGCTGCCCCCCACTTCCCAAGGATTCTGGAGAGAAACCTACGAAGAAGACAGGGCCAATCTGGACGCGACTGACATCTGCCTCGTAAGCTGAGATGCCTGCATTTTGCGATTTCAAAGGACTGTGGAGGATGGAGGGTCCTGGAGATTTTACTGAGAGAGAAGATCTTAGCACAAAGAGGAAGTAAGTTGCCCAAAGCCGTAGAAACACTGCCTAATGCTTCTGTTACACAAAACAGATTACAGCTCCCATCTGTTTCCTTGAAGGCACCTGTGGTTTTCCTCAAAAATTTCAAGATAAAAGGAAACAAAGCTTGAGTTTACATCGTTCCCAGGTAACATCATGGCGTCCCTGAGCACACCTGCCGCTCTTCCCTGGGGCTCACCATCCCTCTCCTGCTCCTCCAGGCGGGCTCTTACCCAGCCTTCCATGATCACCAGTTGGCTGATCCAGCTGCCTTTTTGCCTGTGCTCTTTGCGTGTTTACAGTCATAGCCGCTATTCACTAAGCCATATCATCTGTTTGCCTACCCCTGTTTCAGTGGTATTGGAAACCTCTAATGAAAGGAGCTTCTTTTCTTTTAATAGTTTTAGCCTAGCACATACGTGAATGAATGAACAAACATACTAAGGGAGCTGTTCTAATATCCAAGGCCAGTAATAAATGCTAGTGCTAGCAGGTCCTTAGAGACTCTGTAATCTGACTCCAAATTAAATCACCTCATCTGAGGCACAAAAACATGAAGTGGCTATGCTGAACTGTATTCTGATCTGGCGTCATCACTGCCCCCTTTTCCAGTCTCCTCTGCAGCCCAGAAAAGAATGCTAGCATGACATTTCCAAACTCCCTCTCACCATTGGTTTCCAGGTGAGTATGAAAGTGAGAGAAGAGATGGCAGTATTTTCTCATGGCAGTGGCAGGTAGAAGCATAGTCCCAGGGGAGAAAGTGGGTGTGACTTGCTAGCAGCTTCCAGGTAATCTCCTGCACATCTTTTGGTTAGCGTTGCCAGCCGAGAACCCTGGCAATGGTTTCTCTGTCATTTGCTCCCTTAGCCCATCCAAATGTGTTAGATTTTAATTCCTTGTGTGATAACCTTCCTATGAGAAAAGGGTCATCTTTGCAATACATGGTTCTGGGTCAACTGGATGTCTATGGGGGTGGAGCAATGAATCTTGATCCCTTCCTCACGCCATACATAAAAATCAAATCCAGATGATTGTAGATCTAAATGTGAAAAGTAAAACATAGAGTTTTAAAATAAAATATGCAAGAACTTCTCCATAAGCTTGAGGGAAGTAAACCTTAGACAAGACATACAAAAATCTGTGAGCCTTAAATGACAAAACTGATGAACAGGACTCCATTAAAATTAAGATCCTCTGAATATCAAAAGATACTGTTTAGAGGAGGAAAATGCAAGCTGCCACATAGGAAAAGATATTTGTAAGACTTATATGTGCCCAAAGGCTATCTAGAACATGAAATAAACTTTTACAAATCAGTAAGAAAAAGGCCAATATGGCAGAACAATAGAAAGACCTGAAGAGGTGCTTGAAAAAGAATACGTGAGTGGCAAGAGAGTATGTTAGAAGCTGATCAGCTTCATTAGTCATCAGATAAATGCAAATTAGAACCACTGTACAGGTGGAAGTTTACAATTTAAAAGGCAGACCAAGTGTTGGTGTTTGGAGAAAATATAATTCACATAATTGTAGGAGAGTAAATTAGGACAACTATGTCTGCATGCAGTTGGAAAACTGAAAATTGAAAACGAATTTATCTACTCAAATTGAACATACCTGTGTTTCACATCCTGGCAATTCTACCCCTACCTATACATCAATAGAAATGTGTGCGTGTATTCACAGAAAAATAAAAAACATTACTCAAGGAGTTCCCATCGTGGCTCAGCGGTTAACGAATCCGACTAGGAACCGTGAGGTTGCGGGTTCGATCCCTGGCCTTGCTCAGTGTGTTAAGGATCCGGTGTTGCCGTGAGCTGTGGTGCAGGTTGCAGACATGGCTTGGATCCCACGCTGCTGTGGCTCTGGCAAAGGCTTGAAGCTACAGACTCCTAGCCTGGGAACCTCATATGCCACGGGTGTGGCCCTAGATAAGGCAAAAAGACAAAAAAAAAAAAAAAAAGGCATACTCAAGTATACTCCTAGCATCAATATTTGAATAGGCTCACATTAGGAAAAAAATCCTATCAGTCAATCAATAGTAGAAGAAATATGGATTGTATTCATAAATGTAATGCTATAAAGCAGTGGGAAAGAAAGAACTACAACTTCTTTCAACAAATGGAGGAATTGCAATGAAAAGAACTCAGATGTAAATGGATGCATACTGGATCATTCCTTTTGTGTAAAGTTTAAGGATCTCTTCCGGAGAGGCACTCAGGCCACTGCCCGCCCCCCCTGGTGGACTTGCTCTCCTACCCCTCTCAATGAGAAGTCCGAATGTCCACCTGAGCCCAGCTTCTAACACACCCCTTCGCCTCACTTCAACACTGAATCTTGAACTCCTACTTCAGAGGGATTTGAGGCCCCTCAGCCACTCCCAGCCCCTCCACTTGCATACCCACAGAGAGACTCCCCCTACACGTCACTCCTTCTCCTGCCTCAGAGGTGTAGGATGCCCATATGCGCTTATAGGACACACCCTCTCTCTCCACCTTAATGCCTTTCCATCTTCCTTCAATGGTTTTTCTAGCAGTTTTATCTTTAAGTGTGTCTCTACAAGCCCCCAATTTTTGTCACTCTCCTGTGTATCACTCTTGAAATGACTTAGCCTATAAACTTACCCTTCTTATATCAGTTTCACTGTCCAAGTCCTCTCACCCATTTCTTACTCAAATTTATCCAGTGATCATTTGCACAAGTTCTGGAGTCAAGAGTGCACCTGCCCACTTTTTTGTGGCTGCTTCTGCTTAGCCCGCATAGTTTCAGAATCCACTGAAAATGTCTCATTCTTTATTGACTGTCCAGCTCCCTCCCGTGACATTGTGGACCGCTCCACCCGCCGTGAGTCTTTGTCGGTGTCTATGACCCTTCTGTTTCCAGGTACTGTTCTGATCTGCTGGCTGGTCCTCCTTTCTGTCAGGGATCGGCTTCTTGCACCTGGATGTTCAGATTACCAGTAATCTCTCCCTCCGTCCGCAGCTCATACCACTCAGAAAACCTTTATTTTGACCCCAGCATTTAGTCAGAGCTTCCCGTTTGCTGGGTATTGTCATCTGAATATTCAGCCCCTGTGGGTGAGCGGGGACCACCTCTCAAAAGGGGGAAAGAGAAAAGACTAGTGACATCCAGGGTGTTTCTGTCCTCTGTGCCTGGGACAGAATAGCTGTCAATAAATGTCTGTGGAAGGAGGGAGGGGAGAAGGGAGGAAGGAGGGAGAGAGGGAGGAAGGACAAACGGGGGGATAGCGAAGAGGCTCAGAGATACTCAGCTGTGTCGTTTTCTGGTCTGTACCATCCATCACTGTGACTTCAGCCATACAAAGGTGCAAGTGCCATGATGTGTTTACCAGTTTCAAAGAAGAAGATTCAGTTACCTGGGAAGCATGAAACTATCATTTAATATAGGTTTACTTTTTCAACTTTTCAGATGCCTTTTTTGATCTTTTTAGTGTAGCCCTTGGCTTCCCAAAAAGCTATATTTCAGAAGATGTTCCTGAAGAGAGCAGGACTGCTCATGAAAGACCATTTCAATTGAGTCCCAGTGGCTGGAGGTGCCAGGCCCAGGCAGCTATCACAAGCTGTTTCCTCATTTAGCCTCTCCACTGAACAGTTGCTGTGAACCATTAGGAGGCTGCTCTGGATGAAAAAGAAGGATTTGTTGTCTAATGTATTTTTTTACAGAGATTATTTAAGGCACGATTGCTGTTTACGGTCCCAGGATAAATTATAATCACCTTTGTTTACCTCCTATTCCTTTCATAATTAACTGACAACCTATTAGCATACATTTTTTTTTATCCCGGGAGTAATAATTATACATAATTTATATCATAAGCATTTATTTCATATCAGTGGAATGAATAAAACATTTACCTGCTTATAGCTACTTGAGGTTAACATTTTTATACAAAAAACTCACCTGAGACTTTCAATCAAATTATCAGATTTTTAATTTTCTGTTACATAATGATACTGTACTAGTCGTTGTAGTGTTTTATTCCACTCCAGGCTAAACAATCGTTTAGCAGAGCGCTGTGCTGGCAGCATTAATTACCAATGATGCATGCTTTGCTGCACAACGAGTTGCAAATAATTTAAAAAAGTGAAATTTGCTGATATGAGACCTGGAGCCATTGAGATGCTACAAAGCTCTCAAGATGCTACAAAGACCTCTAGGCCTTTCGTTTCATAGCTCTTCAGAACTGGAAGAGATTCGAGAGATCAAAGGGCACATCCTTCGCCATTTGAAAGGAAAGCACTCTTAGGCCCAGAGCAGGCAAATGACTGGTACAGCCCAACCCATCAGCAAAAGTGCGTCAGAGCCTGATTCAGTACAAACGCACTGGTCCCCACTCCAGGACATTTTCCAACCACACGTCTTTGAGGAGATGCTCTTTTCTCTCAAAACAGGGTAAAACATAAGTGTTTGGATGCAGTGTAGTCTCATGCACAGATGTTTGAAACAGATTCTGGAGGAGAAATACCACAAGCTTTCCTCTGCGGGGTGGCTCAGGTCACGTTATGGAGGAGCAGTATAAACCTCTCAGAAGCTTAGTGGGTTGACTAGACGGCCAGTGCCCGGGCAGAACAGGCTGCCACCTAATCCCCAGCTCTCTTTCACACCACGTGTGTTACTGGCTGTTATTTTATTCTAAATGCATGGGTCCCGGGCCCTTACTGCTCTCAGAATATTTTACTTTCCAGCTGCAATTACTTAGGAACCAGTGGCAAAGCTGGTCGAAATACAAACGTACCGTTTCACCCAAGAAATCTGTTGCTTAGAGGATTTGGGTGGTTTCATGAGAGAAGAAAAGAAGAAATGCGTGATCCAGAACACAGATGCTGGAGAGGAAGGAAGAGGCAGTTGCGTGCTTCCTCCGTGGCAAGCCCCTGCTGAGGTTCCTTCGGAGACTTCTTCCATTTGCCCTGGGGAAAAGTATGATGATCCTCATCTTGTAGAGGAGAAAATTGAGGCTTAAAAGATTAAGTCACTTGAGTTACAGCTGTTGCAAGAGATAGTGCTGGCATTTGAATCAAGGTCTGGGTATTTCTAACACCCAGGCTCTTTCCATGACACCACACCAACAGCAAGAAAATGATAACTGGCATTTAGGTAGAAATGCTAAAAAAAATGAACAAACAAACCAAAACGGAAAACACGCTACTCCATGTTTTTCTGCACCTCAATCTGGAAGTACAAATGCTGTGTCTTGAATGTAGTCTACCACCTTGCCTGGAAAGAACAAAGTATACCTTTCTTGAAGAAGCTTTTTGCATCGCTAGCAAGGCAAGGTGGGAAGAAAACGCATGGGTCCTCCTCCTGCCCCCATCCATGAAATGCTGGAGTCCTTCAAGCCTCTTCGAGGGTCTCCTGTCTTTTACTCAATGTTGTCTTCATAAGCAGTCTCCTCCAGGCACGTGACTTCGAACACATTATCTCCTGATTCCTCAGTTTCCACCGCCAACCAGAAGCCCTCTTCTGGGAACCTGCCCGACCTGTGTACTCAGCTACTCCTTTAGGAAGTCCTCAAACCATGCAAATCGGATGTGTATTAGGCCACGCCCGTGATGTCCTCTCTCAACCCCCTGCACTAAAAGGAAACAAAGAAAAAGAAAAAGAATTCAAAACTGGTCCTTTCCCAGGGTTCCTTAGCTCAATCAATGACATTTTCTATTTGTTCAAAACAAAAGCCTGTCTCCTCCCCCATATCCAATTCCCTGCCTGCCTATTTTGCTTCCTAAATAGATCTTGAATCCATCCATGTTTTCCAGCTCCACTGCCGCCATCATAAGCATGGCTAATAATATCACTCACATGGACTTCTGCCATTGCCTTCTAATTGTTGTCCTCAAGTTTAGCATTGCACCCCCACCTCATTTCTGTTTTCTGAACTGTAGCCGTAGACTGATCTTCCCAAGAGTCAAATCTGACAATATCAATCTCCACGAAAAATATTGGGAAAGACCTTTTAAACTTTAGAACAAAAGCAGAAACCAGAAATGAAAGATTGATAAAGTAGACTACACGAAAATAAAATATTTCTCAGAGTTCCTGTTGTGGCTCAGCAGGTTAAGAAACAAACTGTATCCATGGGGATGCGAGTTCAATCCCTGGCCTCACTCAGTGGGTTAAGAATCCAGTGTTGCCACAAGCTGCAGTGTAGGTCACAGAGGCGGCTCAGATCTGGTGTTGCTGTGGCTGTGGCGAAGACTGCAAATGCAGCTCTGAGTCGACCCCCAACCTGGAAACTTCCATATTCTGCAGGTGTGACCCCCCCCAAAAAAGAGGAAAAAAAATTTATGATGACAAAACCACTCTAAACAAAGTCAAATATAAAAGATACAGCTGGAAATTTAAATAAAACACCGATTTTTTTAAACTTAAATAAACTTTAAAAAATGACAAAACCTAGTAGAAAGATGAACAAAGGACAAGATACACAAATGCACAGACATGCATAACATATGCACAAATGGCTCTTAACATTTTATGAGATTCCACCTTATAATAAGATAAAGACAAATTAACAAGATACGATTTTCACTTATCAAACTAGCAAAGTAAAAAAGTTTAACAGTACATTCTGCTAGTAATGGTATAGAGAAAAAGCCCTGTCTTAGTGCAGTAATGATAGAAACTTGTAATTTAATATAGTCTATCAATTTTAAATGCACATATTCTTTGATCTAGCAATTTACTCTTGGGAATTTATTCTTCAGGTATAATTTCACGTTTTAAATTATCCATACCTATATCCATAATATATAAATTGGAACAATGTTGTAACAACTGAAGATTGGAATAAATGTAATATCTCTCAGTACTTAATTGGGAAAGTGTTTTGTGGTTCATTCTTGCAACAGAATACTATGCAGTCATGAAAAACAGTGAGGACAGTCTACATATGCAGTAAGGAAGCAATCTTGAATATGTCCCTAAATGAAAAAAGCAATGTGTAACACTGTGTGAATATAGGAAATGTGTGTGTGTGTGTGTGTGTGTGTGTGTGTGTGTGTTGTATATTCTTGTGTATACATGTCACAGCTCTGGAAGGATACACAAAACATTCCACCTCAGAGGGGACCTGCATGGCTAGAAGCTTCTGTTGAGCAAGACGTTGACTTTTCACTGGATACATTTGCACAACAGTAACTTTGTTACTTACATATGCTGTGTATTTCTGCCTGTCTGTGCAGAGAGGGAGGAGTGTTGGCAGCCCTTTTTGAAGTTTGAGTGTGAAAGGGAAGTTTGAGTGTGAAAGGTAGTAAGTAGAGTGGGTGAGGAACTGAGCAAGGGTTTTGTAAGAGGAAAATCTTTAGAGCTGCTGAGAATGAGAAAGCAGAGAATCTTCGGATGCAGGAGAGCAGAGCGCATCCATCAAGCAGCCCAGAGCTGGAGCTACGGTGGAGGATGAGGACCTACAGGTGAGATGAAGAAGGAGGAGACGCGGGGTCTCACCACGCAGCAGGTCGGACAGGAGGGTCTGGGAGGAAATGTAAGTTGACTGAAGTCATTTGTTTCTCGGCAACTTCACTGTTCTGAACAAAAAGTTCCTGCCACGTCAGTGGGTGAAACCCAAAGTGAGCAGAATTCCAAGGAGGACGGAGGAGGTGACCAGGTGATAGGCAATGGGAAACCCTTACACCAACTCTAGAAACACTCTGCACAGGGCAACGTTAAGCTGGGGCTTAGTCCTCTTCTGCAGGAGGGGCCTGTACTTGGCACCAGCAGTACTCCAGAAGGAACAGGCTGAATACAGTTTTGAGAATCCCTTTGGGGAGCATTGAGCCTGCAGTGAACCCTGACACCCCCATCCCTGCCGGCCTCCCCCGTCCCTCCAGCACAGTCAGAATGTCATGCAGCTAGCTGTGTGAACCCTCCTCCGGTTTCCCAGACAGAGGCCCTCGTCATCCCCTGCCTCTGCTTCGATCCCCATTGCCATGTTCTCGTGCACATGCTAACCTGAGCTCTCCACCCGTCGGCCTGCTGCCTCTTGAGTTCCCTGTGGGGGCCTAGTTTGGGGCCACCACACCGGGCCGAATACACCTGCACGAGTGGAGATTCGATACACTCGTCTTATTTTACACACGACGTAAACAATTGAGTTCTTGTTGGGTTTAAACTTGGTCTCGTGGCTTTCTAACTGCTTTCTAAAAGCTCAGGGGCCACGTGTTATAGGCAGGTTAAAGGCAACTGGGATCCTTGCCTATGAAAAATGACCCCCATATGACTGGAAGGTCAGGCAGTTTCTGTGTCCGCCCATGAGCACTGAGCACAGAAGCACCCTGTCCCTCTTATGGCTTCTCCCTGAGTCCTTCACACAAAGCCCGGCCCCGGTGTATTCTCAGGAAACAGTAGTTCAGCAAGAAACTCTAGCTTCTTTCCAAAGCAAATCCAAAGTGACAGTGCCTTGAATCTCTGGGAGCCCAGCTCGGCGGGCCGACATGGAAAGAATGTCGGACAGCAGCCCTTCTGGAAAGAATCGGGCACCATCCTTCTGCTGTGTTTAGAAATAACATGCAATTGCCTGCCTGCCTTCTAACTCCCCTTCTTCAGGCACATCTGAAATGGTCCTCATTCTCCTCGGACCCCGCACTAAATGGTTCTTCAGCCAATATTAAAAAGTAATCTCCCAGCTCATTATTAAATGAGAAATGAAGGAGCTGAAGGTAAAAATCAAATGATCACTCTGGACAGATGGCTGTGCCTTTGCAGACCAGCCACGGAGCCTCCTGGGCCAAAATGTAAAGGAAAAGCAAGTTTCCTTCTGTCATTCCAGTCTCTTTTAAGGCCATTAGCACCATATTATAATTAGCACCAGCTCTCCAAAATGCATTTTGAGGGGCCAACATGGAGCTCTGAGCGGAGATGAAGGTGCATTAATAAGACTGCATCTAGACTCTGGCTCGGGAGCCATCCCTGAGAGGCAGTTTGTAATTGGCTTTCATCTGACTTCACAAGCTTCCCTCCCACCCGAGGACACACTCGTCAAAAGAACCAAAGACAGAAGCTATTGCCATCTAAGAGAAAGAAGGTAAAAATAATCCTCACAGAGTATTTTAATAACACTTCTACACCATGTACTATTTTTCCCTGCAATAAATAAATGTATGAAAGTCTCATTCTAATAAGAAAAAAAATGAGGCAAAATGTGGCAGTTTCCACTTTCAAATAATATGGTAGTGTTAATGGTGGAAAGTGGCTGAACCCAGACCCGCAGAATATTTTTTTTTTGTCTTTTTGCCTTTTATGTAGAGCCGCACCCGCGGCATATGGAGGTTCCCAGGCTAGGGGTCTAACAGGAGCTGTAGCCGCCGGCCTTTGCCACAGCCACAGCAACGCGGGATCCGAGCCACGTCTGCAACCTACACCACAGCTCACGGCAACGCCGGATCGTTAACCCACTGAGCAAGGCCAGGGATCGAACCCGCAACCCCATGGTTCTTAGTCGGATTCGTTAACCACTGACCCACGAAGGGAACTCCCAGACACGCAGAATTTTAGGGCTGATCAATATTTTAGAATCGAACATGTACTATATTGATGTATGTGAATGTGGAGAAGAAAAAAGCAAAGTCATCTGCTAGGACATGATCATGATATAAATACAGAGAAGACAGTCTTTGGAGTCAGGCTGCCTGTATTCAAATCTCGGACTCACCAATTAGGAAAAGGGCAAATTCTTGTCAAGACCGTTAAACTTTATCGAGACCCCTCACTGTGTCTCCTTGTCTCATTTGCAAAAAGAGAATAATAATACCTAACAAGGTCACTATGACAAATGAGTGAATTCACAAATCTAACACACTTAGAAAGGCACTGGACAGGGTGAACTCTTTGTGTCAGCTCTTCTCATTAATGACAACGATACCTACCTTCCAGGTGGGCACGCAAGGTGGTGTGGTTGAAGCACTGACTTGGAAAACCTGAGTCCTCAACCCAACTCTCACTCAGTTGTGAAGTAAGTCCCTTCCTCTGACATCAGTGGCCCTCTGGGGGGAAAATAATACAAATGAGCAAACTGGATTGAATGACCTCCAATTTCCATTCCAACTGGCACCTTCCATACTTTCTTTTGGAACTAAAGGTTTAATTTTCAGAAATGACCTCCTCCCATTTGGAAGAACTGATTAGCTCTTTAATTTTAGAAGAGAAGAGAATTCATTAGTCACTTTCTCTTTCATCGACATGATACAAAAGCAACCGAGGCATTGAGCCAGGTGAGGGAACATGGTTAGCGATTTGGTTCCAACTCATTGTGGGGTGTCCTTCAGCCAAAGCTAAGTGAAATGTTTCCTTTATTAACTTATAAGAGGCTGGCTGCAAAGAGAGGTAGGGTTACAGTGGAGCGATGGCACAAGTGACAATGTGGCCAGTTGACCGAGAGAGAAAAAGTAAGAGAGAGAGAAACCAAGTCAAAGTCAGGCATTATTTGGGTAGACCAGCACTCCGTCTTGCTGTAGTAGTTATATATTGCTGGGTAAAACACTATCCTAATGTCTGGTTTCAGGCAACAGACATTGATCAAGTCTCAAGCAATTTCTAAGGGTCAGAGGCCTGGGAGGGGCTTTGTGAGGGCCTCTGGCCTAAGGTCTCTCCTGAGGTTGCAGTCAAACTGTTGCTCAAGTCTGCATCATCAAAAGCCTAGAAAGAGCTGAAGGGGCCCCCTTGAGGGGCCTCCATCACATGGCTTTTGGTGGCAAGTGCCAGTTTTTCTTCACATGGGTCTGTCCACAGGGCAGCCACCTGAGTATCCTCAAGATAAGGCCGACGGCTTTTCCAGAGCAGGATGAGATCCAAGGTTAGCGGGTGAGAGAGGTTACCCATGAAAGAGAGAGCCCTAGAGAGAAGCTGGAGTCATTCGCAACCTAATCTTGGGTGTGAAATATCATCAGTTCTACCTTTTCTATTGAGTCACACAGACCAGTTCTGGTTCAGTGTGGGAAGGACGACACAGAGGCGAGAACGCTGAGGTGGGGAACACTGGGAGCTGCCTACCACATCTGCCTGTTTAAGCCCCAAATAAATGGAAGCAGAAATGCAGTCTTCAATGGTCCTTCAGTCTGACCCTTTCTCTGAACCCTCTAGAAAAAGCTATTCTTGGATTGGTTGTTTGAGCCACCATTTACCAAGATGAACTCACTGGGTAGAAATGCATTTGTTAAGCTTTTGGAAAGAATTCTATTTTGAAAATATTTCATTTTAGTTGTCTATTAGACTTTAACGCTGGGTGTGATGACAAGGTCTGAAGATACAAAGTTTTCTTTCAACGTGGCTGCTAAGCACAAGCCAGTGACTTCACCAAAAAACAAACAAACCAAAAAAAAAAAAAAGGCAGAAAAGCTGAAAACGGTTAAATGCTCCAATATAGGAGGAAAATCTGGCCATGCTGGACTTAATAAGAGGTGGTGTGTCAGTCTCAAACAAGGCATCTTCCAAAGAGAATTTCAAGTGGAATTTTGATTATATTTAAGGAGTTCAGTGCAAGTTAAGTAATTAATGTCATCTCCAAGATAACTCAGAATTACATCCCAGCTCTGACGTGTCCCCCGTACTCCAGATTTGTGGATATAATTGCCCACTTGACATACACTATGCACTTGAGTGTCTAATAGGTCTTAAAACTTAACATTTTCAAAATAGAGCTCCCAGCTTATCCTGCAGCCATCCAACCCCTTTCTTCCTGAGTCTTCCACCTCACTGTATACGGCACCATCATCAATGCAGTTGCTCAGACAGCTTAGGAGTCACTTAAAATTCTTTATTGTTCCCCATGCCTCATGTAGAACCATCATTTGATCCTGCTGGTTTGGTTTCCACCCATATATCACATCACAAGTGTGCCTACCTCTATATTAAGTGAAATCACCCAAGACCAAGCCAGAATGCTCTCAATTACCCGGACTTCTGTGTCTTTGCTGCCGATTAGTTTCTCTGATTCCTTTCTGGAATCCCCTTTATTCACTCAGCATAGCAGTCAGAATGATCCCTTAACTTTTAAGGCGGGGCTTAGCTCGGTTCCTGCTTAAGGCCCCTCAGTGGTTTCCAGTTATCCGTAGAGATAATTTGGAACTCCTCCCCATGACTGCAAAGCTCCGCCTGTGCTCCTTGCCTCACACACTTCCCCACTTGCTCATCCCCCGGCACCACACCCCCGGAACACACCATGCTTGTTCCCACATCAAGGCTTTTCTACTTGCTCCACCTCAAAGCTCCTCCTTCAGGTACTTGAGTAAACATTCTCCTGATTATTCAGGGCTCAAATGAAATGTCACCTCTGGCGGCACTTCATGACAATCTGTGTGGGTCAGTCCTGGTCCCTAGCACTTTCCATCACGTTGAGTCTGTGCTGTTTCCTCGTGTCAGTTGGCTGTATTAGAAGCCATATGTTTCTTGATTACTGTCTTGTCTCAATGGAATATAAACTCTAAGAAAGCAGGAGTATGTCCTCCCTTATTGATATTCAGCTTCCCAGGATCTAATACAATACATTACAGTGTTAGATCTAGCATAGAGTTGGCACTTAATATTTATGGAATCGATATTTATTGGATCATAATAATAAGTCATTATGAACTATCTAGTTGTCGGGGCTGGGCACGTCCTTTCCTAGCTTATTTGAGCACTTGTGTTGGTTTTCTCCAGGTACAACACTTGGGTAACTTTTTGCACTAAGACCTTGGGTGAGAGGAGTGAGTGGCAGGCCAGATACACAGAGTAGTGAATGGACGTGAAGAAGTCCTTTTCTCAAACCTGGTGGCTCAACTGGAAGCGGGGATAAGGAATGACACAGACAATATGAATAAGAAATATTCACGTTCAACGTAACATCAAATCCCTGAGCTAGGGTACCATTTAAAATATTATTGAGATAAAAACTTCTCGAGTGCTGGTTTGGTTGGATTTTCATTTTGGATTTCCTCTTCTCCTTCTCACAAGTGCCAAAAGCAGTGCCGGGTATATAGGCGGAACTCAGTGAATATTTCTGGATGCGTGTGAAACGATGAAGCAGTCACAAAGACCAGAGCTGGTTGGAAGTCTGCATCAGCATGGGCATGCAGAGAAAAGAATGTGTAATGCCCACATCAGGCCAAAGAGCACTTTGAATCCAGGACACGAATACACCAAATTGAAGAGACGAGTAAGTGTAATATCAAAATCTCTCAGTGACAACAATACAAGGAAAGAAGATAACAGATAAATAGCCTTCATAAACACTGACTCAAAGATCCTAAACAAAGGAATGGCAAATGAAATCCAACAATGTAGATATGAATGAGAATTCATCGTGACCAAGTGGGGTCTGTTCCTGCAACGAAAGTTGATGTGATATTCAAAAATTAATCAGTATCTCAAAGAGACACCAAACCTACATGCTTTATAAGGTAAATTCTACCAGTTATTCAAGGAACAGGTCATTTTTATGCTGTGCAAAATATCTCATGATATAGAGAATGGTAGGCTAAATCTCGACTCATTCTATGAAACTAGCATAACTTTAAAAACAAAAGAACAAAAAAGTGCAGCAAGATAAATGAAAGAAGGAAGGAATGAAAGGGAAGCAATGAAAATGAAACAGTACCTCACTGCCATTTATTTGCTTGTATCCTTAAAACACATATTGATAAACCACATTAATCGGTATATGTAGAGAATAAAATACCCTATAAACAAACAAAAACTTCAAAGTTTTAATATTTGGTAATCTGAATAAATAGAGAAAAATAAACATGATTATCACAATCGTTACTGGAAAAACACTTCATAAAATTCAGCACTTCTTCCTGGCAAGCATCTTTCACTGGAAACAGAAGGGAATTTTCTAAGCCTACTGAAAGGACTCTCCCAGTTAACCACAACCAGCATTGTAGGAAAGATGAATCATTAGAACCAATCAAGGGCAGAAACGAGAAACTGTCACAGAAACTAAAAGTTGCAAACCATACATGAGATAAGAAAAAAAGTATGGAAAAGCATAGAATAGTAGTTTTCGAAGTGTGGCCCTGTACCACTGCTGTCGGTTTGTCGGAGCAAATTATCAGGCCCCACGCCAAGGCCTGAATCAGAGACTCTTAGACTCTTGTTTTAATAAGCCCTCAAGGGATGAAGAGAGGAGCGCGGGGCTCCAAGGTGCTAAGGTTTGAGAACCTCGCTGTAGGCAGTGGTGATGGCACCTGCCCAGGTCTCCGGTCTGGCCAGGGCACTGTTACTCCCCAACAGCTGGCTGGGGGTGTTGGCTTCCAAGAGTCTGCAGCTGCCGCTGTTCTCCTGAGAACTACCCTTAGTGGAAGAAAGCCACGTGCTCAGAAATACCTAGAGGATTCTACCTTACACGTGGGGCAGCCTGCAGGCACCAGCTGACTGAGTGATAGGAAGTATCAAAGGCCCTCTGGCTTCCAGATCACTCACAGGATCCGGTGATGCCGTTCACCGTCCAAAAAGTCCTAAGCGATCAGACTGAGGCTGGTCCACGGCTGAGCCACGTCTGTGCCCAGCTTCCTTCCCTTCCCTGGCCTGCCCCCCTGGCTCTCCCACAGGTGTTACCTGAGAACGCACCTTCTCTTAGAAATCCAGCTCTGCTTCTGGATTATTCAATCTGAGACATCAATTTTGAACAACACTGTTTCCTACCTGGAATTTTTTAAATAACCAATAGTGAAACTGCTTATAATTACATTACTCACTCCCTCGCTCTCTCTCTCTCTCTCTCTCTCTCTCTCTCTCTCTCTATATATATATATATACACACACACACACATTCTATACTAATATATACTCTCTCTATATACTTTTTTTAATATATACTGTACCTATGTAATGCTATTTGCCAAGTTCTTTCTATATATTAAATCAATCAATGTACTCATTATTTTGACACAGATACATTACTATTATCCCCATTTTATGGATGAGGAAACTAAGACACAGAGAAATTTAATAGCTTTCACGATGTCATTTATATAAAGATCTTTATTAACTGGATGAAAGATAAAGGTTCAAATGTAATTTGATTTTACAAATAACAGTGAAATATTAGAAATTTGAAATGCCACAATTAAAATTTTTAAATGCAAATAAGAGTTTATCAGAACACGGAGTTTAGCCAAACATCAAAGCAGCTAATCGTTACATTCACAAATCACTTTACTTGGTCGTCATTGCATATGTTTACTTATTTTGATATATATACCTGTGACAGAAAAAGACTGTTCTCCCAATCCTTGGTTTCTAAATTGAGAAACTAAATAAATTCAAATCAGTGTTCCGATGATCCCATGCTAACTGAACCCTCTGTACTTGGAAAACTCAAGGATCAAAGAGGTTTTCCTCACTATCAGAGCGTAGTCTGGGACTTCTTACTCTCCACCTTCCAGAGCAGAACAGATTGGGCCTGGAAGAAAACCCGAGTCCCATCTTACCTTTATCTTCTCAATGCTAGGCAAGGCCCGCGGGCTTATCCTGGCCACTGTATGCGAGTGGGAGGGACCCACCATGGCCGCCCCCAGGCTGAGGTCGAGGATCTGGTGGTACCATGACCTGTGACCCTACGCAAGGCGGCAGAACCTACATCAGCCTGACTCCCCAGCAAACACATGAACCTGAGCCCACTCTGCTTCCCAAGGGCATTGGTACAAGTGAGAGAAGGAAAAAAAAAAACGTTGCCATGTGTAACCACTGAGATTTTGAAGTTAATGTGTTGCCACAGTGCAGTCAAGCCTGTCTTGAGTAACATGACAAGTATTTATTAAATCTCCTATCAGTGCGAAAGAATAAACTAGGTAAAGAAAAGAAAGTATTCAAATTTTAAGGTGGAATTAGCCTTCTTTCATGTAATACAAAAGTTAACTCCTTAATAAGGATATAAAGAAAATATTAAAAGAAAATATAAGAGCCTATTTTAGTAACATTTGGGTAAGAAAATAATTTTTTATACAAGTTGCCAAATTCAGATATTAAAGAAAAGAATGACAGATACAACTACGTAAAAATGTGAAATCTTCTCATGAAGAAAGACATTTTAAAGATGAAAAAAATAGGAATTCCCCTCGTGGCACAGCAAGGATGAATCTGACTAGTATCCATGAGGATGCGGGTTCCATCCCTGGCCTCACTTGGTGGGTGAAGGATCCATCATTGCCGTGAGGTGTGGTGTAGTTCACAGACATGGCTAGGATCCCATGTTTCTGTGGCTGTGGTGTAGACAAGAGCTACAGCTCAGATTGGAACCCTAGCCTGGGAACTTCCATATGCCGCAGGTGCGGCCCTAAAAAACAAACAAACGAAAAAAAGAAAAGATGAAAAAATAATTTTCCAGTTGTAGAAACATTTTGTTATGTACCTGTGTGCATGTACACACACACAAACATAATGTATATCAAAAATAACTAAAAAGAAATTTAATATCTCACGTGTGAATAAGTAAGCACCTAGTACATATAAAATAATAATGAAGAAAAGGTATGAATGAGATATGTTACAGATGAAGAAACCCAAATAGATGTCAAGGATGTTTATAGAGACCCATCTTCCCTACAATAAAAAAACTTAAATTAAAAATGTATTATTTTTATTTTTTAAACTGATAAAATATTCAAAGACAAATAAAGACAGAGGTGAAAATCAGATCATACAATGCAGTGCTGGATTCTGTAAATAAGAAAAAAGCTTTTGAGGACAATTTCATATTATCTGTCAATTAAAAACAAAATTTTACTCAGAAATTCCATTTCTAATAACAAAGAAATATTTAGCCATATGCACAGATTTTATAATAATATTCAGTGTAACATTATTTGTAACATTTCCAAATTATAAATGTAATGCACATCAAAAAGGAGACATGAAATATATTACATTGTATTTATATTGAGGAATACTGCGTAAGTATTTAAAAATTAAATAAGACACGTTTACTGACGTGGAAGAATGTATCAGATTTAGTATAAATGAAAAATACAAGTTGCATTCAATGAGCGTAGTTCAATCTCTTTTATATAAAGGACTATGACTAAAGGCATATAGTTTATAATATTGACCTATGGATCTAGAAATGTCATACTACACTTTATGTAATTTATTAAAATGGGAATATATTAGTTATAAAAAATCAGTAGACTCACAGACACAGAAAAGAAACTTATGGTTACTAAAAGGGAAAGGGTGAGAGAAGGGTAAATTAGGGGTTTGGGATTAAAATATACGCTCTACTATTATATAAAATAGAAAAACAATAAGGACCTATAGTATAGCACAGGGAACTCTACTCAGTATTTTGTGATAACCTCTAAGGGAAAAAAATATGAAAAAGAACAGATCTATCTATGTATCAATGTACATAGCTAGCTAGCTAACTAACTATATACCTACCTATCTATCTATAACTGAAACACTTTGCTGTACACCTGCAATGAACAAAACATTGTAAATCAACTATATTTCAATAACATTTTTAAAAAAATCAGTTACATAAAAGTAATATGCAGAGCCTTCTGTTGAATCAACAGGGAATGTTATAGTTTTGATTATTGTTCCCCAACGCTAGTTATTCTTATAATATAGTTCTCAATATTGCAACACTGTGCATACTTATAGTCACATATTCTTTTCCTTTAAATCAATTCTCTTTTATTCCCACATAAACTTATTCTTAAAAGTTTAAGCCATTGCATAAATGAGTGATAACTACAAAGACAAATGCAAAAGATTATTCAATTTGAAAGTAGATTGTGCACCTAAATCATAGATTATATATTGCAAATGTAATAAACATTAAACTTCTTAAAAAAATGGCTGCCTGAAAATAAGTCTCTTAATGAGAAAGAGGCAGATGTTTTGGACCAGTTAAATAAAGCACGTTTGCACTGAACACTTAGGACGTCTATGTCCATAATATAGTTGATTTCTTCAGTTTAACTCATCGGTCCCAAATTATGTCATCCACACGCGGTTGGGAAGGCCAGCACGCGCCTCTAACAAGGTTCAGTGCTTCAGTTTCATGGCTTTTCCAAAAGAAGTGAGTTGTCCAATACACCTTTACTCAGAAAGACTTGGGCACCCCCCCACACACACAGTCGAGTCTTCTCCTGAAGAGGTTCACTTAACGTTTACATGAAAATGCCCGAAATGGGTAGAAGAAAGGATCTCTAATCCAGCACTCACAGCCCTCATCTGACTTAAGAAAATATCCATGAACGCCGTGCATTAGGCCCATCAGCTCTCTCTTCGCAATGTTCAAAATAGTTCTCAGCTCCTTTTGTAGAGGTTTATAAGCATAACCTCAGAGTGATCAGCAATAACATTTTAGACGTTTGATTTGAATGGTTGCATTTCCCAGAGGACCCACTCCCTCTCTCGTTGCACTTGTCTGACAAGCAACTGTTATTTGAATAGCCTCCATTTCCTGAGTCTGAGACACCATACTAAACAGCCTGCACACACGATGTCATTCAGTTCCCACCATAGCCCACACAGCTGGAATCCCCGCTATGCAGTTAAGAACCTGAGGCTCGAGGGGCTAAGGTGACCTGCTTGGGATTGCCGAGTCAAAAGTTGCCGTCTAAGCATCAGCATCAAAAAGGGAACCTCAGTATGTTGAGTTCCAGAACTATCTTCTTATCGTCTAAACAGAAGCTAGAAGCTGCAGCTACTGAATGTCCTCAGAACAACTCTGTCCCTCCATGGGCTCTTAAACTGGGGGGACAGGGGCTGCTCAGGCACGATGGCCTCTAGAAGGTGCAGATAAGGGGGTTATCTAGAGTTACAGCTTGATCAAGCCATTGGCTGGAAAGAGTGCCTGTGAGCTGTGCGAGTGTGTGTGTGCGTGTGTGTTTGTACAACCTGCCCGTCCCACCTGCCTGGCTTCTTCTCCACCCCCTTTCTTCCCATCTCTCATCCCCAACCTGCGCACCTTTTACAGCCCAACCCAGCCCTACCACTATCTACACTTCCACTGCGGATTTACGTAAAAACATCCCGTGATGACCATAATCGATACATTATACTTTTTTGAAATGCTAACTAAACCAGATTAAGGACCAATATTCTACTGCCCAGGCTTCTTAGCAAATGTATTTTGTTAGGACAGCTGAAGGAATTAATCGCAGTCAGCAATGAATGTGTTCAAATTTCCCTGCATGTATTTGAATTAGCCACGAGCATTTCTCTGCATTCAGGACCCTAGGTTCTGTCTACGATTTCAGGTACAAACACCTGCAGTCTAGGTCTGGAAAGTAGGCTGAACTGACAGGTGTGATCCTTGCTTTCTCCCTGCTGTATATCAACCACAGTGTGTTTCAGCCCAAGCCCAGACTCTAAATTGAGAAGCAGTTGAGAAGCAGCTTGATGTTCTGCTCTGCTGTTTAATTGTGCCATGTGGTCTTTAAACAGCTTTTTCTTTCTTTTCCCCCTTTTTTTTTTTTTTTGAACAGTCAAGATGAAATTGGCTTCTGGTCAGCAACTCGTTTTCTTTTTTCCTCCTCTGAGGTAGAGTAGCCAAAAAGGATTTTGTTTTGTTCCATTTTGCCTGCAAAGCTATGGGTAGCCAAATATGACTGCAAATTATCTACATTGTTTTTATGAAGAAAAATATATTTATTTTCCTAGCACTTGGAAGCATCGCTTGCTAGGGCCAGGGAACTGATGTTGTCCCCTGGTTTCTGTCCCACTTGTACCCTAATTGGAGAGATCTGAGCGCATCAGAGGATCTGTGTGGCTAAATCGGGGTATTATGAAAATAGTTCACAAAGCAAGTAGAAAGCTATATATAAAAATGATATTTACTTCTCATTTTAAATGAAGCCTAAGACAAAAGGCATATAGGTAAACACAGCTGCAACATTTTTAGGCATATAATCAAATGCAAAAATAATATTGGAAAACTATGTTAATTATTGTAATTAAATTGTGAACAGTATTGATAGAAAAATATCCTTAAAACATATAAAATCGGAATGGAGCTTATCACATTAAGGGACTCTGCTCTATCATATATGATGTCCTTATATATGGTGGATGGACCACTTTGCCAACAGCCTACTGCTCCGAGCAGTTGAGCAGGGAAAGGAATGGATTGGTGGGGACCAGGAAAAGGCCCCATATCTATTCGCTTCTCAGCCCTGAGTTCAGAATTTGGAGAAATATGTTTGTCTGACCCAAGCTCAGAAAGTTGGCAAGGAATGGTTTAAAGAGCATAGACTCAGGAGTCAAGTTACCCTGGAAAAGCATGGCCCAGTCATCTTTCACCAGCGTGGTTTTCATCTGCACGTCCCTGTCTTTAACATGAGGTAGGGTCCTGAGACCTTCAGAAACCCAGCTTCCACTTTGACAAAAGCATCGTCCTGCCCAAAAGGAAGTGTGCCATGTCCCCTCATGGTTTGTCCAACCTTAGCATTCTGTGGGCCTGGAGTTCTCATCCTTGATTCTCCTTGCCTTGGGGTCTGGGGAGTGGTCAAGCTAACTTGGCTCAACCATAAAGATACTGAACTCCCAAAGTCCAGGAGACAGTCTTCAGCTGCTGTTCGTCTTAGTGTTTGTTTTCCTCATGGATTTCTTTGTTCATGGAGACCCTTTAGCTCCAATCGAGGTTTTTAAACCAGTCTTGGAGTCTTGTTCTGGTCTAGCATACTTCCCTTTTAGACTCCCTCTGGTTGTAGGAGAAAACCGGTCATCAACCAAGAGGTCTACAGGAGCCATTTCTCCTACTTAGTTTGTACCATCCAAGAAAAAAAAAATTGCTTCTTCAAGCTTTCCAATCAACTTCCCTCACAGCAAAGGCTGGTTGAGGAGCCACGCTGTAGTCTGCCCCATCTGTTGCTTCGTGGAAATGTTTGTACAGGATCTGGGCTTTCTGCCGAGTCCCATTTCCATCATAAGTCTTGTGTTTCCTGTGCATATTCTCACTCTACACATTAACCCCCTTTTCAGTTTTCACTTAAGTCTTATCTCTCACTTGATGAGCAATTTTTTCACTGGCTGGATCATTTACAACAGTTTCACAAATGTCTTTTTCTCATTTCTGTAGGGAGAAATTGGTGAACTTGTTCATTCCTCAGATCTGAGCCACCGCTGAATTCATTTCTCTCTTTAATTTACTCATTTTTATATTCTGGCGAAGAATCCTAAATGGCTTAGCTTGTCTCACTTTTTCTTAATTTTCATCATACATACTGGCAGTTGGCTTTTTTTTTGGGGGGGGGGAAGGTACAATTATTTCACAAAGAACTAAATTTTAATAAGTGAATAGAAATTACTGCCTGTAGCAGCAAGTGAGATGTCCCAAGCCATAAAGAACGGGCTTGCTGACATAGATATCGGGCTGGCTCAACCCTAGACCCCAGCTGTGGGGCACAGCTAGATACTTACCGTAGGAAGACACCACAATATTTGTCTAAGGTTGTAGTGGCAGAGGCAGTAGATCCACTCAACTTCAAACACCACATTTCTCCACAACTCACTGTAAGTCACATAAGCCAACCAGCCTCAACTGATCTGCAAGATGAAAATCATAATAATAATGATACCTGTGTCACAGTATTGTGAAGATCAAATAAAATAACATTTGTGAAAAACGTTTAAAAAGTACTCATCCATTAGAGGGCTTTCTTTCCTGCTCTGGAAATTCTATTCCAGAATAACCCCCTCCCCATTCTGCCACCAGCCAAGAAGTAGCCGTGGTTTAAGGGCTAGCACAGAATCTGCATAGAGAAAATGTAATGGGGGTATATGTGAAATTTTACAAACTCTTTTAAAAAATAAGTGTTTTTACAACCATTGAAACAAAACATGGAACATTGCTAGCAGGGATGTGAAGTGGTTCAGCCACTGTGGAAAGCAGTACAGCAGGACTAAGTCAGAAATGTATATAGAATGATCTTATGATCCAGTAATTTCTCTTCTGCATACACACTCAAAAGATTTGAATGTGGGGGCTTGAACATATATTCGTACACCTGTGTTCAAAGCAGCATTCTTCGCTCTAGCCAAAAGGTAAAAATCACCCAAATGACCACTGACAGATGAATATATACAAAAATGCAGTATATACACACAATGAAATATTATTTAGCTTTAAAAAAAAATGACATGAAATCTGATACAGGCTACAACATGGATGAACCTTGAAGACATTTTGATCAGTGAAATAATCCAGCCTCCAAAGGACAAATGTTGTATGATTCCAGTTATGTGAGGTCAAATTCATACAGATAGTAAGTAGAAAGGTATTAACCAGGGGTAGGGTGAGGGGTGGGGGAAGTTTCTGTTTAGTGGAGAGAGTTTCTGTTTGAGAAGATGGAAAATTCTGGAGGTGAATGGTGGTGAAGTCTGCACAAAAATGTGCCTGAACCTAATGCCAATAAATTGTACTCTTAAAGTGGTAAATTTTACGTTATATACAGTTTTTACAGGAAAAAAGGAAATGCAATCTTAAAGGCACCTATACAGAACAATCAATATCAACGTCATCCTAGTCATCTTAAATGAGTAATGATGTTTTGTAAATTAAATGTTTTATTATTCTTTTTCTCCCTCCTTTCATCAATTGCTTTTAGTGTTGATGGGTATTCATCTGCCTTAGCTATGGATTTTATAGATTAGGAGTCATTTATTTTGTTTTATCTGGTCCTCCATCAAAATGCTCAATGAATTCCAGGTCTTATGTCTGAGAATGTTTTCCTTTTGCCTCCTGGATTATGCCAGGATTTCCAAAATGGCTTATATTTTGTGGATTTTTGAGACTGAAAAAAAATTTGTATATTTCAGCCTCTCTAGTCTTCTGTAATTTTCTCCATGTAAATCTGTCTTAGAACCTCTGCTATCACACCTCCTGGTTTAGTCCCAGCTCCTCATTTCCTCTCCGCTGACTGGTGGGTAGTGTTGAGAAAGGCTTTCTCTACCTTGTCTTTCCTTCTTTCTCTTTCAAGACTTCACTGCAAGCATTACCTTCTTTTTTTAAGACTTTTATTTTTTATATTATAGTTGATTTACAAAGTTCTGTCAATTTCTGCTGTATGGCAAAGCAGCCCAGTCATACACACAAACACACACCCACACGTTCTTTTTCTCACATTATCTTCCATCATGTTCCATCACAAGTGACAAGCTATAAAGCATTACCTCCTTTCTGTCACCCATTCCAGTTCTCTTTTCTTTTGATGATGCCACTTCTCTCTTTTTCTTGCAATTTCCCTTAGGAGAGGTAACCTGCAACCCTAACACCTAGCAGCCAAAACCCCCTGTTGACTAGGAGAAGTTCAAATTGTTTATCTCATTAGGGAAATGGATCTAAGGGAGGGCAAATTATTATAGCAGTAGGCAACTCATAAATACTTGTAAGGAAGGCCCACTGTTCTAAGAAATACTGAAAAGGTATCATTGAAAAGGTCTTGCCCGGAGCTCCATCCAAACGCAAACGCTACTGTAACTGTGATTAAGAGCATACACTTTGGAATCAGCTACGCTTGGAATAGAACCTAGTCTCTGCCACCAACGAGCTACATGATCTTGGAAAAATTATCCGATGATGCTGAACTGTAGTCTTCTTCTAGGGTTAATATCTATTGCGAGGACTAAGTCAAATCAGATACACCAAGGAAGAGGCTTATATTCATCCAGTTTGTACACACTAACTACTACGCAGATGGTAACAGAAGAGGAAAATCTTCTTCTCTCTCTTTTGTTACCAGATATATTTTATCCTCCCAATTACTCCTATAAATTATATCGGCAAAACTTAAATATATATATATGTATCTCTCTATATATAATTGACAGTATGTATATAATTATATATATGTGTGTGTATGATATATATATCATATATATATGATATACATACATATGATATATATGACAGTATGTATATAATGATATATGTGTGTGTGCGTGATATATATATATATAATGATATATATGTGTGTGTGTATATCTCAACACCATTAGTTGAGATATTTGTCTCTAGAGTCTAAGGCTCTCAGTATGCAATTGTATTTCCTGAGCCCCTCCCTCCAAAGAATTCAGAGTTGAAAGAAGGTACATGCAGTCGATTATAGAACGAGGGGTTTTGTCAATCTTTGTGTCAGATTTCTACCTTCTATGCAGTAGATCCTTTACTCGGACACATTCTCTTCTTGCAAACCCATGAGGACAATGCATGTGTGTGTGCGGGCACTGTGTTGGCAGAAGCGGGTATCTTGAATGACAAGTATCATTGGGTGAGCCCACAGCACCGTCGGAAGAATCCAAGGCTCCATGAGTGATGGGAATTGCAGAAGCGGGGGAGGGTGGGCTGGCACCCCGTGAGTAATAAATATCTCTAATTATGTAGACCTCGCTACTCAAGTCTGATCAGATCGATTTGGGTCTGATGCGAAGGATGAGGAAGATAATACGAAGTCTGATTGTCTTTGCAAAAAGCTACATAGGTGTGAGGGACCTTTAAGTGACCGAACCCTAAAGTGAACTGAGTCTGGAGCATGAGTTTCCTCCCCTGAGTCAGGCCGATTGCCTTAGTTCCAGTAGCATCTGCAGACTGGGCCCCTCATGCTCAATGATCAGAGTTCAGTGAAGTCTCTGCATTGTACTGCAGGCTTGAACTTGGGTGGGTGCAGTAAGCAAAGAGCTTGACTTTCCTCTAATCACTGCCCTCCAACATGCTTTGAAGCCTCACCCTTTCTCTTTTCTTCAGCCTGTATTAATTTCTGGCTAGTTTCTATTATGAGCACTTCATTGGGAAAGTAAGGCATTTATTTGAAGTATGTAAAAGGCACTCTCGTCATAGTCAAGCCTTCTTCCAGTTTCCAGCTCAAGTCTGATGCTGGGCTCAAGGGCCTTACGTGCAGAAGAAGACATGGGCTGTTCTTACCTAGTTATCTCCTCCTTGGCGAGGCTGAGGGGAGACTCGAGAAAACGTACCAAATTCTAACTTGATTGGTTTTGTTTTAGTCTGACTACTAGGCTAAGAGTAATAGGTGTCCAAATGCTGGGTTTTTCCTTAGGTGCAGACATGTGGTCTCCTCTGAGGCCTCAGAGAATGTGAACAGTGCAGGCTTCCCAGACACACGAGGAAACAGCCCCGACTCACTTCCAGTGCTGTCCCTCCCACCCACAGCCACGTAAAGCCAGGCGCTCTCATGGTCTCCACCTTTTCAGAGCCAGGCAAGCTTGGCCACTGTCTTCAGCACCCACCCTCACCCAGGGGACCCCATGTCACTACCACAGCATGGGCAATGCAGGTCACCTGGTGCTGGCTTTGTCACAGCCTGGCCTCAGGCTGCAGAGCGTGGAAGGAGGAGGCTGCCCCGACAGTGACTTCTAACCACCTCTTCTTTCTGAGCACCAGACAGGGCATCTAGACCAGTAAAATCCTATCTAACCTCTCGTTACACATATGCGTTAAATACACCAACACAGTTTTTCTGTAAATGTGTCGAACAGATAAATGAAAAAATGAAGAAAACTTCGTGGGTGGGAAACTTCCTGTGCATATACTTACAAACTAGATCAGAAGCTTGTTAACAGCAGAAAAACACTGCATCGTATATTTATTTCAATCATATAAATGCACTTTGGTAATGATTCATATCCCACTGAATGGCTCAAGTATCTCAAAGATATGTTTCTTGTCTTCCCATTTTTATTCAGTAATTATAAATATTTTGAAGACATTCATCCCTTTAGTAGAACAATAAAATGGTTGTACTGACCAGGAAAAATAAATAAAGTAATGCGAGCAGGATAAAGTGGGGTGTGAAGATATTCTTGGAGTTCTTAAAGAAGAGGGGCAAAGGAAAGACCACTGAGATTTTTTTCTCACGTACCATAGTAATTGGCTGTATGGCAGCTTTCTTATCTCCTACAACAACAGAGCAAGCTGTCCAAATCATACCGGGAAAACCCAGGGCTCTAAGAAACCAAATGTGTGACTGCAAGTCCATGGCTAAGTGACAGACAGGGTCCAAAATGAGATCTGTTTCAGCATCCTCTTTTACTCAGTCTTGAGGAACTCCAGGTAAGAGAACTTCAAAGTGAACTCTCATACCTTCTAGGATTCAATTGTTCTTTCCGATTTTCCTTTCAATGAACAAAATTTCTTGGAGAAACAAAGTATTTCTCCCCTTGATCACAAGTTCCACGTGCCAAGAGAGAACATATCTTTTTTGGACCTGCAACCCCAGTATCCGGCATAGTGCCTACCGTCTTCACACAAAGTAAGTGCCTTCTACAATGAAAAAAATAAATAAACGACTTGTGATGAGGCAAAATGGTACCTAAGGAAAAGGAAAAAAATATATAAATAACTTGAGTTTGATGCTCTAAAGATGGGTTTTAGGAAAGGCTTGTATTTTTCAGGTTACAAGAAAACTGAAATTTGACACTTTTATTTCTTTGTACAGAGAGACAGACAGAGAGTGTGTGTGTTTCGTTTGAGAATAGCTTCCCCTTATAAAACCGGGATGAGCAGATTGCAGCAGCCCAATGGAACATCCTGACAGATTGCATTAGGAGAATGATAGCGTGAGAATCAATGTTTAAAACATTCCCCTAAAAACCAACTCTCAAAATTAAAAAAAAAAAACAGAAAAAAATTCGATCGCTGAGAAATGCCTGAGATACTTCTTTGGGAGGTATGAGCAGGAGTGAACAATTACCTTCATCTTGTTTAGATCTTTCACCCCCTAATTGACCCTGGCTTGGCTTTTAAAGATCTCTAGACTAAGTTAATCACCTCTACATAGCAGAGGAGCAGGCAGGGTCTTTCACTACGTTCTCATACAGGTCTGACGGTCCTGGATAGCCCGTAATTCTGTTATACTGACCCAGACATCGGGGGCTGCCACAGAAGGTGTGCTGAATTAGTGCTGGGAACAGTGGAAGAGAAACCCAAGGCCAGTTTCCTGAGGGGGGACAACGCAAGCCTCTGCTTCTCCTCTTTCTGTGCTTAAGTAAAGTAGTTCTCCCTCATTCCCATGCACTGACTGGCATCAGTTCGCAGCTTTGGGAGTCTGCTGATGTGGATGCAGGAAAAATATCTGTACACTCGGGCTGGCACTGGGGGGCTAGTTCTGTCTTACGCTCCAGCACAAGACCCTCCAAGACTGGAGTCTGTAGAGACTCTGTCTGCCCTGTGTTTCTCCTGTCCCTCAGACCGCTCGGGGCTCAGCGTCTCCCACCACCTCTAGGGACAGGATTCACAGAAGCATCTCCACCTGCTATCCATGTATCTCCAGCTCTAGCCCGCGCTCTCCTAATTAGGCCGCTTATCCCACTCCTGGGCGTACGTCCAGAGGAAAATATAATTTGGAAAAGGCATGCGCCCCTCTGTTCACTGCAGCATCCTTCACGGTAGCCGAGACATGGGAACAACCTAAATGTCCATCGACAGATGAGTGGTTGAAGACGATGTCGTGCGTATACACAATGGAAGGGTTCTCAGCCATAAAGCTAACGATGCCATTGGCAGCAACACGGATGGACCTAGAGATTGTCACGGTGACTTAAGTCAGACAGAGAAAGGCAAATATCATGTGACAGCACTTATATATGAAATCTAATAAAAGTGATATAATACAACTTGTTTGAAAAACAGAAATTCACCGTTTTCAAAACCAGTCTTATGTCACCGTAGCCGAAGTCGTTGAGGGGGAGGATGGGGAGGTGGGAATAACATATACACACCACTCTATAAAACACATGATTAATGGGAACTTACTGTACAGCACAGGAAAATCTGCTCGACGGTTTGTAATAACCTATATGGGAAAAAATAATGGATATATTTATAAGTATGATTGATTCATTTGCTGTACACCTGAAACTAGCATCGTAAATCAACTACACTCCAATAAAATTAAATTTAAAAAATTTTAAATAGAGCCCTCTGAATTCTGTACATAGGGTTCCAAACTAGGAATATGGAGATTATCCACTTCGAAACCCCTCCCTTAGTCAGTACCACTCCCACCTCGGCTTTTGGTTTCTTTGTTTGTTTCTTTGCTTTGCTGCCCCATGGCATATGGAGTTCCTGGGCTTGGGGCCAGGAATCAGATCCTATCCTGCAGCTGTGGCAAGGTCGGATCCTTTAACTCACTGTGCCAGGCCAGAGATCGAACCTGCATCCTGGCACTGCAGGGACGCTGCCAATCCCATTGTGCCAGAGTGGGAACTCCTCCCAGCTCACCTGTCAACTATGATGAAGAGTCCAGACACCCCCCAACCCAGTCTCCCTGTGCAGGCTTCACATCATCTGCCTCAATGGCTTGTTCCCGAGAACTTAAATAAGCCACTCCTTCCTCTTAGCGTCTCTATTTACATGGCAACATGGCTCCTGCAATGGTCCAGCCAACTGAGTTCATTTTTGGTCCATGGAAAATCACAGCCAATATTAGTATTGTAAACCAGTACACTGAATACACACTGATACTCTGAGAGCTGCTCCACAAATTGGATTTGCTCCAGTGCATGAGGTCATTCTTTACGGCCTAACTTGTTTTGTTTTATTTCATTCTTAAGGATTGGACGGAGTATCTTGATCAACTTTTTAAAATATTGTCCACTGACCAAAATATATATATATATATGTACATATACCAGTTTTTATTCCCTGATTCAACACTAAGCATGAGTCTCTGAAAGTTTTTGCTATTACTTCTGAGAAGTCATCTGGAAGAGTTTTTGCTCTCAATAGCCTTATAAGGAAAACTTTCATATGAGAAGAAATATTGCACAAGTAAAGGAAAAAAATCCTGCGATGTGATTACTTGCACCTGTGGTTTGCCATAAAAAGGTGAGGCATTTGGATCTTCGATAATCTCTGTAATAGTAAGTGCAACTATTATATGCTTTATTATTGAAGTAGATTTTGTCTTGGCACTGAAAAATTTGTTTCCTATTTTGGGGTCAGGAGGCAGTCTTGTTAGAAGAGCATTCAAACGTGCATTTAATCTGAAAGACTGATGATGATACAGTGGAAGGATGTTAAAATTCATGCTCCTATTCTTTCTTTTTTATACCTAAATTTTCCTTAAACAAAAATGGGTTATTTATCATTTTCTCGGATATTGGTTGAGGAAATTATACATCTCTTATGCTTAGCAGTCAGTATTTGCTAGTGCATATCTTACTTTCTACCGTGAACAATTGTGAACTGCACAAAAAGCTTCAGGACATATTCTTATTTAATAATGTCAACTGTTCAGAAAATCCATTATTAAATCTACTGTACAGTTTGGAGCTCAGATATACAGATACAAAAATGCATAGTAGACTTCTTAGCACATTTTATGATGCAGCATTATTCTAATACCAAAATCCAGATCTATTACAAGATAGGCAAACTACAGACCAATAGCTCTCATACACATAGAGGAAAATATCCTCAAAAAAATATTAAGAAAATGAACCAACAGTGTGGAAAAAATTTTACACTACAACCAAGTGGGAGTTCTCCTAGCTATGCAAGGCTGATTCAACATTCCAGAAGCAAAGCTATACAGTACATTACAGGCTAAAAAAGAAAACCCACATAATCATATCAATAGATTCAGAAAAATCATTTGATGAGTGTTTAAAAATTCAACACTCATTCATGATTAAAAACTCTCAGTAAACTAGAAATAGAAGGGAATTTCCTGAGCTTGATAAAGAAGATTTACCAAAAAGAAAACCCAAAAAGCAAAAAACCTACCGCTTACACCATATCCAGTGATGAGAAATACGAAGCTTTCCCGTTAATATCAGGCGCAAGTCAAGGATGGCCCCTCTCATCACTCGTTTTCAACGTTACACTGGAAATTCTTGTTAACGCAATAAGACAAGAAAAGGAAATTTAGAAGTTTACAGATTAAGAAGAAACAAATGAAACTGTCTGTTCACAGAAGACATGATCATCTATACAGGAAATCTGAAAAAAAAAAAAATTTCTGGAACCGATTATAGCAAAGTAGAAGAAGCAAGGTTAATATACAAAAGTCAAACACTTTCCTATACACCAACAACGAACATGTGGAATTTTAAATTAGAAACATAATACCATTTACGTTAACACTCCCCAAAAAAGAAATACTTAAGCATAAGTCTAACAAAACAAGTATAAGATATACATATGAGGAAAACTACAAACTTCTGGTGGACAAAATGAAATAAGAATAAAGTAAATGAAGAGATATCTCATATTCATGAATAGAGAGACTCAATATAGTCCAGATGTTAGTTCTTCCCAAATTGATATAGAGATGCCATGCAATTCCAATAAAAACCCTAGAAAGTTATTCTGAAGATGTGAATGAACAGATTTTAAAGTCTATATGCAGAGGCAAAAGAATATATGAAACAGAATATTGAAGAACAAAATTGGAGTACTGATGCTCCTTGACTTTAAGATGTATTATAAAGCTACAATAATCAAGACAATAATGTATTAATGAAAGAATAGGCAAATAGACAAATGTAACAGAATAGAGAGCCCAGAAATAGGCCCACGTGGATATAGTCAACTGATCATTGATAAAGAAGCAAAAACAATACAACAGAGCTAAGGTAGTCTCTTCAAGAAATGGTACTAGGACAACTGAACATCTACACGAAAAAAAAATCTAGACACAGATCTAACAACTTTTATAAAATTTGACTCAAAATGTATCATAGATCCAAATGCAAAATGCAAAAGCATAAAGCCCCTGTAAGACAACATAGGCATAAACCCAGATGACCTTGCATACGGTGATGGCTTTTTATATGTGACACCAGAGATTTGATTCATAAAAGAAGTAATTGATAAGTTGGACTTCATTAAAATTTCTACTCTGTGAAAGATAATATCAAGAGAATGAGAAGAAAAGCCACTGCCTGAGAAAAAAATACTTACGAAAGACGCAATTGATAATGGACTTTTACTTCAAATAGATAAAGAACACTTTAAACTCAGCAATAAGAAAACAAGTAATCTAATTATATAATATACCAAAGGTCTGAAAAGACACCTCGCCAACGAAGACATACAGATGAGAAGTAAGTACGTGAAAAAGTGCTTCATATCCTATGTCATGAAGGAAAAGAAAATTTAAAAAGTAAAATGCCATTACACACCTATATGAATGGGCAGAATCGGGAATATTGACAACCCCAAATGCTGGTGAGGCAGTGGAGCAACAAGAACTCTCATTCGTTATTGGTGGAAATGCAAAATAGAACCACTATGGAAGACAATCTAATCATTTCTTACAACACTGAATCCTCCTGACATACAATCCAGCTACCATATTCTTTGGTATTTACCCAAAGGAGTTGAAAGCTTATGCTCAAACAAAAATCTGCACACTTATGTTTATAGCAGCTTTAGTCATAATTGCCAAACTTGGAAGCCACCAAGATGTCCTTCGGTTGGTGAAAGGATAAATCAACTATGGGACCATCTAGGCAAAGGAATATTATTCAGAGCTAAAAAGAAAAGAGCTATCAAGCCATGAAAATTCATGGAGAAACCTTAAATGTATTATCACTAAGTGAAAGATACCAATCTGAAAAGGCTGCATATTGAATGCTTCCAACTCTATGGCATTCTGGAAAAAGCAAAACCATGGAGCCAGTAAAAAGATCAGTGGTTGCCAGGGGTTGGGGGTGGTGCCAGGGGTTGCAGAGTTGAGGAGGCAGAACACAGAGAAATTTTAGGGGAGTGAAAAATGCTCCCTATGATACCGAAATGCTAGATACTTGTCATTTTACATTTGTCCAAATTCATAGTAAGTACAACACTAAGAATGAACTCGAATGTAAACTATGAACTTTAGGTGGTTATGATTACGTCAGTGCAGGTTCCTCCATCATAATAAATACACCCTCTAGCAGGAGATGTTGATAATGGAGATGGCTATCTCTGTGTGGTGGCAGAGGTACATGGGAAATTGCTGTGCCTTCCTCTCAGGTTTGCGGTGGACCTGAAATTGCTCCAAAAATGTCTTAAATTTGAGAAGAATAGAGCAACCACTGCAGGAATGGAGAAGTTTGGATTTTGAGCATATTGGTGCCACATCAGTGTATTTGCCACTCACAATTTCTGACTCATAACTAATCGTAAACAGGAGCTGAACGAATCGTTAAAGGGCTGCAAACGTGCAGGCTAACAGTAAATAAACTCTGTATCTGATGCAAAAGCAGTAAACATCCCTGCTAGCTTTCAAGGGAGACTTGTACACAGTATCCCAAACAGTCAGAGATGCTCTCCTAGGAGGTTTCAGGAAGACCAGCCAGCAAGGGTTGGCGGACTTTGAGAAGCGGGCATGTTTTCGCTTTGAGAACTTTGAACTGTGACCCTGTGGTCTCTGGAGGAAAGCTGACTTTCAGAAACAAGGTCCCTGGAAAGAAGCAGTTGCTGATGGGTCATTGCCTCCAGTGGCAGGGCTGTCTTTGATTCACTCACCACAGCTTGAGGCTGTTATTGATTTGCTGATTTTCAAATCATCACCCACATAGCCCACCCCCACTGCCCACTCCCCCCCTCGCCCCCCCCCAAGGAGAGTGAAGTGGTTACAGCTTGGTTGATTTACAGAGCACGCGCAGTGATGCAAGTTTATGTCCAATTAACGGTTGTTACTTATTTATAATTTGCACTTAAACACATACACAAAAATGTTTTTTCCTTTCTTGAATATGAAAAAAATATATTTTTAATTCTTCTCATTCCCTTCTTTTGGAAAACCTCAGGCAAACCTGCGGGGGAGACTCCAAAGATTGTCCATAATTTGTGTGTGGAGGTATGATTCCGGCTAGAGTGGCCATGGGTGATCAAAGCCTTAATTCCTGAGGTAGGAAAATAACTCTACTGATTTTTGTGATTTATTGAAAAAGGCTGTATGGGACATTTAGGATGTCCCAACAAAGTCGATGTGGAACACAATACAAAAAATCATTAAATACAACACACACCCTTTATGGGCTGATGCCTATCAACCCTACAATAAGGCATTACTAGTGGAGATTTCATCAGTATATATACTTATTTCAAGGTGTACAATCACTAGTGTGATTAGGTAAAATGGTTAAGATTAATAAGTACTATTATTTAATAGAGGCAGGAGATGCAGCTCTCGGTCCATCTCTATCCATCTTTTCAGTCTTTTACTTGGAACTTAATGTTTTCACACTTCATGTTTCTCCTGAGGCACATGTGCTTGAGTGGAAGAGTTCCAACATGAAAATCGCCAAGATGACACTCAACAATCTCACATTTGAAGCTTGGGAATAAAGGCATTAGAATATTTGTGAGCTCTCTCTGCATGGTCTAGACATTTAAGGCTTGAGGGTTGGCCAAAGATTGCATTTTATCCAAAAACATCCAAACACTGGGGAAGAAAGAGACTCTTTGGTTCACCACAGCTCATTGTTTTTGTAATCTATTTGCAATCTCATTGTTTATTTATTGACCTCCCTCGTTTGGCCTTAACTATCTTGCCTGGTAAGCTATTCCACACATTTATGATTCTCTGCATGGAAAAAAAAAAAAAAAAGAAGAAACACTTCCTGACATCTGTTCTGAATTTGTTTTTCTTTAATTTTCATTTATACCCTCTTGTTCTATCATCTGTGTTGGGCTCAAAATAGGAAACCATGTTGACATTTTCCAAACCATTTAAATTTTATGTTCTTTAATTAAAATCGCCCTCTTAACTGGATAGACATCTAACCTGGTGGGTAGATGCCATGACACCACATCTGAAGACTTTTTTTTTTTTTTGGTAACTCTCCCCTACTCTCACAGGGAAAAAAAAAAAAACACCTTGAAATTGCAGAATTTCTGCATTATCCAAAAATCAAAGAAGAGTTTCATACAATTTTATTTTCTCCCCAAGTCAAGAACTCGCTAAGCGTGACTGAAACTAAATTTGAGGTAGTAATACACAGCTTTAAGACCCAGCAAGCTGGCACCATAGGGGTGCTTTTTATAAACACTCTTTATTCCCCTTGGGGAAACAGTATTTGTGTTGGTCAGAAACCCCGGCTACACAGACCAATTCCAAATTTCTCAGCTCATATATCCTGTTCCCAAACTTGGAACTCTTATACCCTGGTCCACTCGAGAAACCACATATGTAAAAGGATCACAGTTTTCAATGAAACATAGAGGACATATCAAACTTAAGTAAAAAATGAGTAAAAGGCTTACTTGGGCTGAGGTTTTGAGTTATGTTGGAACCAATATATTTTTTTTTTGTCTTTTTGCCTTTATGTAGAGCCGCACCCGCAGCATATGGAGGTTCCCAGGCTAGGGGTCTAACAGGAGCTGTAGCCGCCGGCCTTCGCCACAGCCACAGCCATGCGGGATCCGAGCCGCGTCTGCGACCTACACCGCAGCTCATGGCAACGCTGGATCCTTAACCCGCTGAGCGAGGCCAGGGATCGAACCCGCAACCTCATGGTTCCTAGTCGGATTCGTTAACCACTGAGCCACGACGGGAACTCCAGGAACCAGTATGTTGAAGACTAAATTATTGAAAAGCTGGACATGAACAACATTTTGTTTAGTATCCACATGCCCCCATTCCTTAGTATCTAGAAGAGTGTCTTGCAAATAAATGGTGCTTAGTAGTCCTTAGCTTCTTTTATTTTTCAGTTGGGGTATTACATATACCTTGTAAATAACAAAGAGTGGCCTCGAAATAACTTCAAAAAAAAAAATACCATTTAGAAGTGTAATCAACATACATGTACACATAGGAACTGTGCCAGGAATTAGACAAAGAGCTAATCTGGTACCTGCCCTCATGGAAACTCACGTTTTAGTGTGGAGACGGTCAACAAATGATGAAGCCACCAGTCACATATTACAAATTGCAATAAGCTCTATGTGGGGGGAAATGCGGTTCACCAAGATGTTAAATAGAAACGACAGGCTTTAGGTTGGGTTGTCCAGGAAAGCTGCACTAAGTGAGATGAAACGTAGGTGCTGGGCTCCAAATAGGAAGCCTGGAATGGTGTTCCAGGAGGATGGAACAGCAAGCGTGCGACAGAGGATCTTTGGAAGCCTGCCCGGCCCTCCGCGGTGGGAGCAGAGGCTGAGAACGATGACACCTCCCAATACCCCTTCGCCTGTGTGGTCCAGGACAGAGTTTGCCGGGGGAAGATAACCATGTAGATCTGGAAGCAGAAGAGGGGCTGACCCCATGGTTCTCCAAAGACAGCTGCACGAAACGCGAGAGGAGAGGTGCGATTCGCAGAGGCCCTCCACACCTGCCTGGCTGCCACAGACCAAGGCAGTCGGCAGGAGCTTTCTCAGGCAGTCTTGACAACCACAGCATTTTCCAGTGAGCTGTTGGGAATGACCACCTTGGACATTTCAGGAGGAGGACCCAGTGTCTGTCCCCATCTTCCAGCTGGACCTCTCCCGCTCTTTACTTCCAATTATCGCAATACTCACGTAAGCCCCGATGCCAGGTTAAGCCGTGTTATTCCCAAGATATTTATAGCGGTTCTATTTTCCTATCCAGACAAACCCACACTGACATAACATGCGAAGGTCTGAAGGAAGGAAAGCCCTCGGCATAGCCAAAGAAATAAATGCCAATAAAGAGCGAATCAATATTGACTTCGAATGTTATCCTGAGAATATGCCATCTTAAATCCAGTCCCTAGCCCTGGAGCATTTGGAAATTGTGTGCTCACATTTTCGTTTTCAATAAATTTCCACTTTCAGGAAGCAATAAAGATCCAACATGTCTGAAATGTCCAGATAGTGTTGGTCTTTCTCTGCTCTGATCTTTTTTCCAAAGGGAGGGAGCAGTTACGCGGAAGCATAAAATGTCTTTTTCCTCGTCTACTGATAGCGCAGAATGAGCCCTGAAGGCTCCGGGAAAAGTGGACCATGTCAAGGAAAACCGCTCCACCGTTCCCAGAGCTCTCACCCAGTGGGATGTTGACTGTTCAGAAATTACGAATTAGCTTTCCATTAAAATACATATAATTATGTGATTAAATATGGGGAAGTAATGTCCTATAAAACATTTCCAGTCTAGTAGTCCTAAAGCAACTCAAATAGTTTGTTTAAATAGGAAAAAAAAAAAAGGATTCTCCTCTCTCGAATGGACCGAGGATATAGATTTGAGGGTTTGTGTTTGCTTTTAACCAACTGTAAATGTTATTTTTTTCCAGTAGTTTGTAAAGGTGTCCAGGCTCAGAGGATGAGACACACATAAAGCAAGGGATGATCTCATCCATTATGGGGACTCGGCTCAGACTTTATTCAGTAACAAGGCCAGTGTCAGCCAGCTCTGGTTACATAACTCAAAAAGGAGCAATACTGAGACATCTATTTCTATTTTTATGGTTAAGGTATAATTGATTGACATAGAGTAAAATTCACCCCTTCAGTGCAGAGTTTGCAAATCTGGAGAAAGGCAGCAAAATGAAGATGGAGAATAATTCACACAACGCTCCACTACCTCCCACCCTGCCCATCCCCCCCCCAAAAAAAAAGCCCCAAAGAGTTTTATTGGCTGATTTGAAACATACAGATCCAGAGAGCTGGGGGGAGTGAGCTGGGGCACTTTCCCCAAGTCAAGCATCACGGAATCGGGAGGTCTTCAGTGAAGGCAGAGAATGGCATTTGTTCTGGGTTCAAGTACTAAGCCTCGCAGCCCTGGAGTCAGACCATCCAGGCCAAACGCCTGATTCTGTCAGAGTGCTCAGGGAGTCCTTGGGAAAACCCACTGGTGTTTCTAACTCTCAGTTTTTTCCTCTGGAAAAAAACAGATGGTCACAATAATGCCTAGTACTGTGTGTAACAGAGAGGCGTCCGGGCCACTTTGCAAGCACAGCACAGAGTGAAGTCTTTCTCAGGTAGAATGTCCTCCAGGAGACATGCAGAGGCACTGGGGCGGATGCTATGCTGCGTTTCTCCGGGGAAGTTCTGGTCCTAGAGAAAGCAGGATGAAATGAAAGCATCCCACCGCACGAACAGGGAAACACTCAGTAAGCAGAGGCCGTGATGGGAGAAGCCACACTTGACCCTTGGCTCTTGCCCATTGCTCTGGTTCTCTAAAACGCTGTAAGGTGACTTCATTGCATCTCATCTTTTTCTCCTGTTTCAATCTTGGGGGCTTTATTCTCCTCTTGCATTTGGTTTCCTTGGTATAATTACCTACTCTCTCTGAACTGCTTGTCCTTTCAAAGTGCTTACTTTGTGCTGTCGCAGAAGTACACATTTTTGGCCAAAGTGATGGAATTTGCAGCCAAATGAAAAAGAATATGTGCAATTAATGAAAAAAAGGCAGTGGACTATAATTTACAGATTATTTGGCAGAAGCAAAACGAGTGAGACATGGCCCACTTTGTTCCCAGCCTTGGTTCCCATAAAGTCGTCTTTAAATTTTATGCAAATAACATATCCAAGAAAAGAAAGCTGGGGACGATGAGTGTGGGGGCATTTCACAATGGCCTTTCACTCTAAGGGACAAATATTTGATGGTCTGTGACAAGATCTCTGCCATGCCTATTTCATACCCCCAAACGGTGCCATATTGAACTAATTCCTGCATAATCGCTCTGTCGCAAACATAATTTTCCATGTCATTAAAAAGATTTACACAGAATCTTCAGAAACGTTATACAAACTAAAAGAGTAATTTGATATTAGGGTAAACTTTCAAGGAATTGGGAGTTCACGGCCATTTGACAGCCACTGAGTGTGATAGGAGAATGATACATAAGCCAGAGTGTCTGAATGTAAGACCTACCATGTGCAAGATGGAATGTGGCTTGCCATGCACTCCTCTGATGGAATAAGTTAGTAAGCAAAAGAGACCAAGTATCCTATGAAATGAGTAAAAAAGCAAAGAATTTTGTGATGGTTAATTGCACGCATCGACTTGACTAGACTAAGGGATACCCAGATAACTGGTAGACATTATTTGTGGGTGTGTCTGGGAGGGCTTTTCCAGAAGACACTAGCGTTCGAAACAGCAGACTGAGCAAATCAAGCTCCTCCACCAGCGCCATGGGTACCATCCAATCCAGTGAGGGCCTGAACAGAAGGAACGGTGGAGGAAAAGAGGATTTGCTCTGTGCTTGAGCTGGGACGTCCATTCCTCCCATCCTGAGACACCCACAGCCCTGGTCCTCAGGCTTTGGGACTCACGGAGAACAACACAGTGAACTTGCCTGGTTCTCCAACTTGCTGAGGCAGATGGTGGAACTTCTCAGTCGCCGTGACCACAGATCGATAGACAAAGGCATATTCTGTTCTTCTGTTTTTCTGGAGAACCCCCACTAATACAATGTTGGAGCCAGTAAAGTTTCAGTGTCTGTTCTATTGTTTACAGTGGCTCGCTGTGAATTTAATACAAGCCATTGAACCCATCTGACAATCAAATCTTCCACTGAGTGCACAGGCAGGGCCAGATCATCCAGCACTGGGTTAACACTTATATTTTATTCTACGTTGTGAAACCATTGAAGTTTTAAACCGAGGAGCGATGTTTCCTTACTACATTCTCAAAGACCTCCTAGATTGGTGAGGATTTTTAGTTACAAACGAAAGAAATCAAATCTGGGGGAATAAAGTGAAGAAATCTGAAATTATGACATCTCCCAACAAGTAGCTCCTATAACGGCTGGGAACCAAGACATCCTGGGCCTCCCGGCTGCAGGAGAACTGAATCCTCAGCTTCCAACATCTCCACCTCCTGCCTCTGTGGCTCCAGATACCAGCTCCAGAGTCGGCATCTGATTGTCTGGCTTCAATCACAAGCCTCCCCCCAACCCCTCACCTCAACAGCAAGAGGAGAAGAAGGAGGGAGGGTTCCTCAATCCACAATCCCGCTAAGGCTGATGCAGTGAAGGGGAACGGTGCTCAGGGGACAGGTACAGGGGCATGGCCCAAATCACTAGTAGTGATCCTCCAAGAGCAAGAAGAGTCAGCACAGTGGGAGTTCCCATGTGGTTCAGTGGTAACAAACCCAACTATTACACATGAGGATACGGGTTCAATCCTTGGCCTTGTTCAGAGGGTTAAGGACCCAGCATTGCCATGAGCTGTGATGTAGGTCACAGACACGGCTCAGATGCCATGTTGCTGTGGCTGTGGTGTAGGCTGGCAGCTGAAACTCCAATTCGACCCCTAGCTGGGAACTTCCCTGTGCCAAAAGCATGGCCCTAAAAAAAAAAAAAAAAAAAAAAGGAGTCAGCACAGACAGCCATCAGGTTTGTGATTTTGGGATAACGGGGTGGAGGGAATCAGGAGTGGAGAAAGGATGGATTGGAAGGGTGCTTCAGAGATCCAGGCAGGAGCTCAAAGTGACCTCGCTTAATGATGGCATAGGAGGAAGGACAAGAAGCCAGAGTCCTGCTGATGGGCTACATGTGGGCAGTAAGAAGGCGGAAGAAGAAAGTATGATTTCAGCCAGCGTTTCTTGTCGAAGACGGCAATCGATGGACTCGGTTGCCTGCGAATCGTCTTAATCTTATCTCTACCACTGCCTTTATTAAAGGGAAGAATGTGTGCATATGGCACATAACATTTTCAGCTTAATGTATTCATATAGGGAACAGAGATATGCAACATGCATATGGGCCCCGGCATCTGCAAATCTATTTTAATAAGCATTTTTATTAAGCCTAAAAACAAGCTCTCCTCTTTATTTTTTTTTAATTTGATGAATGTATTCTAAATTATTTCTTAGCAAAGCATCGCTTTGACTTATAAATATTTTGAGGTCTTCTTCTCCCTCTGTTTTTTTCATGGAGCCCTAGGTCCACATTTTGCTCGGCACCGGTCCGACGGAAGACCCTCTGCCCTGGAGGGAGCGGCGATGGCGGGAGGGAGGAAAGCGCACAAATTATCTCAAGGCTAAAAATATCATCTCAAATTCTAGGATATTGGTTCACTCCTCCTCGAGACTATTAGAATGGGAGTTTCAAAAGTTCAGGGACTATTTTGGTCAGAAGCCTGAGTTCTTCGAAATAACAGCTAGCAGCTGCTTCTCTCTGCTTCCTTCTTTCCAGCTTATAAATACAGGGCACTCGGAGAAATTTTTGAGTCAGCCGCAGAGGGTGTGGGCACGTATTGTCTTTTTAATTCTTTTCTCTATTGTGTCATATTTGTCTGTAACACAGAGGTGGGAAGGTAATAAGCCTGGTGAAAATCAAGTTTCATTTCTCCACAAAAGAGGGAGAGCTTATCAGCTTTATTGTTCTGCTTTCGGGGGCTCAGATTCCTATTAAAACAGAAAAGTAGGGAGTTCCCTTGTGGCACAGCAGGTTAAGGATCTGGCATTGTCACTGCTGTGGCTGGGGTTTGATCCCTGGCCCAGGAACTTCCACGTGCCATGGGCACAGTCAAAAAAAAAAAGAAGAAGAAGAAGAAGAAGAAGAAGAAAAATAAGCCCTCTGTCTTTCACCACTTTTTGCCTCTCGGTTATCACTACAGCAAAATCAGTGTGGTATATGTGGAGAAGCAAGGGTGTGGGTTCTTTGGGACCCGAAAAGTTCATCCTGCTTCTGATAACTACAGTTTTACTCAGCTGTAATGTTTATGCCTCTGGGTTTGCTTCTTTATCTGAGACAAGGAAGCCAATGACGCCAGCTTTGAGGGCTGTGACATGAGTAAAGGCAGTCGCCCCTGTGAGAGCATCCACCGGGCGTGTGACACACGGGATGGGCAGGAAGCAACAGATACTGTGGTCCTTGCTATGTTCTCCGCGGCCATGACACGCTTTCTCCACGTGAGTGGAAAGCCCAGACCAGAGGCCCGTTTCCCTTCACCCTCCAAGAAGGCCAGTCCCTTCCTAGTCAGACACTTCGCCACGGTAGGTACGCGGCTGGGATGGAAGGGGACCGCCCTCCACAGAGTGCAGACAGCCACCCCTGGTCACTGCAGTCCCCACTTCGCATCACCTCCATGCATGCACCATCACATGTTTGTGCGATGCATGCATCATGCCCGCTTCAAAGGTGACCCCCACTGGTCTAACCTTGAGCGACCGAGCCTTCGTCCCACTGCAGAGCGCGCTTCCAGCTGGCAGGTGGGGTCTGGTGCCGAGAGACAAGGAAGGGCTTCTCTGGAGCTGTGTCAGCTACCCAAGGCCTCTCTAGGACACGTGACATTTGGTTTATCAAGCTTCTTCTAGGGGCTGCCTCCCTGAACCTCTGGGTTCCCCGAAGATTCTAAAGTGTCAAAGGGCAGAGAGAGAAGAGAATCAGCTCATTGTCTCAGCCCCCAAAGAGCAAACGAACCTGCAGTCATGGCCATACTCCTGGAGATGACATCAAACAGAGTTTTCTTGAGAGACGATATAGTGGGGCCCTGAGGAGAGCGACTCTGAGCCAGACCACCATGTCTGAAGCATGAGCCTGCCACTTACCAGCTGTGTGACCTCTTGGAAGTTGCTTAACCTCTCTGTGCCTTGGTTTTCCTCTTCTGTAAATTGGTAACAAGAGGACCTACCTCATACAGTTGTGAGAATTAAATGAGTCCATGACTGTAAGATACTTAGAACTTAAGATGGTGACAAATATCAACTAAGTGTTTGTTACTGCGGTATTTTTAACTATTTCAGGGAACACGAGAGAGACAAATAGCAACAGATTGAAATATTTGTTTCTTATCAAGCTGATGTGAACATTATTATTAGGATGATTCTTAGAAGAAAATTATGATGACATGTCAGGAGAGAAAGTTTAAAGGGAAGGGAACCCAGATTCCTTATTACCGTGAAAATCGTGGAAATTGACTCTGCTCGCCCGAGCTTCATCTTGAAGAATCAATTGTCTGGGTGCCTTTCGTGAAAGCTGGCTGAGCAGCTGTCACAGGAAGTGGACGAAGGGAAGGAACTCATTCTCCCGGATGGCCCTGTCCCTGCCCCGCCCGCCATGGGACGTTGTGCCCCCCCCACTCCGAGCCCTGGCCGCACTTTCTCGACCCCTCCCTTGCTCCCCTCCCCACCCCAGGTTCCCGCCGGACACACACTTCACAGAGGAAACTGCCACCCCCCCAACCTGAGCGCAAGCGGAGCTGTCTGACCGTGGTAGGTTTTTGACTCATATTTCAAAAAAGGAAACGACAACAAGAAAAGAAAACTGGTACCGAGAATCCAGCCATTCAGGATTCTGGGGACTGTATCACTGCGGAGATTCTGCAGCCCTGTCCCCTCCGGCCCCTCCGGCCCCTCCGGCCCCCCAATAAGCTCCGCCTGATCTAACCCCAGACAGTTTCCCGTGACTCCAGTCAGTTCTTCCATTTGTTTATTCATGGGCCCTTAGGCCAGTCAGCCCTTATCAGTCCGGGCTCCGCAGAGATCGACACAATAGGCGTGGCCCCTTGATTGGGACAGTTAATGGGGGTCGTGGACAGCGACATCAAGGCAAGGACAGGTCATCCTGGGGGTCACACAGAATCACACGGGGAGTAGCCCACTGCCCAGCCCTGTTCAGAGAAGGACACCTAGGAACGTGCTACTGGGGTGTGAACGGGAGGGTCAGACGCAATGAGCCAGAGACGAGGAGCAAGAACGACTGTGAAGTCCCGGAGCTCAGCGAGCAGGGCAGCTCCGAGAAAAGTCCACGCAGCTGGAGCACAAATGGTGAGAGAGGGGGAGGAGGAGAGCGGGCTGGAGGGACGGGTGGGGGCTAAGAAATTACGGGACCTGTGTGTGTGTGTGTGTGTGTGTTGTTTTTGAAATGTTTTCTGAGAGTCAGATTCTCCTCCAGTCCCCATGACGTTTGAACTGGGAAAGAAGAAATGATTTTCGGAACAAATTCTGAGCCCTCGGCTCAAGGCGTCCGTGGAGGAAGGGAGGAAACAAATGCAATGCAGGGAGGTCAGACTTCAGGTTCGCAACCCAGCAGCCCACGTGGGGTTATGTCGTGGGAGGCAGGGTTGGCATTAGAAATACCTAGATAAGCAGAAAAGAGCGTGGAATTACCTGGGCTGGAGGTGGGGTTGTAGTCACCCCCCCCCACCCCGTGGGAAACCTGCACCAGGCCCAGCAGTGGAGCTGGCAGGGGGCACAGTAGGATGCGCCCGGTACAGAGTTTCTGCCCCCGTGGCTGTTCGTGGCATCCAGAAGTCTCGGTGAGCCCAACTCAGATATGCACAGGGGCCGGGAAGCTGAAGCACAAAGCGGCTTCTGGGCAGAGCTGGAGAGGATGAAACACATAGAGCCTCCAGGCCAGAGCGAAGATGGGACCACATCTGCAGGGAGTGCCAGCAGGTTACTTACAAGGTCGAACGGTGCCTCTGGTCACCAGCCCATAAAGTCCTAAAGCAGAGAACGGCAAAGATCCGAATGAGAGTCCACAGACCCAGGCCCTCTTCTTCCCACGTCCACAAGAACAAGCAGGTGCCTGCGCTCACCCAGGTGCCACATCAGGGAAAAGCGATAGAAAGGGCGTCTTGAAAAATCTGGGTGAAGCAGCTGCCGAAAGATGCAATGAGTTGAATTTTTGTTAAAGGCCAATATTTCGATGAAAAGCATACATTCAGGGTAGGAGAGATTGCGAACGAGTCAACTGGCAAATTCTTAAGTTTCTCAGCTGCCCAGCAGGGTGAGGGCTCATAAAAAAAAAAAGAAATTCGAAAGGCTACGCTCGAGTTACACACGTGCCTCTCGAGTAATGAAAGCCGTGAACACGAGGTGAACTGTCCTGGCGCCCACCACCTGGGAAGCCGCGGATGGAGAACACGGTCAGACAGACCCTTGACAGGAGTCACGAGGCCTCTCAGTGCATCATAAAACGCCATGAACGAGTTACCAAGAAGGCACATCACGTCGTCAGCTTACTATGGATATGAGCGAAGCCAAAATTTCCTTTTAATGTTGTCTCTTTAGGAGACTTTATTGCAAGCATCTTTCCTGCCCTGTAGGAGCTATGAGCCAGTAGCAGTAGGAAGAGGTTTTCAGCAGCTGCCAAACATGACATTTCTGGACAGGCTGTCTCACCCTCAGCGGGGGACATCTGGAGAACAGCCCTTCATCTGCTGGCCTCTGCTTGTCTGGCTACCTGCAAGGGGCTGGAGCCCAGGGGTGTGTGTGTGTGTGTGTGTGTGTTTGGAGCCTGGCTCGTGTGCCCAGCTGGGCTCCAGCAGCACTAGGCAGAGAGTGGGCTTTCCTCACTTCCAGCAGCAACATTTGTTCTGCGAAGCCTTTGTCCATTCCTCTACCAGACGCACTTACGGCTCCAGCCAGCCTGGAGGGACGGTCCCCTCCATGACAACCACTCTGGCCTGACAGGTGCGGGTGGCCCAGTGGGTCACCTCCCGTGGCTGGAGAGCAAAGCATTCCAGGAAGAAAGGCCGCCTGTCAAGAGCCTGCCACCTGGTGTGGGGCTGGGAGGCGTCAAAAGGAAGCAATTGTGTGATTTATTAATTCCGCTGCAGCAGACTTTTTCCCCGTGGGTGTCCTTTGCGCCTGGGAGATGTGTGCTTAGGATTTCTGAACATGCCGTGTGGCTACAATGTACTTTTACCCTAACAAGCAGCTAGAGGTGCTCAAGCCCTCAGGTTATGACGGTCTCCTAGTCTTTTGCTTGAGGATATCTTTGCCCATGCAGGTAAAATGTAGAAATAAGTGTTGGTTGTGTGGAAAATCAAGCTGGTAAAAGACATGGAGGGAGATGTCACCTTGTCCATCCACGCACGAGCCCTCAAAACCTGTTCTGTGATTAGCAATGATTTAGGGGAACACGTGTCTACGTGCGCATGTTCATTGCACGTCTGTCTTGTAAATGCCTCCGAAAGACCCTGAAGAACGTACTGTGTAGTGTTGGCAGCCATCACCTCCAGGCGGACAAGGGCACCACATGGTGACGGCGGCCCTCCACAGTCAGTATCCAGCACCAAGTACTGCAAAATTACTGAAGAGGTCATTTCAAGGGTTCTTGGCTCATTACTAATGAGATTATGGAACAAAAGGAATAAGAGACTCCAGTTGGGAGCGAGCCTGAGACGAGTTGCCACCCCTCCTCATCAATCTGGAGGCATGGGAGCACCAGCGCCTTGGGCTAGGACCCCAGGTCTGGGGTGACTACAGCTCTGACACAAGTGGGTGGCGTGTAGACACAGCCGCCCCTCCCTCCTCTCAAAGGGAGACGACGGAAGCGTCCTCACGGAGTTGTTACAGTGAGGGGGTGACACAGCTCCTGCCTCTGGTGCCGAAGAGTCCATCAGTGTTTCCACAAGGCACTGTGCCCGCCTTGGTGTCCCTACGGTGGCACGCACGCCTCCATCTCGGCTCCTGACACCGCTCATGGTACCTGATCTTGTCCATGCTGGTTTTTTCCACTAATGTCTGAACTTCACAAAGGCCGGAAGGCAGGGGTTCTTTCTTCCCTCTGCATCTGCACAGCCTAACTCGGTGAGGGCATATATTTATTGACAAATAAGGAACAAAGAAGAAGTGAATACGTCAATGGATGATTAAAAGAGCACATAAATAAACAAGCGAATCAAGAAAATCAAGAAAGGGTTTAGACTCTCTGTCTAAACGCTCCATTTGTGTTATTGGAGGTTTTTTATTGAACATAAAATACAAACTGATGATCATGATGTCGATGACGACGACAATCACGGCTAACTGTTGAACACGCCCTGTGAGCCCAGGAATGTCCTAAGAGCTTTACACTGGTTACGTCGTCCAACGCTACCCACCTTTCCAAGCAGAGAGTGTCATGTTGTAGATGAGGAAGCTGAGACCCAGGGATGTTAGGGACAGCGCTCAAGGTTTCTCAAGTGTCAGAGGCAGGCAGTCCGGCTTCAACGTGGACATCCTCACCGCTCCATTAGAGTAAGCCTCTCAATTCGTGTCACCCTGCGCTGTGACATCCTCTGGGTAGCACAGGTGAGCTGGGATCTGGCCTGAGCAGGTGAGTCCTTTCCTTCCCCTTGATGGCAGTTCCGAAGGTGGCACTGACCGGGGACGTCTAAGGTGGCCCTTGAGATTCACTGACTCAGTTCATGAGACATGTGGCCCAGAGCTGGTGGGGCGTGGACCAAACACTGTCCCTCCCCAGCAGGCACGCTCGCTCACATTGGGCTGTGTGATTTCTCGGAGAACAGCAGAGAGTTCAGCTGAACAAAGCAATTCTGTCATAAATCTTGCTAATTCAGATTGGGTAGGGCATTAGTCATTAAGCACTGGTAAATGACCAGTTTTCCATCACAGCTGTTTTGCAGCTACATTTGAATGCTGAGCACGGTCCTTCAGGCCCACGTAGCAATAAAACTTGCAGTTTCTGGTGATAATATTCTCTTTGCTGTCAGACCCCCCTTAACGACCAATTTGGACAGAGATCATTGGCAACTTCTGGTTTCTCCCTGGACAACTAAGGAGAAGCAATTACCATTTAATTTCAGGCAATGACTTTTTCGATTTCTGGGAATGACTTTTTCAACTCATGTAAACTTCCCTCCTTCTCCACGTTAACTTGGAAGCAAGACTAGGCATTTCACAAGCTGCCTTTTTTCCCCTTAGTGCCAGGTATGCAATGATTGGGAAACATCAAAGCAGCTTATTAAAAAAAAAAAAAAAAGAGAGAGAGAAAAGGCAGCAATCTGGAGAATGAAGACAGAAACGCATAAAATTATCAGATGTGCAGAATGTTGATAAAAAGATTCCTGTTTTGACCATCTCGTTACTTGCTGGGAGAAAAAGAAGGGCTTTCTCAGAAGACTGGGATGAAATTATCCACACGGAGAAGGAACGCCTGCTTTATAGGCGGCAAAAGGAGAGGCCAGCAAAGATGACCGAGGCAGCTGCTCTGCTTCCCTCGCCCCAGGCACGTGCTGTGAGAGGTCACGAATCAATCTGAGACCCCTTTGGGGAGAATGAGTTCTCCACCGAACTGAACCTATTAGGTAAAATTTGTTTTCTCCCGATATTACTGCACAGTGGTCAAAACCAGGCGATGGAACTGAGCCCGTGGTTTCAGCTTGGGCAGTGTTTGCCCCCAGAGGACATTTGGCAGTGTCTGGAGACATTTTTGGTTGTCACTCTGGGGAGGGTGGTGAGATGCCACTGACATCCCGAGAGTAGGGGTTGAGAACGCTGCTGTTGTCTCAGGTGCACGGACAGCTTCATCGCAAACTCTCCCCTCCCTGCGACAAAGAAGGATCTGGTCCAAACTATCCACAGTGCAAAATGGAGAAAACTCAATTAGACAAAACTGCGTCTGTGGTCAGCTTCACCCCTCATCATCCATATCTGATTTGACAGCACGTCCTTTAACCTTGCTAAGCCTCGGTTTTCTTACCTAAATCAAAGAGTGTAAGTAACCTTCCCTCATTAGAATTGTTGTGAAGGTCAAGCGAGGTCATGAAAGTCAAGGGCTTAGGACACGCCTGGCACCCTGTAAATGCCCTGCCCATGGCAGGCACTTTAAGAACATTTGTTGAATAAGAACATAGAGCTTCTCTCACGAATCTCCTGTAAATCCAGCACACAGCTAAGAAACCTGAAGAATCAGCAGGCTCTGAATCAGGAAAGAGAGACTTCAGGTAATGTTTTTCCCCAGGAGGGTGAGAAACAACCCTTCGATCAAACCGGAATCTAAGCCAAGAACTCATTTTATGAAAATAATCGTTGTCCCTTTGATAATCTAATTGACTCTGGTGCTGCTTTTATGAAGTGATGGGGCCCAGGGCTCCCCCAAACCATCCAACGTGTGGACCGCAGCTCATCCAGTGGCCTGTGTGAAGCCAGCTCCATACTTGACGAATTTGTCAAGCCCCTTGTTGTTTGATTTGGGGTCCTTCTGCGTCCATACACCACCTGTATTAGAAAGAAAAGCTACTTTGCAAGCAACCTGTGAAAATGTCTGATTCTTTGAGAAAGCTGTGGCATATCTGGGAAGACTGCTTGTTGCAACGTTCTTTATTGCAGAAGATAAAACTGGAAGCATCGGAAACGGCCAACAATAGGAAACTGATTAAATTGTATTGAGTAGCAATTAAAATCACATATCTAAAAATTTGTTATTACACGAGCAACTATTCATTATACATTTATGAATAAAAATGTATTCGCTATGATCTGAATTTTTAGAGATTATACTTGTAAAGGTCTAGAAACATAAATAAAAGATAGACATAAATAGTAGAATATCCGAAAGGACAGAAAAGATGAAAGAAGACAAATGTAAGCAAATATGCGGACACCTAGACACACCAGCAGTCGTTTTCAGGTTGAAGGGATTATGGGACATGTGTTGTATTCTTTAGCCTTTTCCTATTTTTCAGATTTTCCACAAAATGAACACACATTACATTTATAATGAGAAAACATTAAGGCATTAGAGTTACGTTATTCAAAAGTATCCACACATCAACAGGGAATTTTAGAATGTAAGTCTCCCATTTTCTTTTCGGAAGAGTTTGGGATAAAGGGATAAGCAAGTCATTTCCAAGAAAGTCAGGAAGTGAGAAGGAAAGAGCAAAGGTGGTGAAACCAATGAAGAAACAAAGAAGTGCTTAGAATCAGCACAACGGACTCTGGTCCAGGCTGCCCCAGCACTGCCGTGCGGTCTTTGGCGAATGACGCTTCCCCATCAAAATAAAGAACAGTGCAAAGTTCTGCACATCAGTTAAATAAGCAATTATTGGGGCAGAAGTGCTTTTTCCTGAAAACCATCCAATGAAAAAGGCCTGAGTTTATCGAATGAATCCTGGGTTCAAATTCTGTCTCCAGCTTCGCTTGTACTTGAACCTCGGCCAAGGCGCTTCGCTGCTGTAGGTTTCAGTTTTCGTATTCAGAAGTTGTCATCACCATCGAACTGAGCCTTTAAAGTTCAGAGGCACAGCATATACAAAGAGGCTATGTACTTTAAAACACATACCTAGAGTTTTTACTTTTAGCCCAGGGATGCTATTTCTGAAATGGGGATCCACGACGACTATGGTTAACATGTTTGTTGAGAATCCTCAGAATAAAAAATGTACAAAATATCACAGATGTATGGATCTGCATAATAAAATGTTATGAAATCGTGTACAATCGCTTGATCGAATGATAAATCTAAAATTATTTCAGCGCAAAGGTCTTACGGAGATGCTGTGCTTATTACACATTGTGTACGGAAAGCTTTTCTTTTTTTAATTAAAATTGGGGCAGATTTTCTGAGATGTACACAGATAATTGGGTGAGCAATTACACTGGAAATCCTCTGGATAGGCCCTGAAAGCCTGGGCTGCAGAGTGACCAGGTGTGGGCCACACAAAACGGGCTGTGTCCAGATGCCAAAAAAAGAAATACAATAGGCAGAAGGTTATAGAAAAACCAAAATAAAATATGAGTTTGTGATAATCGCCTAAAGTCGTGAACATAGAAGTGAGAAAATAGTAACAGCTTGATTCCTGTATTGTCTGGCCTCCCAGCAGAAAATACAGCTCCTCCGTTTCTTGGGTAGGCAGTTAGGCTATACCCACAGATACTTTAAAAGCTCAATGACAATGTGAATATAAACCACGTGTCCTATTGCCAGAGAGCGAGGTGTAACGTAGGTCTCAGCCATTTAAATGCTCCTATTAAAAGCCATGAGACTCAAGGTCAGCAGCACCCCTTTCTTAGGAACATCTCCTGGACCTCCTGGGTGTTTTTCCTGCTGGAAGGTAGGTCATCATGGAGGCTTTCTTCTTATTATCGGGATTGTTATCAGAAACGGAGGCCTCTCCATCACCTCCCAGGCGAGTGCTTCCAGAGCCCCCCAGTCGATGCATCTGGATCCAGACTCTTACTTTCGGCCGCACTCAAGCTGTTGGGATGGTTCATTGGACCAGGCGCCCTGGTTCTTCAAGTTGAGAAGTGGAGGAGCCCTTCCCACTGAAGCCAGCTCTGCAGGAACGCACCAACGTCATCCCTGGAGAGCTGCGTCTGGGTAGGTCTGGAGATTTATGTCCCCGGAGACAACGGCCCACATGTCCCTTTGAACGGCAGGTCCTCTGCGGGGAGTGGGCCACTGCCGTCTCTCTTGCTATCCGGCGACACTCCGACTCAGAAGTCTCACTGACCTTCATTGACCTTCTCTTCCAGGGAGACTTGGTCGGAGCCTCCCCTGGGCAGCGTTGTGGTACCAAGAGCTATGCTAAGTCCATCGCTCAAGGTGTTATCACTGAGTCTTGGGGTGAAGGGGTTGGGCCTTTGGTTCCTGCTTTCTGAAAGAGTTCCGTTACGTAAAGTTGCCTCCACTAAGAGGCCCTAGGCTAGATTCTGTAAGAGAAAGCTGTGGGATGTCCCACACTGAGGGGGGTCCTAGGACTAACCCCTAGCCACCCCCTTTCTAGGATGGAAGCTGCAGTGATCAGAGGAAGCAGGAAGCCTACCCTCAGTCGAATTCTTGTTTGTATCCAACTCTCGAGAGCAAATTCAACAAGCACAACTAGCTTAGGAAGAATTTAGATCCCCTTTCCTGGGAGACAGGTGGGATAGAGATGAGAAAAAGGACCACTTCGGTAGATGTCCTCTGAAATTCTGTCCTTTGGAGATAAATTGGATTCCCTCAAATTCTGACTCCTGGTAATCAAAACTAAATTTGAAAGCTCAAAGCTAAGATCTGACTAATGACATTCTCTCTGACTTGCTGCGCTTGCTGGTAGGGGCAGGGGAGAACTATGGAAGGAAACAATTTATTTTTTTTCTTTTCTTGCTTTTTAGGGCCACATCTGTAGCATATGGAAGTTCCTAGGCTAGGGATCAAATCAATCGGAGCTGCAGCTGCCGGCCTACGCCACAGCCACAGCAACGCAGGATCTAAGCCTTGACTATGGCCTACACCACTGCTCACAGCAACACGGGATCCTTAATCCACTGAGTGGGGCCAGGGATTGAACGTGCATCTGCACAGATACCAGTCGGGTTCATAACCTGCTGAGCCACAATGCGAACCTCCAAGGGAGAAACAATTTAAATCACATAATCTGATTTAATATACTAACCCAGTGTTCTTGCATATACTGTGTATCGTTATTATTATTATTGTTATTATCATTATTATCTGTAGGTGGCACAGTGGGCTCCACAAAGACGAGCACCCAATCCTCCTGGAAACGGTGAGTCCTGATGAAAGTCCTCGGGGTCATTCTCACCAGAGCACAAGCTTCAGTTCACCCTCAGGCTTTGTGAGCTCTGTCACTGTGGGTATTGGAACAAGAACACCTATTTTAAATCTAAAAACAAGCCACTCAGTTTTTCTTTTTAAAGCCTCAGTACCGTGTAGCGTAAGTATAGTAACAAGTGTTCTATGAGTAGAGTAAAATGTGCACTCATTAACTCCACGTAAATTTGATTACATTTTTTTAATTTGCAGACTACCCAGTCCCTAGTCACTGAGTAATTCCTGGCCCCTCCTGAAGTCCAACCCTCCCCCTGGTATTTGCAAGGGGCTGAAGGTCAAGAAAGAGGTGAGGGTTTCTGTTACAAACATCACTTCAGAATGCCTTTCGCTTAATGATAATTTAGTGATTGTATCTTAAATAATGAAATACATGCGAATATTAAAATGCCCGTAGAGCCAAACCAGCCTTTTCTTCACACGTTCACTATAATCGCTTGTACTTATGTAATGTATATATATATAATATAAAATATGATTAAATGATAGTGACTAAGTTTTCTCATTCTCTAAACTTTTTTTCACTGATGTTTAATTTTATGGTGTTTTATGTAGTAATAACACCTTAAAATGTTTTTCTAGTTGCTATAGAATAGGCATTAATAATACTATAAAATGAGCCTATTATAGTATGGACTTAAACTTGTGATGAGCTTTATAATTAATTGGTCGTGCTCTCTAGGAATTGAAGTAATGAGACATATTTCATTAGAATTAATAGCCATTAGCTCGCATAGGGTGAACAGGAGTCATTACAAATGCTGTCACCGTGAACCTGACCACAGCCTTGAAGGAATGATATGATTATACTTAACAAGAATTAGAAACTCAGTCAATTTGAAGTATTTGCCCCAAATCCCACCGTGAATATGTTGTGGAAACAAATTTTGAACCCAAATCTGTCATTGTTCTGCTTTTTCTATGAATTTGCCTCGCTAATTAAGTGCATACGTGAGCCGGGAAGGACAGTTGCATTTTCTTATTGTTAAGTCTAATCTGTTTCTTGCATTTTTCCTGAGTTACCTCGTTAGTGAGAATAGGAAGCCCTCAGCCGCCTCCTGTTTGCTTCTCTCTGATGTAAAACTGAGAACTTCGCCTGCATCTTTTCTAAAACGCCATCCCAGCCAGTGCTCGAGTACTGTTGCACTGGAAAGAGATCCTCTCCGCTCCCTAAAGTGTGAAAAGTCTTTTCACATAAGCCCTCTTTAGAGCTGCATGCTCCATCCATTAGCCAGAGAGAGAGGACTACGAACCCTCCTTGCAGCCGGCCACTGTAATAAGAAACAGAATGGATGAGATGAATTCCAAACCTTGGGAGGAGGTCAGCTGTCTCTGGAAAACCTGTTTGCAAATGGTACCATGCTTCTGCACTTTCCCACTTTGTGAGTTTTCTGCATCTGCTATTTAAATATAACAGCACATATGGTAGCATCATTCTGCAAAGTGACATGGAAAAGATGAAGAAAGCATTACCCTCCCTGCTTCCACTCCCCCGTCCCTCCCCACTGCCCTGTTGAGGATTTCAAGTGTAGGGGCCTGGGCGACGGCCACCCTACACTCACCTTCCTTCTCCTATGTCACCTGCCCCGTGTTTCAAGTTCTTTCCCACCTGATCATCCACATCCCATTCACTGGGGCTTTGGTGGGACCCACGTGGCACATTGCCAGCGTGCTGTTAACAGAGGTATTTTATAATAGATGGAGTCTTCTAAAAAGCTGTTCCAGTTGCATTTGGTGACAGAAATTGGGCAATAAAAAACCTCTTAGGTCACCTCATCTATCCCTCTGCCAGCACCTCTTGCACATCATCTAAGTGATTTTTTAAATGAAACAAGTGACCAGCCACTACTGCCCCGGGGGGATCATTCCACGGTCTAATAAAATGCCACCAGTAAAAAACCCTCCCTAGTTTCTGACTGAAATGTTCTTCTTCTAATTTGATTCTGTTAGGTCTCAGGTGAAGGGGCTTCCCAATAAAACGGCTTCTCCTTACCGTGCACATGTTTGACACCCTCCCCGGTGGCTCAGAGCTGGACCTGATCGAAGGGGGTGAGCAGCTCTGATGCTCAGGAGCTAAGAATGTGGGCTGGGGACACAGAGTCGGCTGAAGATGGGATCAAGCCCACACAGAAGCCAAGGAAACCAGGTCCACGTCTCCAAACTAATTCTGGAACAAAGGGTCTGGCCCCATTCTGAGACCCCGCTACCAAACCCGTGATGTGGGGCCAGACGAATTGGCATTGCCTGGGATCCTGGGAGAAATCCAGACTTGCAAGCCCCACTGGAAACGTACTTTCTCTGAATCTGCATTTTAACAAGGTCTCCCGGGGCCTCTGAACACTGGAGAAGAACATCAAGCCCTGGTTCTCAAACCTGGTTTAGGGGACTTGCTTGGGGAGCTTAAAAAATTTTCCGATGCCTGGACTGGCCTCCTGAAAATCTCTTTTAATTGGTCTGGCGTGCATTTTCCAGCCTCTGATGTTCAGCAATATGTGAGAACTACGATTCCAAAGCGCACCCCCAGCCTCCAGGTCCCCTGGACACTTGTCACCCTCACCACCTCCGCGAAGCTCACCACGATGCAGCCACTGCGTTCCAGCCGGCCGCACCCGCCCTGCAGCCCCCGGCTCGTCCACCTCGGATGGGGAAGCAGAGGGGGGACTCTACTCCAGCTCTGCCTCTATAGCTTTGCAAGAGGTTCAGCCTGGGGTTCAGTTTGTCTTTAATGAGGTTAGTAAGGTACCTGCCTCTTAATAAAAGATGCCAGGATGGCAGGCTGAACAAGACCTTTCAACCCTCTCCCTCTAAAGAACCATCGGGAGTTCCCGCCGTGGCACAGTGGGGTTAAAACTCCAACTGCAACAGCTAGAGTCACTGAGGAGGGGGGGTTCAATCCCCAGTTCAAGGATCGGGCGCTGCCGCATAGATTGCAGCTGTGGCTCGGATTCAACCGCTGCCTGAGAACTTCCATATGCTGTGGGTGCAGCCAAATAAATAAATAAATAAATAAATAACCACTGAACAAATTCTGAAGAAATTTTGATGAAACCAAAATTGCCTTAAAAGTGGGGAGGAGGCAACGGTTGGCTGTCAGCCAGTTCAGAATGTTAACCAACTTCCGAAAGATGCAAAATGGTTAGAAGCTTCTTGACAACCAAAGGAGCAGGGAAAGCCATGCCCAGAGAACTCTCAGGACAGAGAGCTGGAGTGGGAGTGGGATGAGACCTGTCCTCCCAGGGTCACCCCTGGGAGGGTCCATGCTGAGAGCACACGGGGTCAAGGAGGTGGGGTAGATGTGGAGCTGGAATCGCTAGCATTTAACCACCAGCCACAGTACCACTCAGTACCCATCTGCCCAAGCCTGCCCACAGACAGGCTGCCAGCTAGGTTTCCATGGTGTCCTGTTCTATTCTCTCATAGATGATCCATCAGCCTGGTTTCCATGCCTCATGTACACAACTACTGTTGAACTCGTCATGCAATTCTGGGATATTTATCTGTCTCTAGACCAAGAACACCTGGCGTGCAAGGTGTCGTGGTCCAAGCAGGTGGATCAGAAGAAGAGTTTCTGGACTCATAGCTTGGTGAATAGAAAGAAGAGTTTATTGAGATCAGAGACACACTGCTTAGTCAGTGGGACGGCTTCCTGACGATCAGGGAGAGCGGACTGCAGGTGCTTGGCCGTGTCTGGTTTTATAGCCCAGGGAGAGGAGAGGTCTTAAGACACACCTGCTGACCTGCCGATTGGTTGGAGAAAGAGGGTTCTTATGATACACTTGCTGGTTGGTTGGGGAGATGATCAGGTCTGAAAAGTCTTGTCTTGGCCAGAGGCTTTGAGTTCTCTCTCCTTAAAGAGGCTTTGAAGTCCGACCCAAAGCCCAAGCTTTTGTCATCATGCTAAACCCATGATCTCCCGGGGCTGCTCAAATAGTGTTTGTTGAAGGAAACTGATTTTTCTAATTTGCTTTTATTGCAATCCATGGACTGGAAGCTTCTCTTTTACCCTGCATATGATGCAAACATGCTTGGGACTGCTGCCCCTCAAATATCTAGCCCCCACGTTCTCTTTCTAACCCTACTACCCATAGGCACCACCCCCTTCCGGAAATCCTACTTTCTAGCCATGAAAAATGCAAAGATCGAAATAAAGCTCTATTGTGCAAATGGCCAAATGTTGCACAACGGAATACCTAACTGGTCACCTCTCATCAGATGGCATTTCCTTAGTGAGATATCCTCTACCCTCAGTCTCCCCAGAGCCTTACCTGTGGAGAAATCTTAATTTATCATCATCAAAATAGAGGTTTATTTTTGTGATAGTCTTCCATTAACCAAGGGAGCTAGTGAAACGGATTTATAAACCAGAGGCCAGTTTGTGGCTGATCCACCCACTTTATGTGCCAATTCTGCCTTTAGATATGTTAATGTAGACAATTAAGGCGTTCCCTTCATTACAGCTAAGATTTGCAAACCTGGGAGCTATTTTGATGACAGAAAACACTCTTTCCTCATGACCACTCCTGACCTAGGCTGATGGCACCAGGACCACTCAGTTCTACTGCTAGATCTGTGGGCAAAGGAACGCCTTGGTAGAGGCCACAAGCACCAAAATCATTGTTCTACAATGAATGTCCCATTTGGTCTTTAAGTCATCTTGCTACGAGAATGCTTCTTCCAGACTCACGTACTTGGCATATATTTAATCTTGTTTTAGGACCCAAATAATACTAAATAATAGTAATACTAAATAAGGCTCTTATCATAAGATTTTCTTGAATCCCATAGGCAATTCTTTCAAACGCCTTCTATACTTTGCTCATATTCCTATGAAATAACTCATTTTGTGAAAGAAAACACAGGCTCTTAAGTTCTACGGCCATAAAGATAGACAAGGCAACACCTCTACCCTTCAAGGACCAGAGACAGTGGAGGAGGTAGGAACTTAAAGAGTCGTTTTATGATTTAATCTAGCTTTGGTCTCTGGCTAACTGTGTAAGTCTGAGCACTTAGTTGTACGCCGAAGAAACTGAGTCCGGCTGAGTTAAGCATAAAGGAACTATATGAAAACACTGCAGATGAACTTGCAAAAATCGTCGGGAGGCTATGAACACCAGACGTACGGGCAGCGCCTCCAAATCACACCATGAGCTGGTCTGCTGGGAACAGCCAGGTTGCTGCTGCCCAGTCATGGGCTTCACATCTTGCACCCCCCGCCCCATGCCACCCAGCCGGGCCGTGAATGCTGCTCTCAGCACCGCTTTGCAGTATGCAACCAGGCCGCGGCCGCCACGGCCATGCCCTTGCGCTCCCCGCAGTCTGCTTCGCCGAATCCTTATGCCCTGGCAGGTTTGTCCGAGGGCAGATCCCAAGTCTGCACACAAGCTGCAAAGGAGGCCATCAGAGGAAGAACCCGAAGTGGGACGCTTGTGCCCTGGAGGTACGTTCCAGGACCCATCAAGGCCCTCAGGGCCCTATGGGAGTTACGAAGGTCTCTAAAGAGGGAGAGGTGCTCCCGTGCTGGGCAGCCAAGGTAAACGAGATGTCTCTGTGATGACAAACTCCTTGTTACGGAAGCAGGACTATTGGAGGAGACAATGGCAGAGGCCAATGTCCACTTGAGAGCCAGGCCTGGGTGGTCTGCTAGCTCAGATCGGGGAGGGGATTAGGGAGAAGAATGGGGGCCTAGTTTCTCCTTCTCCTAAAAGGGATGTAGAGAGAAAGGGACACAGAATTAAGTGCAGGCTGGAGAGGGGCTCTAGAAAGTGTTTAGTTTAGCTCTCTCATCTTAGGTATTATACTGGGGCCTTGAAAGGTAAGGGTCTCATGCAGGGCACATAGCTGGGTGGGAGTCGAGTTCAAACTAGTACTGGAATCTCCAGCTCTCTTTCTAGTTATTCTTCTACTAATTAGGTTTTGGGAAAATGTTTACTCTCTAAAAAATCCTTGGCACAATGTAGATTTCTGCACAGATCGGTCTGTAATGAGTCAAATGGTAAGAAGGAAGCCTGGTCCATGATAACTACGTCTAACTCTTGGACTCTAAAATACGTAATTAAATATTTCCCAGGAAGTAGCCCAGACCCTCCAGGCAATCATTTTTACAAGACCAGACACAATAGCTTAGGGAAATTTCACTGCCCATAATGCAGGTTTAGACCTAAAGCATTTGGGTTTGCTCCGGCCCAAGAGTGTAAATCTCTGCACCCTGATTGGTTGATGAGTACAGTTGAGTGGTTCATCTGGTTGAAGATGAGATGTAAACAGCATGTTTGGGAAGGTTTTCTAGCAACGAGCGCTCCACGCAGACTGTTTGGGTGACGGATAGTGCATCCGAAGGCCACATTTGTCATTCAGGTTTCAATCTCTCCTTCTGGGCTCTTTAAAATCCAAGCTGTGAAACAGCAGCTGAAGCTTTATGTCCGGCCACTGCAGCCAAGACCACACAATGGGGTGGGCATGCCTGCAAAATGTGGGGCAGTCTGCTGTGGGCACAGGCTGGGGGCTCGAGGGTAGGTTATGCTCAGGAGTCTATAAGTCTATAACTCCTGTTATAAGACCCTCAGCCTGGGGGAAAAAAAAAAAAGCTACCTCTTTGTAATTCAGAGCCAAATGAGACAGAATTAGGAAGAAAGAAGCAAATGGTTTCCCATGACCGGAAGCTGAAATGAGGGGCTAGCTTTTCCCCATCATTGAGAAAGAGTAGATAGTGTCAGCATTGAAGCAAGCATCTCCAGGTCTGGAAAACCAGTCCATGATACTGTGATGACTCATAGGAACCTCACTCAGAACCGTTCCAGAGCCGAACTTCCCACCTTCCCTCCAAACCAGGTCCTTCTCCGGGATTCTTCCTCAACTGCTGTTATCACCTCCCACCCAGACGCCTAGTATTGGGTAAAGTTTAAGAGGTTGCTCTTTGGACTGATGAAAACAGCCACTTCTGACTCCGAGAGCAGGGAATGACTTTCTTCCTTACAGTCCATAATTTGTTTACTTAGCAAAAGACCTTCTCTGGCCTGTGGTGCGTTGGATGTTGAAACGCCCAAGAGGTGGTGTGGAAAAGAAGAGGTCACCTACTCAACGATACAAAATTAAAGGATCTGGACGAAGCTTGAGCACCCTAAGAGGGTAAGAAGCCCCGGAAAGAAAAAATGAAAAGGAAAGAGGGGATGTATAACCGATCACGGAGTACATTTTGTAGAAAATGGTGAATTTGAGGAGCAAATTATCATAAAGAGCCATCAGAAAAAGCTGTGCGAGTGGGCCTGTGAAATTCAGAGAGAAGGCGGAGCTGTACAGTGACAGACAGAGGACAGGCACAAAGTGGTCCCCGGGCAGTGAGGCCAAACCTTCCAAGGGGAAAGCTGTCCCAGCAGGACAGGCAGAGAGAAGCTGCCCTAGGTGAATGTGGCAAACACAAGTCATTCTAGGTAGTGGCTAATCTCACAGGGACCCTGGGAGGGACCCAGGGCGTGGTGGCAGATGTCCAAGTGGCAGCTTGATTCTGACTCTGGCCGGGGCTTCCAGACCCTGCTGCCACAGTTTCTCTGTGAGAGAATAGCCATCAGACTTTCTTTCTTTATCTTTCTCTTCTTTGAAGTTTGAGTTCCATCCAGATGGTACTGGCATGTGCAGATATAGATGAACAGTTTCTTGGGAAGAGTAGAAGCTATTGAATCCTTCTCAGAAAAGCTCCTTGGGTAGAGAATAGGGATGGAAATGGCATGTTATTCAGAGAATCCTGCAACAATTTTAAGAGAAATTTCCAGGCACCTGGACCATGTTATTTCCTAGTTCCAGCGTCTTTCAAAAAGTTAAAGAAAACATAACTCTCCCACTATAAATATAAACACAGGCCAAAGACGTTTTCCCTGCCATTAATTAATGAGGAAGCTACTAAGATGTTAATACTGGTTCAAAGGAAAATTTGAGGATCTGGATATTTATAGGCATTTTACAGGACTGTCAGAAAAAAGATTTCTAGGTCACCTATTTGTTTGATTGATATTCTCTAAGGCCATGTACCCAAATCTTTGGGGCTAGTTTTTCCCACTAGAAAGAAATGATTTGCATCTCCACCAGATAAAAATCTACATGTTAAACTCTGTCCCTGGTAAGTTGTAAAATAGCCCCGTGGAGAGGAAGTCAATCAAAAGTGCAAACCCAGCCCTGCTCTGGGAAAACACCTCCTAATCTGTTTTGCCTATTTCCAAATTTCAGATAACTTTTCTCACACTAGGAATCTCTTAGGTATCTCCCCTGGGGATCTTCAGATAGGATGGCTTCAGCGGGACTACAAAACACCACCCAAAGACCCTATTACTTTCTCACAATACTTTAAGGTAAGAATAGATGTAGAAACAAATGTTCTAGCAAATGAAGCTCCGAGAAGAACCCAGACAACATTTGGGCAAGCGAAAAGAACAGATTGCTCGGTAGCACGTGTATGAAGGAATATTTCTTCCCCTCCTCACACAGACAGAAAATTTCTCGGAGCCCAGACTCCCATAGGAATGCGCTCTGTGGCTAGTGTCTAGCGGATGAAGTTGATCTTTGGTTTTTTCCAGGTAAGACACAGACACTAAACTACCCATCGAGGGAAAACTGCCCAATTCACGTTCATTTGTTTTCTCAGGTCGCCCAAAGGAACTGGATCATCTGTCATTGAAAAGGAACTGCTGGGCTCCAAAACAATGGCCTCCTTTTCAATGTGCCTTTGATATCTCACCCTCCAGAAGAGAAGGGTTTTCTGACACAGGTCTCAGTATAAGCTTTTATTTCAGACTGTCTCAGCGAGCGGTTACTGATGCGGTCTATGCAAGCTGGTGGGAAAAAGAGAACTTTCCAGCATCACAAGGTGAAGAGAAATAAGAATGTATTGAGATCAGAGATGCTGCTAGTGCCACAGGAAAACTTCTTGGTGATAAGGGAGCGCCGATCGCAGGCACGTGGTCATGTCTGTTTTTATAGCCCAGGGAGAGGAGAGGTTTCAGGACACACCTGCTGATCTGCTGATTGGTTGGGGAAAGTGGGGTCTTACGATACACTTGTTGGTTGGTTGGTGGGGGGTCTTATAAGGTCCCTGTGGGGGGAGGTGAGGAGTGGGCCACATACCTTCCCTAGCAGGGAGCAGGAAGGAGTAAAACAGGTTGC